>CM051239.1:432199246-432415082 GCA_027917425.1 Gastrophryne carolinensis
ATGCTGATGAAGGATCATAACAGGTCAAGGCGATCCTCTGCTCAATATCATGTCCAGCTCAGCCGCTCCGGCCCCGGGGCCGCCGCCGTCCCCCCTCTGCGTGCAAGGTGCCTGTGTGACAATAACAGGATGAAGGGGGCAGCCCAGAGCAGACACACATCCAGGTCCCCCCTCCTCTCCTCCTCTTCTTCTCCTCCTCTCCCAGAGGATGTGCTGGGCACAGGGATGCCCCCTCCCCACCCACCCACCCAGGCCTAGGATGGGAGCTGTCAGGGCACAGCACAGCTGCAATGGACGCCCAGAGGAAACAGCGATCACACATGGCCGGAAAGAGAACAGAAAGGAATGACACACACACAAAAAAAAAAAAAAAATATTTGCTGGATCTTTGGAGTTACAGGGAGAGAGGAAGAAAAATAACAAGCAAAGCTGGAGAGAGGTGGTGCTGCGGCGACATCTAGCGGCCGCTCCGGGGAACTGCGGCGCCACCAACCACGTGTGATACAATGTAGCAGCGCAGAGTTCCAGGAACTGGCCCTGGAAAGAGCCGGGCTTAACCCCTTCACTGCCGCGGCTGCGTCACACGTGACTGACAGGGGGAAGATCAAAGGATCGGCAGGGTTACGTCATCATCCTGCAGACTATTACACCCCATAACACAATGCAGACTATTACACCCCATAACACAATGCAGACTATTACACCCCATAACACAATGCAGACTATTACACCCGCATAACACCATGCAGACTATTACACCCCATAACACAATGCAGACTATTACACCCCCATAACACAATGCAGACTATTACACCCCATAACACCATGCAGACTATTACACCCCATAACACCATGCAGACTATTACACCCCCATAACACCATGCAGACTATTACACCCCCATAACACAATGCAGACTATTACACCCCATAACACAATACAGACTATTACACCCCATAACACAATGCAGACTATTACACCCCATAACACAATGCAGACTATTACACCCCATAACACAATGCAGACTATTACACCCCATAACACAATGCAGACTATTACACCCCATAACACAATGCAAACTATTACACCCCATAACACAATGCAGACTATTACACCCCATAACACAATGCAGACTATTACACCCCATAACACAATGCAGACTATTACACCCCATAACACAATGCAGACTATTACACCCCATAACACAATGCAGACTATTACACCCCATAACACAATGCAAACTATTACACCCCATAACACCATGCAGACTATTACACCCCATAACACCATGCAGACTATTACACCCCATAACACAATGCAGACTATTACACCCCATAACACAATGCAGACTATTACACCCCCATAACATCATGCAGACTATTACACCCCATAACATCATGCAGACTATTACACCCCATAACACAATGCAAACTATTACACCCCATAACACAATGCAGACTATTACACCCCATAACATCATGCAGACTATTACACCCCATAACATCATGCAGACTATTACACCCCATAACACAATGCAGACTATTACACCCCATAACATCATGCAGACTATTACACCCCATAACACAATGCAGACTATTACACCCCATAACATCATGCAGACTATTACACCCATAACACAATGCAGACTATTACACCCCATAACACAATGCAGACTATTACACCCCATAACACAATGCAGACTATTACACCCCCATAACACAATGCAGACTATTACACCCCATAACACAATGCAGACTATTACACCCCATAACACAATGCAGACTATTACACCCCATAACACAATGCAGACTATTACACCCCATAACACAATGCAGACTATTACACCCCCATAACACAATGCAGACTATTACACCCCATAACACAATGCAGACTATTACACCCCATAACATCATGCAGACTATTACACCCCATAACATCATGCAGACTATTACACCCCATAACACAATGCAGACTATTACACCCCATAACATCATGCAGACTATTACACCCATAACACAATGCAGACTATTACACCCCATAACACAATGCAGACTATTACACCCCATAACACAATGCAGACTATTACACCCCATAACACAATTCAGACTACTACACCTCATAACACCATGCAGACTATTACACCCCATAACACAATGCAGACTATTACACCCCATAACACAATGCAGACTATTACACCCCCCATAACACAATGCAGACTATTACACCCCCATAACATCATGCAGACTATTACACCCCATAACACAATGCAGACTATTACACCCCCATAACACAATGCAGACTATTACACCCCATAACACCATGCAGACTATTACACCCCATAACACCATGCAGACTATTACACCCCATAACACAATGCAGACTATTACACCCCATAACATCATGCAGACTATTACACCCCATAACACAATGCAGACTATTACACCCCATAACATCATGCAGACTATTACACCCCATAACACAATGCAGACTATTACACCCCATAACACAATGCAGACTATTACACCCCCATAACACAATGCAGACTATTACACCCCATAACACAATGCAGACTATTACACCCCATAACACAATGCAGACTATTACACCCCATAACACCATGCAGACTATTACACCCCCATAACACAATGCAGACTATTACACCCCCATAACACATTGCAGACTATTACACCCCCATAACATCATGCAGACTATTACACCCCCATAACACAATGCAGACTATTACACCCCATAACACAATGCAGACTATTACACCCCATAACACAATGCAGACTATTACACCCATAACACAATGCAGACTATTACACCCCATAACACAATGCAGACTATTACACCTCATAACACCATGCAAACTATTACACCCCATTACACAATGCAGACTATTACACCCCATAACACAATGCAGACTATTACACCCCCATAACACAATGCAGACTATTACACCCCATAACACAATGCAGACTATTACACCCCATAACACAATGCAGACTATTACACCTCATAACACCATGCAAACTATTACACCCCATAACACAATGCAGACTATTACACCCATAACACAATGCAGACTATTACACCCCATAACACAATGCAGACTATTACACCTCATAACACCATGCAAACTATTACACCCCATTACACAATGCAGACTATTACACCCCATAACACAATGCAGACTATTACACCCCCATAACACAATGCAGACTATTACACCCCATAACACAATGCAGACTATTACACCCCATAACATCATGCAGACTATTACACCCCATAACATCATGCAGACTATTACACCCCATAACACAATGCAGACTATTACACCCCATAACACAATGCAGACTATTACACCCCATAACACAATTCAGACTACTACACCTCATAACACCATGCAGACTATTACACCCCATAACACAATGCAGACTATTACACCCCATAACACAATGCAGACTATTACACCCCCCATAACACAATGCAGACTATTACACCCCCATAACACAATGCAGACTATTACACCCCATAACACAATGCAGACTATTACACCCCCATAACACAATGCAGACTATTACACCCCATAACACCATGCAGACTATTACACCCCATAACACAATGCAGACTATTACACCCCCCATAACACAATGCAGACTATTACACCCCCATAACATCATGCAGACTATTACACCCCATAACACAATGCAGACTATTACACCCCCATAACACAATGCAGACTATTACACCCCATAACACCATGCAGACTATTACACCCCATAACACCATGCAGACTATTACACCCCATAACACAATGCAGACTATTACACCCCATAACATCATGCAGACTATTACACCCCATAACACAATGCAGACTATTACACCCCATAACATCATGCAGACTATTACACCCCATAACACAATGCAGACTATTACACCCCATAACACAATGCAGACTATTACACCCCCATAACACAATGCAGACTATTACACCCCATAACACAATGCAGACTATTACACCCCATAACACAATGCAGACTATTACACCCCATAACACCATGCAGACTATTACACCCCCATAACACAATGCAGACTATTACACCCCCATAACACATTGCAGACTATTACACCCCCATAACATCATGCAGACTATTACACCCCTATAACACAATGCAGACTATTACACCCCATAACACAATGCAGACTATTACACCTCATAACACCATGCAAACTATTACACCCCATAACACAATGCAGACTATTACACCCATAACACAATGCAGACTATTACACCCCATAACACAATGCAGACTATTACACCTCATAACACCATGCAAACTATTACACCCCATTACACAATGCAGACTATTACACCCCATAACACAATGCAGACTATTACACCCCATAACACAATGCAGACTATTACACCCCATAACATCATGCAGACTATTACACCCCCATAACACAATGCAGACTATTACACCCCATAACACAATGCAGACTATTACACCCCATGACATCATGCAGACTATTACACCCCATAACACAATGCAGACTATTACACCCCATAACATCATGCAGACTATTACACCCCCATAACACCATGCAGACTATTACACCCCATTATACACTGCTCAATAATCATTAGAGGCCAGCAGACCATTGCACACATTTCATATGCTGCAGACATTGAATTGCAGCAGACTACTGCACACGTGTTACACACATTGGAGGCCCGCAGACTATCGCACACGTGTTACACACATTGGGGCCCCGCAGACTATTGCACACGTGTTACACATATTGGAGGCCCGCAGCCTATTGCACAGTGATAATTCAATGCCTAGACCCCTCGATAAAGAGAACATACAGTATATACATAAGATACAGAGAACATACAGTATATACATAAGATACAGAGAACATACAGTATACACATAAGATACAGAGACCATACAGTATACACATAAGATACAGAGAACATACAGTATACACATAAGATAAAGAGAACATACAGTATACACATAAGATACAGAGAACATACAGTATATACATAAGATACAGAGAACATACAGTATACACATAAGATACAGCGAACATACAGTATATACATAAGATACAGAGAACATACAGTATACACATAAGATACAGAGAACATACAGTATACACATAAAATAAAGTGAACATACACAGTATACACATAAGATAAAGAGAACATACAGTATATACATAAGATACAGAGAACATACAGTATACACATAAGATACAGAGAACATACAGTATACACATAAGATACAGAGAACATACAGTATATACATAAGATACAGAGAACATTCAGTATATACATAAGATACAGAGAACATACAGTATACACATAAGATAAAGAGAACATACAGTATACACATAAGATACAGAGAACATACAGTATATACATAAGATACAGAGAACATACAGTATACACATAAGATACAGAGAACATACAGTATACACATAAGATACAGAGAACATACAGTATATACATAAGATACAGAGAACATACAGTATACACATAAGATACAGAGAACATACAGTATACACATAAGATACAGAGAACATACAGTATACACATAAGATAAAGAGAACATACAGTACATACATAAGATAAAGAGGACATACAGTATACACATAAGATACAGAGAACATACAGTACATACATAAGATACAGAGTACATACAGTATACACATAAGGGCAGACTAGATGGACCGTATGGTCTCCTTCTGTCGTCAACCTTCTATGTTTCTATGGTTTTTTCATATACTCACCTCCAGAAATTGATCTTCCAATGCATGCGTGCCTCCACTGGCATCCCCAGCACTCCTCCATCACGCACCCTGCCAGGCATATCTGAATAGTCGGTGGCGAGTGCGTTCAGCCTGATGGGAGCGCCCAGCGAGAGGCACCCTGCAATACTTTCATTCACTACTGAATGAAACGGCATTAAAAAGGAACAATAGCCTCCCTATAGTTTATCTATGGATGTGTACCCACACCAGGCATTTATGAATGGCTGGCGCAGGTATGTGATTGGTCAGCACCCCGCACATGCTCCGTTGGTTTACAGTAAGGTAAGTTTCTATCTCCGCGGGGAAACACACAGCAGGGCATGCCAAATCGGGATGCCCCTCCGGGGATGAACAACAGCTGTGAGCGTGAAAATCCTTTTTAATATGCAACCTCTTTAAAGTGGACCCCAAACACAGGATTTTGACTACCCCGGGTTTTGGTCCTTTCCCCTGGGGCACCCCGATCGGAGATGCCCCGCTGTGTGAAACCCTCCAGATCGCCCGAAGAAACCCGGGCGCGTGCGCGGGCGCTCGTCCAATCAGCGCGCTCGGAGCCGCTGACATGACGCCATCTAAGACGGCGTCTAAGGCCAGCGGCTCCGAGCGCGCTGTCTGCCGCATCCCCCTCTTCCCTCTAACTAGGAGCATGCCCACACCAGCCATTCACAAATGGCTGGCACAGGCATGCGCCCTGCTAAGGGGATAGTGGGGATGCGGTCGCAGTCCACGCAAGCGCCGTTGGACAGTGTTTCTAAGGGTTGTCTGGCCTCCCTCGCCCAAGGTCTGTCAGTGTTCCGTCAGCAGCTGCTTGAGATCAGATACTAAGAACCACGAGCTTGTACACTAGGTACGGTTCAAAGACTGATCTAAGTTTATTCAGAAATGAATGCATATTTATACAGAATGTCACACACAAAAAGGAGTATTTAGCCCCCACCTTTGTAACATAACTAAAAACCTTCACACATAAAGCTGGCAATAAATCTCATGGTTCCTATGGGAGACATTTTCCTATACATTTGCTGATAATGAAGTTCAAGGGATTCCCGTGACCTACATGTAGATAAATCACTGAGAGAAGGACATTCCTACACACTAAAATGTCTGTTGGCTTTATGCCCAGAACTTAACATACCACATGTATATCTATATAACTAAGTTTAATATCAAATTATAGAATACAAAATGGAGTCTTCTTTTCAACATGGCCGCCATTAGGCTAAGCATTTCAGCCTTCAAACAGGGCGACCAGGGGGGTTTCACACAGCAGAGGGCATCCCCAGTGGGAGGGAATCGCTAAGATTTCTGGGCCAATCGAGCTGGGCTTTGGTTCACTTTAATATGCACCACAATCAATGCTGATTGGAGGAGAGCCTGCGCATGCGCCGGTAAGAAGCTATCGTTCTGTGGGGTTACACACACAGGGGCATCCCAAATAGTTTCTATCGTCCACTCTAAAGGGCTTCAAGTTGCATTTTTTTAGAAAATGGGCAGTAGATTAAAATTTGACAGTATCTGGGGGTATCTATATTTGCTGGAGAGGGGATTAAAACCGGGGTTGTTGCAGGGGGTACGTGCCAGGGGCTCCAACAATTTGGATGTGGCCACCCGCATCCGCAACTGTCACATCGAGGTCCATCGTTACCCTAAAAAATGGACGTTGGACTGCGTTAAAATGGACCAAAACCCAGGATTTTTACTATCCCGGGTTTTGGTCCGGTTCGGGATGCCCTGCTAAGTGAAACCCCGCCATACACCGAATCTATTCATCTCTCCTCGGTACAACGGTGCAGACAGGCCTCTCGTCCAATAAGATTCTCCGGTCGTGCATATTAATGTGCGGCTGGAGAAGCTGAGTGGAATCTCCAGCCGCACACATCGGCCATGTCAGGCATCACTCGCAACCCTTCAGCTGTGCGCGGCCATACACAGACATTTAGATGAGGCGGCCGAGAAGGGGTGCGAGTGATGCCGGCGCCAGCCATGCATGTGGCGTGGGCTCGGCGGAAAGCTAACAGAAAGTCTCCTAAAAAGCTCAAGGTTCTCCAGAAGACATGAAATCAAAGAAGGTATAAATATATGAATAAAACGATGAAACAAGAAAGAATGACAAGTAATAGAAAGAAAGTCAGAAAGAAAGAAGGTATGAAATAATTGAGCAATGAAAGAAAGACGTCAGAAAGGAAAATAGAAAATATGCCAGAAAGAAGGTATGAAAGAAAGGACAGGAGGAATGTCAAAAAAGCAAGTCAGAAAAAATAGGTATGAAAAAAAATAGAAGGAATGACATAAAAAAGTAAGTCAGAAGGAAGGAATAGGAGGCAAGAAAGTCAGAAAGAAAGAAGGTATGAAAGAAAGTCAGAAAAAAATGACATAAGAAAGGACAGACAGAAATAAAGAACACAATGAATGACAAAAAGAAAGAAAGAAAATAAGGCAAGAAAGAAAGAAGCGATAGAAAAAAGAAAGGAAGGATAGAAAGCAAGAAATAACAGATACAAAGCAAGCAAGAAAGAAAGAAAGGATAGAAGGAATGTCAGAATGTGAGAAATATAGAATAGAAGGCAAGAAAAAATAGAATGAAAGTCAAAATGAAGAAATAGGAGGCAAAAAAGTCAGAAAGAAAGAAGGTATCATATCTTCTTTTTATGAAAGAAAGAATAAATGTGAATGACATAAGAAAGGACAGACAGAAAGAAAGAATAGGATGAATGACAAAAAGAAAGAAAGGAAAGAAGGCAAGAAAGATTTAACTATCACACATGGAGGCTGATTCACTACTAGCACTACGTACTGCCAGATGAGCGTCTATATAGCGGCGTTTAGAGCGACTGCTAGTAGACGCTGTAAACAGGTATCGGGCACTGTAACAGAGCGCCTCAGTCGCTGTAGAAACCTGATGATGAATGTGATGTATGTTGGGCACTCTAACACCAGTACAGCGCTGCAGGGAGCGAGCGGTAGCGCCAGTTCAGTGCATCCGACTCTAGGCGCTCCACACCATACTTATGAAAAAAACTACACACAGCATGGACGCTCTAAAGCTGGACGCTCTGTGATCAAAGTCTGTTTTTGAACACGTATCCACCAGTAACAAAGCGAAAACACATGGAATGACATTGTTATAACACTGTGACATTAACACTTTATTGCCAGACCTGTAATGACAATTCTGCATAAAAAAATAAAAAGTCAAAAAAGTTTCTAAAAGTGTTTGTTTGCAGCCAGAAGACGTCACACAATGATTGGAGCAAAAAAAAAAAAATGTCAAACACGCTGTTTAAACATAAGCAAATGAACATTTGAGTTTAAACATGCCATTGAAATGTATGAGAGAGCGACACTGAGCGAAAGGGAATACCTGGCACTCTGGACGCTAGAGCGCCAGCGCTATACACTGAGCCGCCTGTAATGATGAATCGGACACTACATGGCGCTGTTAAAGGTGCTCACCAGATTTGCTTTCTTAAATGTGGTTTTGCGTACAGCGCCCGGCGTTCACCAGACGCTGCCTGCCGTTACGAGGCGCTACCTGGCGCTATCCCTTCTTAAATAACCCCATAGTTTGGAGGGTTTGGGGGTCAGACTCTTTAGAGCTTATATTGTGTCTGGGCCCCTCATAACCTATAATGTGATGTTTGCGCCCAGTTTCCCTTAGGGCCTGAGTAATAAGGGAAGCCTGGCTGTCTTAGGGACAGAGGTTCAGTTCAAACTAAGGCTCCAATCAACACATATAGGTTATAGAGGGACGGGGAGGCCGATTCATCAATAGCGCCAGGTAGCGACAGATGAGCGACTGAAGTATGGCGCTATGAGCGCCGCTAGCGTCAGCCGCGGGCGGTAGCGATTCGCTATAGCAGGCCTCCTCAGTCGCTACCTGGCGTTGTTGGGAACAACGCCTACATTGCTGAATATGATGTTGGACCTCAGCTTTGTAGGCGCTGTCAGTCAGTTTGACCACGCTATTCTACACAGCGCCTGCGCTTTGCTTTGCTGTGGGCTGGGAATCAAGTACCTTCAGAATAAAACACATTGCAACATGTTTCTTTACTTTTTTTAGTTTTTATTTTGTGTTGAAAAGGAAATTAAATTAAAACAGATATTAGAATGTAAATGCAAAATAAAACATAATTAAACACATAGCCACATGTATTTTTTATTTTTTTATTTTTTAAAGAAAAAGGAAATACAATTAAACCACCAATGAGAAAGAAAAGGAAAATAAAAACAGAAATGAGAAAGAAAAGGAAAATAAAAACAGAAATGAGAAAGAAAAGGAAAATAAAAACAGAAATGAGAAAGAAAAGGAAAATAAAAACAGAAATGAGAAAAAAAAGGAAAATAAAAACAGAAATGAGAAAGAAAAGGAAAATAAAAACAGAAATGAGAAAGAAAAGGAAAATAAAAACAGAAATGAGAAAGAAAAGGAAAATAAAAACAGAAATGAGAAAAAAAAGGAAAATAAAAACAGAAATGAGAAAGAAAAGGAAAATAAAAACAGAAATGAGAAAGAAAAGGAAAATAAAAACAGAAATGAGAAAAAAAAGGAAAATAAAAACAGAAATGAGAAAGAAAAGGAAAATAAAAACAGAAATGAGAAAGAAAAGGAAAATAAAAACAGAAATGAGAAAGAAAAGGAAAATAAAAACAGAAATGAGAAAGAAAAGGAAAATTAAAATAGGAATTAGAATGAAAAGGAAACTTACAACAGAATTAAACACATAGCCACATGTATATATATATATATTTTTTTATTTTTACACTAAAAATTAAATAAAATTAAAACAGAAATGAAATTGAAAATGAAAAGTCCAACAGAAATTATAAATCAAAGGAAAGTGCAGTAAAGTTTGTGAAAAGGAAAGTATTGATCAGGGTGCATCTCTTGGTGCCTGAAAAATTAAAAAAAGTGCAGTTAGTATATATCTTTAAAGTTGTTTTTTCGTTGAAAAAAAAAAATGCATTACTTGATAACCAACATTGGCGTCTTACACCCCCCCTTAGAGTGGTTTGGGTCATCTTACACCCCCCTTAGAGTGGTTTGGGTCATCTTACACCCCCCTTAGAGTGGTTTGGGTCATCTTACACCCCTCTTAGAGTGGTTTGGGTCATCTTACACCCCCCTTAGAATGGTTTGGGTCATCTTACACCCCCCTTAGAATGGTTTGGGTCATCTTACACCCCCCTTAGAATGGTTTGGGTCATCTTACACCCCTCTTAGAGTGGTTTGGGTCATCTTACACCCCCCTTAGAATGGTTTGGGTCATCTTACACCCCCCTTAGAATGGTTTGGGTCATCTTACACCCCCCTTAGAGTGGTTTGGGTCATCTTACACCCCCCTTAGAGTGGTTTGGGTCATCTTACACCCCCTTAGAGTGGTTTGGGTCATCTTACACCCCCCTTAGAGTGGTTTGGGTCATCTTACACCCCCCCTTAGAATGGTTTGGGTCATCTTACACCCCCCTTAGAGTGGTTTGGGTCATCTTACACCCCCCTTAGAGTGGTTTGGGTCATCTTACACCCCCCTTAGAATGGTTTGGGTCATCTTACACCCCTCTTAGAGTGGTTTGGGTCATCTTACACCCCCCTTAGAATGGTTTGGGTCATCTTACACCCCCCTTAGAATGGTTTGGGTCATCTTACACCCCCCTTAGAATGGTTTGGGTCATCTTACACCCCTCTTAGAGTGGTTTGGGTCATCTTACACCCCCCTTAGAATGGTTTGGGTCATCTTACACCCCCCTTAGAATGGTTTGGGTCATCTTACACCCCCCTTAGAATGGTTTGGGTCATCTTACACCCCCCTTAGAGTGTTTTTTTTCTCATTTTGATGGGAGGTCAAATACATTTACCCAGTAGTGCAGTACTTGCATTAGAGTGAAGGGTAGTTAGCTTACCGCAAAAAAAGAAGTGATCATCCTTTCCCTTAGCTCATCGCCAGTCTGGGTGTCCTCACTTCTTCCTGCGGGCAGGTTGGGGATTTCTGGCACCAGTGCTGTCTCCTCGGGGGCTTGAATTCGGTGACAAATGCAAATGTTGTGTAGCACACAGCAGGCAAGGATGATCTTGGAAACCTTCTGTGGGCTGTAGAGCATCTCTCCTCCTGGCCGTGCCAAACAGAGAAAGCGTGCTTTCAGCAGGCCGATGGTTCTTTCCACAATGCTTCTGGTCTTGCGATGTGCTGCATTGTAGCGTTCATGGGCAGAGGTCCGTGGGCTCCTGACCGGAGTCATGACCCACGTTCTCTGCCCATATCCCTTATCCGCTGTAGAAAAAACACAAGGAGAGAGGCAGCAATTAGTACTAGTACATGTTTTTTTTTTGTTTTTTTTTAAGAATTTGGCTTACTAGGCCACATATTATTTTCAAAATACATTGACATGGTTAATTTTTTACCCAGTAGCCAGCCAGCTGGCATTTCGTTGTTCTCAAACTTCCGGCACAGGACTGTCCGCTGCAAGACGTAAGAATCGTGGCATGAGCCGGGGAACCCCGATCTCACCGCCCGCAGCCTCATGTCTGGGTCACAGACAACCATGATATTAATAGAATGGAAATGCTTTCGGTTTCTGTAATACAGCTCCTGTGCACGGGGAGGGCGGAAAGGGATATGTGTACCATCAACGCACCCTAGCACATTCGGGATCCCTCCCATCAGATAGAAAGCATGTTTTATTTTGGCAACCTCTTCCTCATCCTCAGGAAACTTGATGTAAATTGGGATTAAATCACAAATGGCCAGAACTACCTGGATTAATATGCGGCTCATAGTAGCCTGGCTTATCCCGCTGAGGAGGGCGGAGGTTGCCTGGAAGGTCCCTCGTGCCAAAATATTAAGAGTGGCACACAGGCGTACTATGCCTGGAATGGATTGAGTGCGTTTGGTGGATGGCTCGATTTTGTGCTTAATCTGATCATATAGGGACTGTAGTGCAGCACGATTCAGACGGAAGCGGCTCCTGATCTGCTCGTCACTTAAGTCCCATACTGAAAGGCGGATTGCAAAGGAGCGGGGTGCCCTAAGCCTCACAACACCCCGCTCCCTTTCCTCCTGCTCTTTCAGCATACACATACATCCATCCACCCAGACACCATACATCACCCTCTTATCCATCACACACACTCAAGATATATACAAAATCAAAAAAACCAAAACAAAAACCACAAACACACCACACACACACAAACAATCACACTCCACACACACCCGCTACAATGCAGCTCACCACAAAACCAGAACTATAGTGGTCCAAACCACCAGCCTGCTGAAAAACAGCTTTCTAAGTTAGGCACAACCAAGAGGGGAGTTGCTGCACAGCCCACAAAAGGCCCCAAAATCAAGCCTCACTTGCTGTATGCTACACAATATTTGCATATGCCACCAAAAACAAGCTCCTAAAGAAACAGCACTGATGTCAGAAATCACCCAACAAGCCACAGAGAGTGAGGACAGAACCCAGACAGAGGCTCAAATGAGCTAAGGGAAGCAAGCGAGCACCGCACCACACCACAGCCTTTGCCACAGTGTAAGAATACCAGAAGCTTGCAAATTCCTTCCATTTATACTTCTCTTTCAAAAAGGACAGGTCCGCTTTGCCGCCTTTTGCGTTGCTCTGCTATTTCCGGGCGCCAATTAGCCGACCCAGGTGTGCGTAAAACGGAGTGCGCACGCGCACGCTAGTAGCGCTACTAGCGTACGTGAGCCGAAACTTGCATGAATTAACGGACATGGGCGAAAATTCAGTGGTGGGCCAATGAAAGGTAAGCTGCTGTTTATTTAAATAGCCGTTAGGCTAGCCACATGTCACAAGGGGTTCAGATACATCAGTCCATTGTTGTATTTGGGTGTGTGTTGTTTGGTTAATGAGGTCTGTAATGAGTTAATTGGCTAACACACATGCTTCAGTCAGTGCAGTGGAGGTGTGGCTCGAAGGAACTGGGCTGTATGTGTGAATCAATTAAGTGGCCTGGTTTGTGATTGGCTGTTAGAGCACATAAAACCTGCCCAACCCAAACAGATTGCGATGCCATTCTGTAGTCTGCATGCGTGCTTGTTGGGTGTGTATTTGTGTGTGTGTGCAGCTACAGGATGGAGCCAAATTCAGGACATCTGCCGGCCACAGCAGGCCCAAGTAGGAGTTTGGTGGGTGCTGTGCGCAGACCTCCCTTACGGAAAAGGGCCCAGCCTGAGAGTGGTGCAGCACCCCAGGCTAAGCGCCCAGGTGCCAAGAGGGAGCCTGAATTTAATTTGGCTGAGAATAATCATCTTGTGCGCCTTACCCTTGCTAAATGGGAGCTACTCTTTGGCTCCCAAAGCAAGTCCATAGGCAAACAAGAAAGAAGCAAACTGTGGGATGCCATTGGTGTGGAGCTTAGTAGCACTGCTCAACACCCACGTAGTGGCCCATCCTGCAGGAAACGCTTCTACACTTTGAGAGGGGCCCTTATGAAAAAGATGAATCACGATCTTGATGTGGACAGTGGGACCATTCAGGCTCCAAAGAGTACCTACAGGCCGTATGAGGAGATGCTGAAGGCCAAAATTCCACTGGCTCGGCTGCAGGGTGTGGATCCTGGGGATGACACCACAGGTTGGACTGAAGGTACATATTTTCTGCCTTTTTAGTAAAGCTACTGTTAATGTATGTGATTAGCATTTTGTCTTTCTGACCAACTAACAGTAGGACCTGTGAAGTAGTACATTAGAGCTCATACATTTTTTACTTTCCTGTCTGTTGCTTTCTGCATAGGTGCACATGCTGCTGTCCGGGATGTGCCTCAGGACACCCAAACTCCTGCCCTTCCAGCAACCTCAAGGCTAACCCAGTCTGCCATTGAAGGTATTTACCACTAATTTTGGTGCTGGTTGTTTGGGGAACAAATGGGTGTGGGAGCAGCTCCAACAATCGAGTGTTGCACTGTGGAGTATTAATAATATGGGCCTGCGGCCTAATTTCACGCCCACTGTAACACTCACAGCAACTAACTAACAAGGCCCTAACATGTGTAGATATGTTTGAAGCCAGAGATGTGTGGCCATATATCTGCATATAAATGTGGAAGCCACACTGGCCTTGATTAGTGAATATTAGTGAATGAGCTGCTCACACACACCTTAATGCATGTTGTATTTTTCCACGCACATTAACAATGGCTCAATGTTTGCTTGATTTTTGCCTAGCTCCCACGCCATTGGCCCCAGCATCTCCTCCGGATCCAAGCTACTCCTGGATGTCGGTAAGTGCATGTGTCCACCTTGCTTTATCCACTTTAACCCAAGGGCATGTGTCTCATTCCTCTTTTTTCTTGGTAGGCCAAGTGACTGGTTCATCTTTGGACCCCACTTCCGATGTTGCAGGTCAACAGGACCCTGTTGGTGTGTATAGCAATACATAATGTATCCTTTATGCTGTTTCTGTTACACTGGTTCAATTTGGTTAGTCTAATAATCTACATGTTTGCTTTGTCAACTTGAAGATGCCTCTTGGGAGTGCTTCTTCCCTCCCCAGGGTCAGTCTAATAGTTCTTGGAGTGATAGCAATGTATTTTGGAGGACATATTTTTGGACAAACATTCACCGTAGTAGTTTGAGGAATATTTAGAGCCATTACTTGTGTTTTTTAGTTGACCCGAATATCGGAAGTGGCTGTCCAGAAAGGGCCCCTCAAGTTCAGGCTGCCAGAGATGAGGGTAAGTTGTTTTGCCTTGCTCTAGTCTGTATTTTGGCTCTACTTTTGTTGCACTTGCTTCTGGCAACTTGTGTGTCCACATGTATTTTAAAGGTCCAAGCTCGAGTGAGGGCCCCACTCCAGACATCTGGGAGATTGCGGGTATGTGTAATTTAAGCAATGTGTCTGATCTTATTTGCCCAAATTATTGCCTCTTAGTCCTCTAACATACATGTTAACAATCTGAGTTTAACAGATACCTTTGGTCTAGTGTGTAATTTTGCACTTTGTTGAGGTATGGCCTCGATAGCCTAGCCAGGTTACATTTGAGTTTGGTCCACTGACCTACTAACCTGACTTTCCTGTTTAGCATATGCCAACTTGCCGGACATCTCGGATGTGGAATTGCCACTCTCTGGCAGCGATACCTCGAGCCTACCTGTGCCGGAGGACACGCAGGTAACATGGCTGATGTAGACGACCTATAACCACATTGGCATGTTCGTGGGTAGTGAATGAAGCAACATGTCACATTTCCTTTCTTTGTTGTTTTTGCAGGAGGCGGAACCAGAACCCCAAGCTGGGACCTCTTCCCAAGTCCCATGTGGCCAAGCTTCCGAGGCTCAGACAAGGGTAAGTTGTATAGTGACTGTTTGGGCTAATTATTTTGAGGGGCATACCTGCATTGGTTCGGTTTGACTAAAATGTTGTTTTCTATTTTGTTAGGCTCAAACCACAGCAAGAGGAGGTGTGGCACCAACCAGTGCTGATTTTTATGAGCTAGGGGTCCGGATGCTGGAGGACTACAGTCGCCAACAGCCGCGTGATGGAACTAATGAGCGCATTGCGGCATTGGAACAGCAGGTGCTGATGTGTCAGCAACAACATGAGGCCCAGCAGTGCCAGATCGACCTATTGATGCAGAACCTGCATCAAAACCAGCAACTTGGTCGGCTGGCCAATGCAATTGAAGATTCCATACACCAGCAGCAACAAGCGATCCAGCGGCAGGACCAAACGTTGTTGTTGATACAACAGCTCATACAACAGCAGTCTATATTTTTTACTGCACTGTTGTCCCCCAACACCGCCCCTAGCAATGACTCCCAACCTCCCCGGCCACCCAGCCAAGAATATTAATTATGTTTGTTTTGGTTTGTGTAAATATATTTGCTTAACCCACCTCTAAATTGTTTTTCCTAAGACCTAGCTAATAACACAGTCAGGGATGAGTATCTTGATCTAGATATGTCAATGTATTTGTAAATTTAGGCCACACATTTGAGACCATAGCTTACTATGGTTAACACATGAAATGGCTCCAAAGGTATGGCTAAATTGACACACAAATGGGTTTTGAGACAGTTAAACTATGCTTTGCAAGGCACCACACTGTAATGATGTTCATCAAAATATTTAATTTAAAAACAGGGCCAACAGGGCCAACATTGCCCAACAAAGGGCGTCAACAGGCCAGCCTTCCCCCCACCCTAACGCCGCCGCCGGCGCCTCTTCTTGGCCAGCAGCATCAGCTTCAGGAGCCTGATCTCCCGCCACAGTCTGCGATGCTGGTTTTCACAAGCTGTAGAGATGTAGAAACAACAATTTATTAATAAATTGAATGTGACCTCAACAGACACAGATGTAGCAATGTAATGTCAGTGTGTCCAATTAGGTGACACTCACATTAACATTGTTGACCACTGTGCGCTTATTGGTTAACATGATATGAGTACTATTGACTGGCAGGAATGTGAACAACACATCCCAAGCATACATTTACTCTTAAAGTGTACCAACACCCACCGGTGATCGGCCCTGGAATCTATCAGATTCCCGGCCCGATCACCTCCCTCCCCGCGGGACATCCGAGATCGGGATGTCCCTCGGGGTGAAACCCCCCCCAACACCCCAAAATCCCTACCTCAGTTTCGTTGGGGCACGGCCGCCGGGCCCTCCCTGGCGCCCCTCTAGACGTGTGCGTGCCTGCGCCGGCCGTCTGTGAATGGCCGGCGCAGGCATGCGCGCGTAAAAAGGGACGCGCGGGAGGCGGAGGAGGAGCCACTTTGCCGCGGCTTGTACGTTTGCTGGAGTAAAAGTGAGTACAGGGGGTTGTCACACAGCGGTGACGATCAGGGGTGCCCCACCGTAGTGGACCAAGACCCAGGAAAGTCAAATTCCTGGTTGTTGTTCCACTTTAACTCTTGGGAAGCAAAGAAGGTATAAGTCCCAGTGTGTCCATTTTTGTGTTTAGTCACAGCCAAACATCAGGGCCCAAGTCCTAACGAGTACACGAGTTTGCCCTATAATGTTAGAGGTCCAGACCTAATACGGCCCATTTGGTTGTGTCTAAGGCCAAAATAGTCTCTATGTGGCCAAATGAAGAATGTGAGGCAACAATCAAGCATGCAGACAGGCATGTTGGATTATTGTACAAACACATGGAATCTAGATGTGTGTGAAATTAACACATAGGTACATTTTAAATGTCTGCAGATGTGACTAGAAGACATAGGTTTCACAAGTCTTTAGGCATATGAAGTGGGATGTACTCACCATCGCAGCTGTGGCGGGGGCCCATGCTGCTGGCCGTCCCTGGAGCTGGGGTGGGGAGGAGGTTTTCTGGCTCCGTCTGCGTAGCAACATCTGTCAACAGAAAGCAAAAGACAAAAACACAATTAGTGGGCCAATGACACCTGACTATTTGACATCCATCTGGTTATTGAGTCTGAAAAATCAAAGGCTTGCATGGTTACATACAGGTTGTCCAAAATTAGCATATTTCCTGGTCCATGAGTTAATGTCAATTAGTTATGGTTGCAACATGTATCCCTAAAGATAATGTGCAAATAACATAGACAGTGCTATGTAAAGGACTCATTAGCAGTTGATTGGCTAATGTTACTAGTGTGCCACATGTTTTAGCGGGAACAACTTAACCCAAGAAAAGAAATGAGAACAACCATCATGGTGTGGGCAGAAACATAGGGGTGGTTGCCAGTTGGCTAGCACTGTAGTGGGGTTTGTGAGGTTAAGGTACATTATCAAACCAGCTGTGACAATGGACCAGGAAACATGTGTCTGTTAAAAGTGGGCCAATACACAGGATTGCAGCAATTCTGGGTTTTGGTCCGCTTTGGCAGAGCACCACAATTTGAGTGAGACAACGTACACCGCCGCCGCTGCCTTCCACACATCACTCCTCCAGTGTGTGCGCACGCGCAGCCCATTAGGAAACAGAGCGCAGGCGCACACACATCTAGAGTGGCACACAGAGGCTGGGACGGTGGCTTTTGCAACCCCCAAAGAGGTAAGGAGTTTGTGGGGTTTTTTTTTGGGGGGGTGCCCTGGGTGAGGGATGTGATTTTTCAGGGAACCTTCGAGAATCCAAGCACTCTCAATGTTTGTGGGTCCACTTTAATGAATGTCATAACATAGGGAATGTGATGGATAACAACAAACACTTACCACGACTATGCCCGTGGAGAATGCTTCTCCAAAAGGCCATGGAGGTACCGCCTATATGATGCCCTACAAATTAGAGAGGAATGGCAAGGGCTAAGTACAAATTGCAAGATGAAACCTGTCACAGACTAACAATTAAAAAAAGGACACTCACCAGGGGATGAACCGCCACTTGAAGCCCAGGGAGGGCTCTGAGGAGGAGGCGGGGAGCCTCGGCTCCTCACACTCTGGTCGGAAGATCCACCAGGCAAAGGGCCACCCTCCTCCCTCTCACTCCCTGCTCCTTCAGGGAGTGTGGGCGAGTCCATTTCTACCACCCCACTTGGACTCCCCACTTGAGAGTGGCCCCTTGCCTGGTGAGACTCCTCAGACTCAGAGTGTGAGGAGCTGAGGCTTGATCCTGCCAGCCCCCCAGCAGCACACTCCTCTGGGGCGTCATCCCCTTCCTCCCCTGGGTCCTCTAAATAGGACCCGCGGGAGGGACCCTCCCCCGATGACTCCCCCGAGTCCGCCTGCCTGGTTCGGGGGAGGAATCCCTTCCCACGTTTCCCCAGGGGAGGACGCTTATCTGTGTTGAGGGGGTGAAAGAAAATAATTAATATAAAGAGCACAAATGGACACAGCTTAGCAGATGATTCTGCAAAAAGTGTAAACAGAGCATAAGCTTTAACTTACCTGATGCGTAGGCATCATATAGGCGGTACACGCCTTCAGGGTCCCGGCGCTTAAAGTCCGACCACTTTTGCTGAATCGCTCTGATCGAGAGCTCGGTGTGGAAGCGCCGGGACACTGTGGCCTTCACCTCCATGGCAATTCGTTTTTTTCCCCCACGGGCATAGTCGTACTGGGCCACGCAGAAGTCCTATGAAAAATGAAAAAAAAACACAAATCAATACATGACATCAGAACAATGGCATAAACAGTTATACAGAGACCAGAGCAAAGTGGACCCACACCCAGGATTATCACTATTCTGGGTTTGTGTGCACTTTGGTGGGCCACACCAATTGTGGGTGGTCCGCTGTCTGAAACCCCCTTGGAAGGCCACAAATACACCACTGAGGACGCTCCCACGTGACTGCGCCAGCCGAGCACAGCGCTCTGCGCCGCTGTGGTATGCGCATACAAGGCCGTTTGGACGTGCATACCAGCTCAGCTGGGTCTGCACGGCAAAGTACGCATGTGGCGTTTGACTCTAACAGGGAGTGCGCCTGCACACAAAATTAAAAAATGTCTTGCGCAGGGGTACACCCTGCTAGAGGTAAGCGCAAGAGGCATCCGCAGCTCATGCATGCACAGATGGGACGGGGCTGAGGTAATTTTTAGGGCCCTCCAGGGGGGGGCATCCCCGCAGGACATCCAGAATGGGGATGCCCCACGGGGAGTGATCCAATTTGGCCAGAAAAATAAGAAATTTCAGGGCCAATCCCCCCTGTGTGTTCTGCAACTTTAAGGCAAAAAATACACAAACCAAATACTCACTTTGACCACCTGGCCATTAACGCGGCTATCCACCCGGTTGCGCCTTTTCTTGGCCTGCCCAGGAGGGGAAGGGGTGGGAGGGGTGCTAGGTGGGGGAGGTGAGGTAGGTGGGGGAGGTGGGGGAGGGGTGGTGGGGTCGGAGTCGGAGGAGGAGCTGGGGAGGCGCATCACTCGCCGTCTGGGCAGCATTGTGGAAACGCTAAGGAGGAAACAGGAACCGGAAATGACCAAAGCGACATGGGAAAAATTATAAAAAAAAAAAACGCTCCGCGCACCAGGAACAAGCTATTATCAGCTATGTGCAAGCTAAGTGGCGGAAAAACTAAAATGACGCTTGAAAACAAGCTATTGGCATAAGCGCTAGACATTTTTAGCTTTAGGTGGCTTTGAAACGCAAAGGAGGATACCGGAACCGGATATGACGCAAGCAACTGTGATTAAAAATTCAAAAACAAACATGCGCGCAACAGGGACAAGCTAATATCAGCTATGTGCAAGCTAAGTGGCGGAAAAACTTAAATGACGCTTGAAAACAAGCTATTGGCATAAGCGCGAGACATTTTTAGCTTTAGGTGGCTTTGAAACGCAAAGGAGGATACCGGAACCGGATATGACGCAAGCAACTGTGATTAAAAATTCAAAAACAAAGATGCGCGCAACAGGGACAAGCTAATATCAGCTATGTGCAAGCTAAGTGGCGGAAACAAATAAAATGACGCTTGAAAACAAGCTGGGGCCCAAGGCGCCACGAATTATTAGCTTGATTTAGCAGGGGGTTCTACATACTGTAATGCATAGGTCCTTATAAAGCAAACCCCGTTGTGCTTAAATATACAAATCTTATTCCTTCCTAAAGTCATCACAAAATCAAACTAGACAACTACATGATAATGTGGCACACATGAGAATGCATAACGGGTTGTTATGAGCTGGTACGACTGAATGTTAATCCTGCAATATGTGGCCAGGCACGCTCACAACTACAGTGTATTCATTAACAACGACTGGGGTCGCGGGAAGTGAATTCCTTGCAAATGGCAGAAGGGCACATGTATGAACAGCACAGCGCAGCGAGGCACAGCGCCGCTCGCGCCGCCACATAGCGAATTAAAACAGCGACTGCACAAACTCTGACCAACACAGATTCATCAAGGACAGGGCTGCCGAATAGCTTGGGCGCTGACAATTTCGAAGAGCGAACGTGACCGCCCAACCTGACAGGCTACAAAATAGCTTTACAAGCCCCGTTTGTGGTGAAAACAAGCGATTTTGATGCCAATGAGTTTGGTTGGAGGAGATGCAATTCCCATGTCACTCACAACATTACATTGTCAAAAATAATAAAAACTTCAAAAACATAGAAATAACCAGCCAGATTAATAAAACATATCAATATAAACATGTGTTGAATTTTGTGCCAAAGAAAAGAACACAAAAACCACTAAAAACAATCATTGCAGCGTCTGCCATTGAAATGTATGGGAGAGCGGCAGGTAGCGCCAGCTCATACCTGTCGCTGTGATGGGATTAGCAGCGGCGCTGTTCGTTGCAGTCGGCTTCATGATGAATGCCGCGCTAGCCGTCGCTCTCGCCGGCGCTAGCCTCATTTTGCTTGATAAATGCGTCATTGTGACCGCCGCCGGGCGTACTGGAGTCGGTAGTCGCCGTTAGCTGCCGCTACCTGGCGCTCGTCGGACACTACCTGGCGCTATCGCTTGATGAATAAGGGCCCTAGTCTCTATACAGCCAATATTGTGTATTGTATATTGTGTCTGGGCCCCCCATAACCTATAATGTGATGGTGGTGCCCCTAGAGTTTTTGTTTCCTATTTTTTCTGGATTATGAGGTCAGCCTGTTTGCCTTGGGGGACAGAGGTCCAGTTCAAACTAAGGTGTCAACCATCACATAAAGGTTATAGAGGGGCCCAGTCTCTATACAGCCTATATTGTGTTTTGTATATTGTATCTGGGACCCCAAAAACTTATAATGTGATGGTGGGGCCCCTAGAGCTGTTGTTTCCTATTTGGTCTGAATTATGAGGTCAGCCTGTTTGCCTTGGGGGACAGAGGTCTGTTCAAACTAAGGCCCCAACCTTCACATATAGGTTATAGAGGGGCCCCCATAGTTTGGAGGGTTTGGGGGTCAGACTCTATAGAGCTTATATTGTGTCTGGGTCCCTCATAACCGATAATGTAATGTCTGGGCCCGGTATCCCTTAGGGCCTGAGTAATATGGTAAGCCTGGCTGTCTTACAGACAGAGGTTCAGTTCAAACTAAGGCCCCCACCATCACATATAGGTTATAGAGGGGCCCAGTCTCTATACAGCCTATATTGTGTATTGTATATTGTGTCTGGGCCCCCGAAAACTTATAATGTGATGGTGGGGCCCCTAGAGCTGTTGTTTCCTATTTGGTCTGAATTATGAGGTCAGCCTGTTTGCCTTGGGGAACAGAAGTCCCCAACCAATCCAATATAGGTTATAGAGGGGCCCAGTCTCTATACAGCCTATATTGTGTATTGTATATTGTGTCTGGGCCCCCGATAACCTATAATGTGATGGTGGGGCCCCTAGAGTTTTTGTTCCCTATTTTGTCTGGATTATGGGGTAAGCTTGGTTGCCTTGGGGACAGGGGTCCAGTTTTAACTATCACACATAGTTTAGAGAAGGGTCCAGACTCTATAGAGCCTGTATTGTGTCTGGGACCCTCATAACTGATAATGTGATGTTTGGGCCCAGTTTCCTTCAGGCCTGAGTAATATGGTAAGCCTGGCTGTCTTAGGGACCTCTTAGAGGTTCAGTTCAAACTAAGGACCCAACCAATCCAATATAGGTTATAGAGGGGCCCACTCTCTATACAGCCTATATTGTGTATTGTATATTGTGTCTGGGCCCCCCTATAATGTGATGGTGGGGCCCCTAGAGTTTTTGTTCCCTATTTTGTCTGGATCATGAGGTAAGTTTGGTTGCCTTGGGGACAGAGGTCCAAATTAGACTATAACACATAATTTAGAGAGGGGGCCAGACTCTATAGAGCTTATATTGTGTCTGGGCCCCTCATAACCTATAATGTGATGTCTGGGCCCAGTTTCCCTTAGGGCCTAAGTAATAAGGGAAGCCTGGCTGTCTTACAGACAGAGGTTCAGTTCGAACTAAGGCCCAAGTCACCACAATAAGGGTTATAGAGGGGCCCAGTTGCTATACAGCCTATATTGTGTATTGTATCTTGTGTCTGGGACCCCCATAACCTATAATGTGATGGTGGGGCCCCTAGAGTTTTCGTTTCCTATTTGGTCTGGATTATGAGGTCAGCTTGGTTGCCTTGGGGACAGAGGTCCAGTTTTAAGTCCAACATATAGTTTAGAGAAGGGGCCAGACTCTATAGAGCCTTTTATTGTGTTTGGGCCCCTCATAACCTATAATGTGATGTCTGGGCCCAGTTTCCTTTAGGGCCTGAGTAATAAGGTAAGTCTGGCTGTCTTAGGGAACGAGGTTCAGTTGGCCCCAACCATCACATATCCAGTCTCTCTATACAGCCTATATTGTGTATTGTATATTATGTCTGGGCCTCCCATAACCTATAATGTGATGGTGGAGACCCTAGAGCTGTTGTTTCCTATTTGGTCTGAATTATGAAGTAAGCTTGTTGGCCTTGAGGACAGAGGTCCAGTTCAAACTAAGGCCCCCACCATCACATACAGGTTATAGAGGGGCCCAGTCTTTATACAGCCTATATTGTGTCTGGGCCCCCCTATAATGTGACAGTGGGGGCCCCTAGAGTTTTTGTTCCCTCTTTTGTCTGGATTATGGGGTAAGCTTGGTTGCCTTGGGGACAGAGGTCCAGTTTTAACTATCACACATAGTTTAGAGAAGGGGTCAGACTCTATAGAGCTTATATTTTTTCTGGACCCCTCATAACCTATATTGTGACGTCACGTGTAAGCCCAGTTTCCTTTAGGGCCTGAGTAATAATGTAAGTCTGGTTGCCTTGGGGACAGAGGTCCAGTTCAAACTAAGGCCCCAACCAATCCAATATAGGTAGAGGGGCCCAGTCTCTATACAGCCTATATTGTGTATTGTTTATTGTGTCTGGGCCCCCATAACCTATAATGTGATGGTGGGGACCCTAGAGTTTTTGTTCCCTATTTTGTCTGGATTATGTTTTGTTTGGTTGCCTTGGGGACAGAGGTCCAGATTAAACTATAACACATGATTTAGAGGGGCTAGACTCTATAGAGTTTATATTTTGTCTGGGCCCCTCATAACCTATAATACGATGTGTGGGCCCAGTTTCCTTTAGGGCCTGAGTAATAAGGTAAGCCTGGTTGCCTTGGGGAAAGAGGTTTAGTTGGGCCCAACCATCACATATAGGTTATAGAGGGCCCCAGTCTCTATACAGCCTATATTGTGTCTGAGCCCCTCATAACCTATAATATGACGTGTGGGCCCAGTTTCCTTTAGGGCCTGAGTAATAAGGTAAGCCTGGTTGCCTTGGGGAAAGAGGTTTAGTTGAGCCCAGCCATCACATATAGGTTATAGAGGGCCCCAATCTCTATACAGCCTATATTGTGTCTGAGCCCCTCATAACCTATAATATGACGTGTGGGCCCAGTTTCCTTTAGGGCCTGAGTAATAAGGTAAGCCTGGTTGCCTTGGGGAAAGAGGTTTAGTTGGGCCCAACCATCACATATAGGTTATAGAGGGGCCCAGTCTCTATACAGCCTATATTGTGTCTGAGCCCCTCATAACCTATAATATGACGTGTGGGCCCAGTTTCCTTTAGAGCCCGAGTAATAAGATAAGCCTGGCTGTCTTAAGGACAGAGGTTCAGTTGGCCCCAACCATCACATATAGGTTACAGAGGGGCCCAGTCTCTATACAGCCTATATTGTGTCTGGGCCCCCATAATCTATAATGTTATGGTGGGACCCCTAGAGTTTTTGTTTCCTATTTGGGCTGATAATGAGGTAATTCTTATTGCCATGGGAACAGAGGTCCTGTTTAAAATAGAGGCCAGGTCATCACACATTGGTATGAGGGGGGCCCAGATATTGCAGCTGTATGGGGCCCTGAAAATTCCAGATGTCGGCCCTGGTTATATGTGTACACTCAACGCTTGTGTTTGTCCCAGTGCAAGGATGAGTTAAAGTGGACCAAAACCCAGGATTTTGACTATCCTGTGTTTTGGTCCTTTCCCCCTTACCCCGATCAGGGGTGCCCCGCTGTGTGAAACCCCCCAGATCGCCGATTCCAACTCACCTCTTCCCGGTCCTACGGCGCATGTGCGGCCGCTCAGCCAGCCAATCAGCGCGTTCGGAGCCACTGGCGTCACATCGTCTAAGGCCAGCTCTGAGCGCGCTGACGGCCGCATCCCCTGCTTCCCTCTAACAGGGAGAGTGCCCACTCTGGCCATTCACAAATTCCGGGCACGCGCCCTGCTATAGGGATAGTGGGGCCGCTGCTTGCACATGCGCCGTTGGACCGGGAAACAAGGTAAGTGAATGGGGCGACCTGGGGGTTTCACACAGCGGGGCATGCCGATTTTGGATGCCCCAGGGGGAGGGAATCGATCGGCCTAGGAATCTTATTGATTCGCAGGCCGATAAGTGCGGGTTTTGGTCCACTTTAAACATGGAGAAAAAAATTCCTATGTGTGTGCAAGCATACAAAGGCCAAATAAAAAATATTAGTCTTTCCATCAATCTTATAAGGTAAAAATTGATCAAAAGTGTGATGTTATATGAAGATAATCCATCGTTGTGCCACGTGGCTTGTTAAACAATCATACAATCCATTACTTTGTTCAACGGGTTTGATTATTTACCAAGGGCTTTATTCATCAAGGGATAGCACCAGGTAGTGCCTTGTAAGCGACAGGTTGCGGCAGGTGAACGCTGGGCGCTGTATGCAATAACATACTTTATGAAGGCGATTCCGGTGATCGACTCCCTGCAGCGCTCTAGCTTCCAGAGCGCCTGGTATTACCTGTCGCTACCTGTCGCTCTCCCATACATTTCAATGGAAGTTACCTTTCTTCTCTTTAAACAGGGTTTTCTTTTATTTTTTTTATTTATTTATTTTATCAAATCATTGTGTGATTTTTTTCTTTTTTTTATATTTTTATGCAGAATTGTCATTACAGGTCTGGTATTAAAGTGTTAATGTCACAATGTATTAACAATATAACCCCATATATTTTCGCTTGTTACTGGTGGATATGTGTTAAAAAACGGACTTTAATCACACAGGGTCTGGCGCTCTGGGCTACAGCGAACCAATTTTGAGCGCCGGCGCTGTATGAGGCTGTTTCTTTTGATGAATATGGTTTGAGTCGCTCACACTGACCAGTCGCTACTGTTCGCTCCTATATAGCTCTGTACTGGTATTATAGCGACTCACACATGAAATTCATCAATGTCGGCAATGTTACTACAGCGACTGAGGGACTCACGGCCGATCACAGCTTATACTAGTGGCCGCTCTTAGCGCCGCTGTACAGACGCTCATCTGCCGTTACCTGGCGCTAGTAATGAATCAGCCTGCCCGTCTTTCCTTCAAACTTATAACAACTGATCAAAAGTGTGATGTAGAAGAAAATCCATTGCTGTGCCACGCGGCTTGTAAAACAACCAAACAATCCATCACTTTGTTCAACGGGTTTGATTATTCACCAAAACAATAAAGTCACGGGAAGCAAATACATATATATATATATATATATATATATATATATATATAATCAAAAACAAATCAGCTGATTGAACAAAAATAGCGCCATTTTACATGTATTATTATTTTTTTTTATTATAATTAGGTAGCCATGCTGGGGCTTGTAGTGCTCCAGCTGACAAGGCTGTCAGGAACACACCAGCCCAGCTGTCAGGGCACGTCACCTGACAAGTCATGTGACAGGCTCCAGCGGTCCGCGGCGTGCTCGGTTGCTAGGATTCACCTCAGGCCGGTCACGTGACACATTCCCGTAGCCGCGCCGCCATGTTGGAAGGTGGAATTATTTTCCAGGCCCTAGATTCTACCTGGACTGGGCAGAAAAGAGAAGAGAAGCAGCCTAAAGGGTGTATAAGGGCAACATTCCGCCTGTGAGGTGGTAACCTGCCTTCCCCTGCTCGCCACAAGCAACTGTTCTTGTCTGCCAGTTTCCAGTATGGCGGCGGCGGGAGTCGCTGAGGGCGTGGCTTAAGGTTCGCGTCGCTTTGCTGATGACATCGCCTGAAAGGAACTCAAACCGACATGGAGGATGAGAGGGAGAAACTCAAGAGACAGATCCAGCAACTGCAGGGTGAGACAGGGAGCATGAGGAGGGGCACTACTGACATGGCCGGGGGCAGTGCAGTGCTGTGCTGACATGGCCGGGGGTAGTGCTGACATGGCCGGGGATAGTGCTGACATGGCCTGGGGTAGTACTGACATGGCCGGGGGATAGTGCTGACATGGCCGGGGGATAGTGCTGACATGGCCGGGGACAGTGCTGACATGGCCGGGGATAGTGCTGACATGGCCTGGGGTAGTACTGACATGGCCGGGGATAGTGCTGACATGGCCGGGGATAGTGCTGACATGGCCTGGGGTAGTACTGACATGGCCGGGGATAGTACTGACATGGCCGGGGGATAGTGCTGACATGGCCGGGGGATAGTGCTGACATGGCCGGGGGATAGTGCTGACATGGCTGGGGGATAGTGCTGACATGGCCGGGGGATAGTGCTGACATGGCCGGGGGATAGTGCTGACATGGCCGGGGACAGTGCTGACATGGCCGGGGGATAGTGCTGACATGGCCGGGGGATAGTGCTGACATGGCCGGGGGATAGTGCTGACATGGCCGGGGGATAGTGCTGACATGGCCGGGGACAGTGCTGACATGGCCGGGGGATAGTGCTGACATGGCCGGGGGATAGTGCTGACATGGCCGGGGGATAGTGCTGACATGGCCGGGGGATAGTGCTGACATGGCCGGGGGATAGTGCTGACATGGCCGGGGGATAGTGCTGACATGGCCGGGGGATAGTGCTGACATGGCCGGGGGATAGTGCTGACATGGCCGGGGGATAGTGCTGACATGGCCGGGGGATAGTGCTGACATGGCCGGGGGATAGTGCTGACATGGCCGGGGATAGTACTGACATGGCCTGGGGTAGTGCTGACATGGCCGGGGGACAGTGCTGACATGGCCGGGGGACAGTGCTGACATGGCCGGGGGACAGTGCTGACATGGCCGGGGGATAGTGCTGACATGGCCGGGGGATAGTACTGACATGGCCTGGGGTAGTGCTGACATGGCCGGGGGACAGTGCTGACATGGCCGGGGGACAGTGCTGACATGGCCGGGGGACAGTGCTGACATGGCCGGGGGACAGTGCTGACATGGCCGGGGGACAGTGCTGACATGGCCGGGGGACAGTGCTGACATGGCCGGGGGACAGTGCTGACATGGCCGGGGGACAGTGCTGACATGGCCGGGGGACAGTGCTGACATGGCCGGGGGACAGTGCTGACATGGCCGGGGGACAGTGCTGACATGGCCGGGGGACAGTGCTGACATGGCCGGGGATAGTGCTGACATGGCCGGGGATAGTGCTGACATGGCCGGGGACAGTGCTGACATGGCCGGGGGATAGTGCTGTGCTGACATGGCTGGGGGATAGTGCTGACATGGCCGGGGGATAGTGCTGTGCGGACATGGCCGGGGGATAGTGCTGACCTGGCCGGGGGATAGTGCTGACCTGGCCGGGGGATAGTGCTGACCTGGCCGGGGGATAGTGCTGACCTGGCCGGGGGATAGTGCTGACCTGGCCGGGGGATAGTGCTGTGCTGACGTGGCCGGGGGATAGTGCTGACGTGGCCGGGGGATAGTGCTGTGCTGACCTGGCCGGGGGACAGTGCTGACATGGCCGGGGGATAGTGCTGTGCTGACGTGGCCGGGGGATAGTGCTGACGTGGCCGGGGGATAGTGCTGTGCTGACGTGGCCGGGGGACAGTGCTGTGCTGACGTGGCCGGGGGACAGTGCTGACCTGGCCGGGGGACAGTGCTGACCTGGCCGGGGGACAGTGCTGACCTGGCCGGGGGACAGTGCTGACCTGGCCGGGGGACAGTGCTGACCTGGCCGGGGGACAGTGCTGACCTGGCCGGGGGACAGTGCTGACCTGGCCGGGGGACAGTGCTGACATGGCCGGGGGACAGTGCTGACATGGCCGGGGGATAGTGCTGTGCTGACATGGCCGGGGACAGTGCTGACATGGCCGGGGACAGTGCTGACATGGCCGGGGGATAGTGCTGACATGGCCGGGGGATAGTGCTGTGCGGACATGGCCGGGGACAGTGCTGACATGGCCGGGGGATAGTGCTGTGCTGACATGGCCGGGGACAGTGCTGACATGGCCGGGGGATAGTGCTGTGCTGACGTGGCCGGGGGATAGTGCTGACGTGGCCGGGGGATAGTGCTGACGTGGCCGGGGGATAGTGCTGTGGTGACCTGGCCGGGGGACAGTGCTGACCTGGCCGGGGGACAGTGCTGACCTGGCCGGGGGACAGTGCTGACCTGGCCGGGGGATAGTGCTGACGTGGCCGGGGGATAGTGCTGACGTGGCCAGGGGATAGTGCTGTGCTGTCCTGGCCGGGGGATAGTGCTGACCTGGCCGGGGGATAGTGCTGACGTGGCCGGGGGACAGTGCTGACGTGGCCGGGGGACAGTGCTGACGTGGCCGGGGGACAGTGCTGACGTGGCCGGGGGACAGTGCTGACGTGGCCGGGGGACAGTGCTGACGTGGCCGGGGGACAGTGCTGACGTGGCCGGGGGACAGTGCTGACGTGGCCGGGGGACAGTGCTGACGTGGCCGGGGGACAGTGCTGACGTGGCCGGGGGACAGTGCTGACGTGGCCGGGGGACAGTGCTGACGTGGCCGGGGGACAGTGCTGACGTGGCCGGGGGACAGTGCTGACCTTGCCGGGGGACAGTGCTGACCTTGCCGGGGGACAGTGCTGACCTTGCCGGGGGACAGTGCTGACATGGCCGGGGGACAGTGCTGACATGGCCGGGGGACAGTGCTGACATGGCCGGGGGACAGTGCTGACATGGCCGGGGGACAGTGCTGACCTTGCCGGGGGACAGTGCTGACCTTGCCGGGGGACAGTGCTGACATGGCCGGGGGACAGTGCTGACATGGCCGGGGGACAGTGCTGACCTGGCCGGGGGACAGTGCTGACCTTGCCGGGGGACAGTGCTGACATGGCCGGGGGACAGTGCTGACATGGCCGGGGGACAGTGCTGACATGGCCGGGGGACAGTGCTGACATGGCCGGGGGACAGTGCTGACATGGCCGGGGGACAGTGCTGACATGGCCGGGGGACAGTGCTGACATGGCCGGGGGACAGTGCTGACATGGCCGGGGGACAGTGCTGACATGGCCGGGGGACAGTGCTGACATGGCCGGGGGACAGTGCTGACATGGCCGGGGGACAGTGCTGACATGGCCGGGGGACAGTGCTGACATGGCCGGGGGACAGTGCTGACCTGGCCGGGGGACAGTGCTGACCTGGCCGGGGGACAGTGCTGACCTGGCCGGGGGACAGTGCTGACATGGCCGGGGGACAGTGCTGACATGGCCGGGGGACAGTGCTGACATGGCCGGGGATAGTGCTGACATGGCCGGGGATAGTGCTGACATGGCCGGGGACAGTGCTGACATGGCCGGGGGATAGTGCTGTGCTGACATGGCTGGGGGATAGTGCTGACATGGCCGGGGGATAGTGCTGTGCGGACATGGCCGGGGGATAGTGCTGACCTGGCCGGGGGATAGTGCTGACATGGCCGGGGGATAGTGCTGTGCTGACGTGGCCGGGGGATAGTGCTGACGTGGCCGGGGGATAGTGCTGACGTGGCCGGGGGATAGTGCTGTGCTGACCTGGCCGGGGGACAGTGCTGACCTGGCCGGGGGACAGTGCTGACCTGGCCGGGGGACAGTGCTGACCTGGCCGGGGGACAGTGCTGACATGGCCGGGGGACAGTGCTGACATGGCCGGGGGACAGTGCTGACATGGCCGGGGGACAGTGCTGACATGGCCGGGGGATAGTGCTGTGCTGACATGGCCGGGGACAGTGCTGACATGGCCGGGGGATAGTGCTGACCTGGCCGGGGGATAGTGCTGTGCTGACATGGCCGGGGACAGTGCTGACATGGCCGGGGGATAGTGCTGACCTGGCCGGGGGATAGTGCTGTGCGGACATGGCCGGGGACAGTGCTGACATGGCCGGGGGATAGTGCTGACCTGGCCGGGGGATAGTGCTGTGCTGACATGGCCGGGGACAGTGCTGACATGGCCGGGGGATAGTGCTGTGCTGACGTGGCCGGGGGATAGTGCTGACGTGGCCGGGGGATAGTGCTGACGTGGCCGGGGGATAGTGCTGTGGTGACCTGGCCGGGGGACAGTGCTGACCTGGCCGGGGGACAGTGCTGACCTGGCCGGGGGATAGTGCTGACGTGGCCGGGGGATAGTGCTGACGTGGCCAGGGGATAGTGCTGTGCTGTCCTGGCCGGGGGATAGTGCTGACCTGGCCGGGGGATAGTGCTGACGTGGCCGGGGGACAGTGCTGACGTGGCCGGGGGACAGTGCTGACGTGGCCGGGGGACAGTGCTGACGTGGCCGGGGGACAGTGCTGACGTGGCCGGGGGACAGTGCTGACGTGGCCGGGGGACAGTGCTGACGTGGCCGGGGGACAGTGCTGACCTTGCCGGGGGACAGTGCTGACCTTGCCGGGGGACAGTGCTGACCTTGCCGGGGGACAGTGCTGACCTTGCCGGGGGACAGTGCTGACATGGCCGGGGGACAGTGCTGACATGGCCGGGGGACAGTGCTGACATGGCCGGGGGACAGTGCTGACATGGCCGGGGGACAGTGCTGACATGGCCGGGGGACAGTGCTGACATGGCCGGGGGACAGTGCTGACCTTGCCGGGGGACAGTGCTGACATGGCCGGGGGACAGTGCTGACATGGCCGGGGGACAGTGCTGACATGGCCGGGGGACAGTGCTGACCTTGCCGGGGGACAGTGCTGACCTTGCCGGGGGACAGTGCTGACCTTGCCGGGGGACAGTGCTGACCTTGCCGGGGGACAGTGCTGACCTTGCCGGGGGACAGTGCTGACCTGGCCGGGGGACAGTGCTGACATGGCCGGGGGACAGTGCTGACATGGCCGGGGGACAGTGCTGACATGGCCGGGGGACAGTGCTGACATGGCCGGGGGACAGTGCTGACATGGCCGGGGGACAGTGCTGACATGGCCGGGGGACAGTGCTGACATGGCCGGGGGACAGTGCTGACATGGCCGGGGGACAGTGCTGACATGGCCGGGGGACAGTGCTGACATGGCCGGGGGACAGTGCTGACATGGCCGGGGGACAGTGCTGACATGGCCGGGGGACAGTGCTGACCTGGCCGGGGGACAGTGCTGACATGGCCGGGGGACAGTGCTGACATGGCCGGGGGACAGTGCTGACATGGCCGGGGGACAGTGCTGACATGGCCGGGGGACAGTGCTGACATGGCCGGGGATAGTGCTGACATGGCCGGGGATAGTGCTGACATGGCCGGGGACAGTGCTGACATGGCCGGGGGATAGTGCTGTGCTGACATGGCTGGGGGATAGTGCTGACATGGCCGGGGGATAGTGCTGTGCGGACATGGCCGGGGGATAGTGCTGACCTGGCCGGGGGATAGTGCTGACATGGCCGGGGGATAGTGCTGTGCTGACGTGGCCGGGGGATAGTGCTGACGTGGCCGGGGGATAGTGCTGACGTGGCCGGGGGATAGTGCTGTGCTGACCTGGCCGGGGGACAGTGCTGACCTGGCCGGGGGACAGTGCTGACATGGCCGGGGGATAGTGCTGTGCTGACGTGGCCGGGGGATAGTGCTGACGTGGCCGGGGGATAGTGCTGACGTGGCCGGGGGATAGTGCTGTGCTGACCTGGCCGGGGGACAGTGCTGACCTGGCCGGGGGACAGTGCTGACCTGGCCGGGGGACAGTGCTGACCTGGCCGGGGGACAGTGCTGACATGGCCGGGGGACAGTGCTGACATGGCCGGGGGACAGTGCTGACATGGCCGGGGGATAGTGCTGTGCTGACATGGCCGGGGACAGTGCTGACATGGCCGGGGGATAGTGCTGACATGGCCGGGGGATAGTGCTGTGCGGACATGGCCGGGGACAGTGCTGACATGGCCGGGGGATAGTGCTGACCTGGCCGGGGGATAGTGCTGACATGGCCGGGGGATAGTGCTGTGCTGACGTGGCCGGGGGATAGTGCTGACGTGGCCGGGGGATAGTGCTGACGTGGCCGGGGGATAGTGCTGTGCTGACCTGGCCGGGGGACAGTGCTGACCTGGCCGGGGGACAGTGCTGACATGGCCGGGGGATAGTGCTGTGCTGACGTGGCCGGGGGATAGTGCTGACGTGGCCGGGGGATAGTGCTGACGTGGCCGGGGGATAGTGCTGTGCTGACCTGGCCGGGGGACAGTGCTGACCTGGCCGGGGGACAGTGCTGACCTGGCCGGGGGACAGTGCTGACCTGGCCGGGGGACAGTGCTGACATGGCCGGGGGACAGTGCTGACATGGCCGGGGGACAGTGCTGACATGGCCGGGGGATAGTGCTGTGCTGACATGGCCGGGGACAGTGCTGACATGGCCGGGGGATAGTGCTGACATGGCCGGGGGATAGTGCTGTGCGGACATGGCCGGGGACAGTGCTGACATGGCCGGGGGATAGTGCTGACCTGGCCGGGGGATAGTGCTGTGCTGACATGGCCGGGGACAGTGCTGACATGGCCGGGGGATAGTGCTGTGCTGACGTGGCCGGGGGATAGTGCTGACGTGGCCGGGGGATAGTGCTGACGTGGCCGGGGGATAGTGCTGTGCTGACCTGGCCGGGGGACAGTGCTGACCTGGCCGGGGGACAGTGCTGACGTGGCCGGGGGATAGTGCTGACGTGGCCGGGGGATAGTGCTGACGTGGCCGGGGGATAGTGCTGACGTGGCCAGGGGATAGTGCTGTCCTGGCCGGGGGATAGTGCTGACCTGGCCGGGGGACAGTGCTGACGTGGCCGGGGGACAGTGCTGACGTGGCCGGGGGACAGTGCTGACGTGGCCGGGGGACAGTGCTGACGTGGCCGGGGGACAGTGCTGACGTGGCCGGGGGACAGTGCTGACGTGGCCGGGGGACAGTGCTGACGTGGCCGGGGGACAGTGCTGACGTGGCCGGGGGACAGTGCTGACCTTGCCGGGGGACAGTGCTGACATGGCCGGGGGACAGTGCTGACATGGCCGGGGGACAGTGCTGACATGGCCGGGGGACAGTGCTGACATGGCCGGGGGACAGTACCTCCTACAGCCTTAAGATCTTTGCAACAGGGAGCCTCTCTGCTATTGTTCCCAGATGCATTGGCCACTGAACCAAATATTTGCGAAGATTTATTGTGATCTGTACATTTGCACTTTTTTATACCTTACTGATTTACTGTCAGCGATTTATGGAAACACCTGCATTTATCAGGAATGGCTGTGAAATGTTTGATATAAGGTATCACCTATTTTGATTAGAAAACAGTGGTGCAGAAGAAGCCCATAGTGGCGAAACTAGTTCACCTTCACCTATACCACAGCTGCAACTGCTATGCTAGCTATTATATGCTGACTATGCAAATTATCCCTTCTTTTTTTTTTTTTAGTTAGTGGAAACTTTGTGATCACATATATTGTATTGAATCTATATGTAAGATGGATTGAAGGAATCTTAACTAGGTTAAAATATGGATGTTCCTCATCCTTAAAGTGGACCAACACCCAGGATTTTGACTATCCTGGGTCTTGGTCCACTTCGGTGGGGCACCCCCGATCGGGGTGCCCCGCTGTGTGAAACCCCCCCTAACCCCCCGAAAAACTCACCTCTACCCGCTCCCAGCGCCGACGTACAAGGGAAGATCTTGAACGTCTAAGCGGCGGCGGCCGCCGCCGCCTCCCTCGCGTCACTTTGAACGCGCGCGCCCCCGCGCCGGCCATTCGCAGGCGGCCGGCGCGGAGGCGCGCACGCCTACAGGGGCGCGAGGGAGGCGGCGGCGGCCGGCCGCCGCTGAAGATAAGGTAGGTGAGTTGGGGTGTTTGGGGGGGGTTTCACCCCGCGGGACATCCCGATCTCGGATGTCCCGCGGGGTGGGGGGTGATCGGCCCGGGAATCTATAAGATCACCCGTGGGTGTTGGTCCACTTTAAATTTTATTGATGAATTAATAAATATGTGAATAATTTTAACGTATTTATTTAGTAAGATACTTATTGTCGAGGTCAAACTCCAAGGTCTATAGGTTGAGGTTTACCTATACCCCAACGTTTTGAGTTTTTTTTTCTTTACTTTAACAAACCAGAAGTTTGTACCAGCCCCAGTTTATTTGAGAGGTGGGTCACTAGAATGGGGGGGGGAGGTGGTGTCCCTTGCCAGGACACACTTAACCTTCCTCCAACACATCAATTACGGGGGCACTGCCACCCTGACCAGGGGCACTGCTGCCATGGCCGGGGGCTTTTTTTAATGGGGATCTGGAGGGGGGGTGTCACACAGTGGGGCATCCCAAATTAGGATGGCTTGGGGCAAGGACCAAAACACGGGATAGTCAGAGTCCTGGGTTTTGGTCCGCGAAGCAGTAGGTAGTTTGATCGAATGCTGGTCAGCCCTCCATATTGGATTGTGATTGGTTCTTCCTTCGTGTCTCCACAGGTCTTATTAGCAGACACAAGCATCTCCATGGCAACACACCAGCAGCGGTACCAGCACATACAAGATGGAGGAACCCACTGCAACCTCCCCATAGGCCTCAGATGTCCTTCCCTGTGGCAGCTCCTACGCCAGCCTATAGACAACAAGCGCCTGCCCCGGGCAGCTCCTGGCGAGCACAGTACTCTCTTGTGAATAGGACTTCCAGTGGGGCGGAGCGTGCCATGGCTCCGTCTGCGGTGACATTGGATGGACAGACCGGAAAAGGAACCGCAATTAAACAGGAGATGCCCTGCAATAGAGGAGCATCAGGAAACCTGTCACCCAACAAGTCTTGGACTAACCCCAGAGCCACTGGGACAGAGCGTGCCATTGCTCCTCCTGCGGTGGCTTGGGGGGGACAGACCGGGAAAGGTAACCTCAAACCTGAGATGCCTGACAGTAGAGGAGCATCAGTAAACCTGTCACCCAACAAGTCTTGGACTAACCATAGAGCCACTGGGACAGAGCGTGCCATGGCTCCTCCTGCGGTGGCTTGGGGGGGACAGACCGGGAAAGGTAACCTCAAACCTGAGATGCCTGACAGTAGAGGAGCATCAGTAAACCTGTCACCCAACAAGTCTTGGACTAACCATAGAGCCACTGGGACAGAGCGTGCCATGGCTCCTCCTGCGGTGGCATTGGAGGGACAGACCGGGAAAGGAACTGCAATTAAACAGGAGATGGCCTGCAATAGAGGAGCATCAGGAAACCTGTCACCCAACAAGTCTTGTACTAACCCTAGAGCCGCTGTGGCGGAATGTGTCATGGCTTCTCCTGCGGTGGCATTGGAGGGACAGGCTGGGAAAGGTGCCCCCAAACCCGACATTGCCGCAGTTAAACAGGAGATGCCCTGCAGGAGAGGAGCATCAGGAAACCTGTCGCTCAACAGATCTTGGACTAACCCCAGAGCCGCTCAGGCCATGGGTCCTCCTGCGGTGGCTTTGGAGGGACAGACCAGGAAATGTACCCCCAAACCCAACATGGCTGGCAGTAGCGGAGCATCAGGAAACCTGTCCCCCAACAAGTCTTGGACTAACCCTAAAGCCGCTCGGGCATCGCGTGCCATGGCTCCTCCTGTGGTGGCTTTGGAGGGACAGACCAGGAAATGTACCTCCAAACCCAACATGGCCGGCAGTAGAGGAGCATCAGGAAACCTGCCCAACAGGTCTTGGACTAACCCTAGAGCCACCCGTCCACCTTCACTGGCCAAGGACACTGGTGTCCCCATGTCTCAGGGGGAGGGCCAGCTCAAGGTGGCGGGACAGGTTGCCAGTGTACCTTCCCACCAAGTAAAGGTCTCCTATCCCACCCAGACTTTACCCATCGCAGCTCAGGGCTCTGCAGGAACACTGCCACCCGCTAAAAAGCCCCCTCCAAAATGTACCTCCAACCTTTCTCCTTCAAGCTCCTCCCCCTCGTGTCTCGCTATCGGCTCTGCCAGAACGAGACTTTCTCCTTCATCTAATCCAACCAAAAATAACTCGCCGGCCGCCCCGATGGCCAAAACCCTCCGATCTTCAAAAACTAAATACACCTGGGTGGCCGCTTCCCCTAAAGCAAACCTCTCCGCTAAGAAGAGCCAGAGCTCAAAACTGGGGCCGGGCCGAGCTACAGAGAAGGTCGTCTCTCCAGCATCGGCCCCCAAAACCAAGAAGGGCTCACCCAGAAACCGCTACAAGTGGAAAGCGCAGCCTGCGGCCTCCGGGCCGGGGACTTCTAAGCAGACCCCCACCAGGACTGTCCATAGGACCACCCAGGTGTCGTATTCTACAGGGGCCTGGACTAGCGCCCCTTCCAGATACTCGCCAAACTCCAGCTACAAAATAAAGAGCCGGACTAAGATAGTGAGGAGGAGGAGCGCCACCAGGTACACCAGTGCTCTGCTTGTGGGGCGGGGCCCATTGTTTGCTGCATGGGTGATGGGGGAGGAGTTTACTGCTAGACACCCTATTTATATGTTTACTTTAAAGCTGAACAAAACCCAGGTTTTTCACTATCCCAGGTTTTGATCCTTTGCCCGGCTGCATCTCGATTTGGGATGCCCAGCTGAGTGAAACTTTCCAGATCACCCATAAAAACGTATCGTTCCCAGGTCCTATGGCGCACGCGCCGGCGCTCATTCAATGAGCCTTGTATGCGGTTGTAGCGATAAGCCTTTATCGTCGGAGGGCTTCACCTCCCGAGACGTCCTTTTCCCAATGGTGAGAGGTGCTGCTGGAATTCCTGAGTCGTCCGTGAGGAACCGGCCCTTACAAGGACTAGTGAATTGTAATATAGCGTTTCCCCCAATAAGAGACAGAACTCAGTATTGAGGGTGAAGATGAACTCTGTTTATTAGTGCCACACTAGGCCTTATATACACAAGTCTCCATGCAAGGTGGACCTGATGGAGAACTGCATGACAAACACACCGACCAATAGCAGCAGGGCACACAATCCCTCAACTCTGCCGGTAACACAATCAGTAGAACAATAGCAGTCTGTAATACAATCAGTAGAACAATAGCAGTCTGTAGCACAATCAGTAGAACAATAGCAGTCTGTAATACAATCAGTATAACAATAGCAGTCTGTAACACAATCAGTAGAACAATAGCAGTCTGTAATACAATCAGTATAACAATAGCAGTCTGTAACACAATCAGTAGAACAATAGCAGTCTGTAACACAATCAGTAGAACAATAGCAGTCTGTAACACAATCAGTAGAACAATAGCAGTCTGTAACACAATCAGTAGAACAATAGCAGTCTGTAATACAATCAGTAGAACAATAGCAGTCTGTAGCACAATCAGTAGAACAATAGCAGTCTGTAATACAATCAGTATAACAATAGCAGTCTGTAGCACAATCAGTAGAACAATAGCAGTCTGTAATACAATCAGTATAACAATAGCAGTCTGTAACACAATCAGTAGAACAATAGCAGTCTGTAACACAATCAGTAGAACAATAGCAGTCTGTAACACAATCAGTAGAACAATAGCAGTCTGTAACACAATCAGTATAAAAATAGCAGTCTGTAACACAATCAGTAGAACAATAGCAGTCTGTAACACAATCAGTAGAACAATATCAGTCTGTAACACAATCGGTAGAACAATAGCAGTCTGTAGCACAATCGGTATAACAATAGCAGTCTGTAGCACAATCAGTATAACAATAGCAGTCTGTAATACAATCAGTATAACAATAGCAGTCTGTAATACAATCAGTATAACAATAGCAGTCTGTAATACAATCAGTATAACAATAGCAGTCTGTAATACAATCAGTATAACAATAGCAGTCTGTAACACAATCAGTATAACAATAGCAGTCTGTAACACAATCAGTATAACAATAGCAGTCTGTAACACAATCAGTATAACAATAGCAGTCTGTAATACAATCAGTAGAACAATAGCAGTCTGTAACACAATCAGTAGAACAATAGCAGTCTGTAACGCAATCGGTAGAACAATAGCAGTCTGTAATACAATCAGTATAACAATAGCAGTCTGTAACACAATCAGTAGAACAATAGCAGTCTGTAACACAATCAGTAGAACAATAGCAGTCTGTAATACAATCAGTAGAACATTAGCAGTCTGTAATACAATCAGTATAACAATAGCAGTCTGTAACACAATCAGTATAACAATAGCAGTCTGTAACACAATCAGTATAACAATAGCAGTCTGTAACACAATCAGTAGAACAATAGCAGTCTGTAACACAATCAGTAGAACAATAGCAGTCTGTAACACAATCAGTAGAACAATAGCAGTCTGTAGCACAATCAGTATAACAATAGCAGTCTGTAATACAATCAGTATAACAATAGCAGTCTGTAACACAATCAGTAGAACAATAGCAGTCTGTAACACAATCAGTAGAACAATAGCAGTCTGTAACACAATCAGTAGAGCAATAGCAGTCTGTAACACAATCAGTATAACAATAGCAGTCTGTAACACAATCAGTAGAACAATAGCAGTCTGTAACACAATCAGTAGAACAATAGCAGTCTGTAGCACAATCAGTATAACAATAGCAGTCTGTAACACAATCAGTAGAACAATAGCAATCTGTAATACAATCAGTAGAACAATAGCAGTCTGTAACACAATCAGTATAACAATAGCAGTCTGTAACACAATCAGTAGAACAATAGCAGTCTGTAACACAATCAGTAGAGCAATAGCAGTCTGTAACACAATCAGTATAACAATAGCAGTCTGTAATACAATCAGTAGAACAATAGCAATCTGTAATACAATCAGTAGAACAATAGCAGTCTGTAACACAATCAGTATAACAATAGCAGTCTGTAACACAATCAGTAGAACAATAGCAATCTGTAATACAATCAGTAGAACAATAGCAGTCTGTAACACAATCAGTATAACAATAGCAATCTGTAATACAATCAGTAGAACAATAGCAGTCTGTAATACAATCAGTAGAACAATAGCAGTCTGTAATACAATCAGTATAACAATAGCAGTCTGTAATACAATCAGTATAACAATAGCAGTCTGTAATACAATCAGTATAACAATAGCAGTCTGTAACACAATCAGTATAACAATAGCAGTCTGTAACACAATCAGTATAACAATAGCAGTCTGTAACACAATCAGTATAACAATAGCAGTCTGTAATACAATCAGTAGAACAATAGCAGTCTGTAACACAATCAGTAGAACAATAGCAGTCTGTAACGCAATCGGTAGAACAATAGCAGTCTGTAATACAATCAGTATAACAATAGCAGTCTGTAACACAATCAGTAGAACAATAGCAGTCTGTAACACAATCAGTAGAACAATAGCAGTCTGTAATACAATCAGTAGAACATTAGCAGTCTGTAATACAATCAGTATAACAATAGCAGTCTGTAACACAATCAGTATAACAATAGCAGTCTGTAACACAATCAGTATAACAATAGCAGTCTGTAACACAATCAGTAGAACAATAGCAGTCTGTAACACAATCAGTAGAACAATAGCAGTCTGTAGCACAATCAGTATAACAATAGCAGTCTGTAATACAATCAGTATAACAATAGCAGTCTGTAACACAATCAGTAGAACAATAGCAGTCTGTAACACAATCAGTAGAACAATAGCAGTCTGTAACACAATCAGTAGAGCAATAGCAGTCTGTAACACAATCAGTATAACAATAGCAGTCTGTAACACAATCAGTAGAACAATAGCAGTCTGTAACACAATCAGTAGAACAATAGCAGTCTGTAGCACAATCAGTATAACAATAGCAGTCTGTAACACAATCAGTAGAACAATAGCAATCTGTAATACAATCAGTAGAACAATAGCAGTCTGTAACACAATCAGTATAACAATAGCAGTCTGTAACACAATCAGTAGAACAATAGCAGTCTGTAACACAATCAGTAGAGCAATAGCAGTCTGTAACACAATCAGTATAACAATAGCAGTCTGTAACACAATCAGTAGAACAATAGCAGTCTGTAGCACAATCAGTATAACAATAGCAGTCTGTAACACAATCAGTATAACAATAGCAGTCTGTAACACAATCAGTAGAACAATAGCAATCTGTAATACAATCAGTAGAACAATAGCAGTCTGTAACACAATCAGTATAACAATAGCAATCTGTAATACAATCAGTAGAACAATAGCAGTCTGTAATACAATCAGTAGAACAATAGCAGTCTGTAACACAATCAGTAGAACAATAGCAGTCTGTAGCACAATCAGTAGAACAATAGCAGTCTGTAACACAATCAGTAGAACAATAGCAGTCTGTAACACAATCAGTAGAACAATAGCAGTCTGTAACACAATCAGTAGAACAATAGCAGCCTGTAACACAATCAGTAGAACAATAGCAGTCTGTAATACAATCAGTATAACAATAGCAGTCTGTAACACAATCAGTAGAACAATAGCAGTCTGTAATACAATCAGTAGAACAATAGCAGTCTGTAACACAATCAGTAGAACAATAGCAGTCTGTAGCACAATCAGTAGAACAATAGCAGTCTGTAACACAATCAGTAGAACAATAGCAGTCTGTAACACAATCAGTAGAACAATAGCAGTCTGTAACACAATCAGTAGAACAATAGCAGCCTGTAACACAATCAGTAGAACAATAGCAGTCTGTAATACAATCAATCAGAACAATGCCATTGTCTGTGACGTAATCAATCAACACAATGGCAGCCTGTAACATGCTTAAAGTGGACCAACACCCACGGGTGATCGGCCCGGGAATCTATAAGATTCCCGGGCCGATCATCTCCCTCCCCGCGGGACATCCGAGATCGGGATGTCCCGCGGGGTGAAACCCCCCCAAACACCCCAAACTCCTTACCTTATCTTTGGCGGTGGCCGGCCGCCGCCTCCTCCCTTGCACCCCTCTAGGCGTGCGCGCGCCCGCGCCGGCCGTCTGCGAATGGCCAGCGCGGGCGCACGCACGGGAGGCGGCGGCGGAGGAGCCGCTTGTCCGCGGCTTGTCCGTTGGCGCTGGGAGCGGGGAGAGGTGAGTTTTTCGGGGGGTTTCACACATTCGGTGCCCCACCGAAGTGGACCAAGACCCAGGATAGTCAAAATCCTGGGTGTTGGTCCACTTTAAGAAAATGAAAGTAATGGGTCTATGCAAAAACAGTGCCTTTAAAATCCAAAGGCATGGAGTCTGTCACAGCGGTACATATTAAAGTGGACCAAAACCCAGGGTCCATTCCCCGGGGGCACCTCGATCACCATGTCCCCCCCCCCCCCCCCCCCTGCACTGGAGGACACAATCGCTGGTTCTCCGGCATCGGTAAGTATGCAGGCAGGGGCTTTGAAGGGCCAGACCAGTCTAACATCCTTTTTGTTAATGGGAGCAGCCATGATGGAATTACTGCATAATGGTGCACCGTTGTCTTCTAGTGAGCTGTATGAGACAAAGCACCGCCCTTCCCTTATCCTCTCAATAGAAGACAATGGTGGGGTATTATCTAGTAATTCCATCATGGCTGCTCCTGTGAACAAGAACAGTTAGACTGGACTGGCCCATTAAGCAGACTGCTTCTAACTGGGATGACACTGTATGTGTATATACAGTATATAGATGACTATTGTGTAATATGAAACGGTAATACCTACTTCTGACCACCAGGTGGGGGGGACATGCTCGCCTTTTAAACCGGATCTTCAAGCGGTCCTTCACCCTGAATAAGAGCCTATCTTATATGTTTCCCCCATGCTGTACATACAGATTGGCTGCATTAAAAATCATCCTACCTGCATCTACTGCATGTTATGAGCCTTTAAATATCCAAGATGGCGGCTTATGGAAGCCGCCATCTTATCAGGCCATCATTTACCTTCAGCATGATTTAATGAAAAGCCCAAACCCTTATAAAACGATTCCCCAGCATCTAAAACTAATATATTTTAAGTTTTTAGTCACTTACTTATTATTCTTTCCCACACTGGGCTGCAACTCTGTTCAGGATTTTAGGATACGGGCGTCGCCATCTTGACTCAGAAGCATCACACTTACTGAGGAGAGGAGAGTGGGATAAAGTACAGGGGGGCGGGTTATAGCTGTGCTTTGCTCAGACAGAGCAGAGCTGGGGTCAGGAAAAGGACAGCAATCCCAGAATGCAGAGCAGCACAGTCAGAAGGCACTTCCTGTTTGCAGGCTGCCTGATGTTCCATCTTGGATGTTTAAAGGCTTATAACATGCAGTAGATGCAGGTAGGATGATTTTTAATGAGAGCAATCTGTATGTACAGGGTGTGGGAAACATATAAGATAGGCTCTTATTCAGGGTGAAGGTCCGGATTAATGTGGGCAATCTGTATGTACAGGGTGTGGGAAACATATAAGATAGGCTCTTATTCAGGGTGAAGGTCCGGATTAATGTGGGCAATCTGTATGTACAGGGTGTGGGAAACATATAAGATAGGCTCTTATTCAGGGTGAAGGTCCGGATTAATGTGGGCAATCTGTATGTACAGGGTGTGGGAAACATATAAGATAGGCTCTTATTCAGGGTGAAGGTCCGGATTAATGTGGGCAATCTGTATGTACAGGGTGTGGGAAACATATAAGATAGGCTCTTATTCAGGGTGAAGGTCCGGATTAATGTGGGCAATCTGTATGTACAGGGTGTGGGAAACATATAAGATAGGCTCTTATTCAGGGTGAAGGTCCGGATTAATGTGGGCAATCTGTATGTACAGGGTGTGGGAAACATATAAGATAGGCTCTTATTCAGGGTGAAGGTCCGGATTAATGTGGGCAATCTGTATGTACAGGGTGTGGGAAACATATAAGATAGGCTCTTATTCAGGGTGAAGGTCCGGATTAATGTGGGCAATCTGTATGTACAGGGTGTGGGAAACATATAAGATAGGCTCTTATTCAGGGTGAAGGTCCGGATTAATGTGGGCAATCTGTATGTACAGGGTGTGGGAAACATATAAGATAGGCTCTTATTCAGGGTGAAGGTCCGGATTAATGTGGGCAATCTGTATGTACAGGGTGTGGGAAACATATAAGATAGGCTCTTATTCAGGGTGAAGGTCCGGATTAATGTGAGCAATCTGTATGTACAGGGTGTGGGAAACATATAAGATAGGCTCTTATTCAGGGTGAAGGTCCGGATTAATGTGGACAATCTGTATGTACAGGGTGTGGGAAACATATAAGATAGGCTCTTATTCAGGGTGAAGGTCCGGATTAATGTGGGCAATCTGTATGTACAGGGTGTGGGAAACATATAAGATAGGCTCTTATTCAGGGTGAAGGTCCGGATTAATGTGGGCAATCTGTATGTACAGGGGGGGAAACATATAAGATAGGCTCTTATTCAGGGTGAGGGCCCGGATTAATGTGGGCAATCTGTATGTACAGGGTGTGGGAAACATATAAGATAGGCTCTTATTCAGGGTGAAGGTCCGGATTAATGTGGGCAATCTGTATGTACAGGGTGTGGGAAACATATAAGATAGGCTCTTATTCAGGGTGAAGGTCCGGATTAATGTGGGCAATCTGTATGTACAGGGGGGGAAACATATAAGATAGGCTCTTATTCAGGGTGAGGGCCCGGATTAATGTGGGCAATCTGTATGTACAGGGTGTGGGAAACATATAAGATAGGCTCTTATTCAGGGTGAAGGTCCGGATTAATGTGGGCAATCTGTATGTACAGGGGGGGAAACATATAAGATACGCTCTTATTCAGGGTGAGGGCCCGGATTAATGTGAGCAATCTGTATGTACAGGGTGTGGGAAACATATAAGATAAGCTCTTATTCAGGGTGAGGGTCCGGATTAATTTGAGCAATCTGTATGTACAGGGTGTGGGAAACATACAAGTTAGGCTCTTATTCAGGGTGAAGGTCCGGATTAATGTGGGCAATCTGTAGGTACAGGGTGTGGGAAACATACAAGTTAGGCTCTTATTCAGGTGAAGGTCCGTATTAATGTGGGCAATCTGTAGGTACAGGGTGTGGGAAACATACAAGTTAGGCTCTTATTCAGGGTGAAGGTCCGGATTAATGTGGGCAATCTGTATGTACAGGGTGTGGGAAACATACAAGATAGGCTCTTATTCAGAGTGAAGGTCCGGATTAATGTGGGCAATCTGTATGTACAGGGTGTGGGAAACATACAAGATAGGCTCTTATTCAGGGTGAAGGTGGGCTTTAAAGTGGACCAACACCCAGGATTTTCACTATCCTGGGTGTTGGTCCACTTCCGCGGAGCACCCCAATAGGGCCCGCTATGTGAAACCCCCCAGAAAGCCCTAAAATCTTACCTTTGTAGGCGACGGACAAGCGATGGATAAGCCGCCGCCTCCTGCGCGTCCCTCTTACAGGGCGCGCGCCCCGCGTGTTTGTGAATGGCCGGTGCGGGAGCGCGCCCTGCTAGAGGAACGCGCAGGTGGCGGCTTATCCGTCGCCTACAAAGGTAAGATTTTAGGGCTTTCTGGGGGGGGGGGTTTCACCCCGCGGGACATCCCGATTTCGGATGCCCCGTGGGGAGGGAGGTGATCGGCCCGGGAATCTTATAGATTCTCGGGGCGATCAGGGGTGGGTGTTGGTCCACTTTAATGAAAAGGGAGGGGGGGGGAGTGCAGGGGGCGGGCTTAAAGCTGTGCATTGCACAGACAGAGCTGAGCTGGGGACAGGAAAAGGACAGCAATCCCACAATGCAGAGTGGCACAGTCAGAATACACATCCTATCTGCAGGCAGCCTAATACTCCATTTGCCGCCATCTTGGATGCTTAAAGGCTCAGAAAAAGCAGTAGATGCCGGAAGGATATTTTTAATGTGGGCAATCTGTATGTACCGGGGGGGGGGGGGGGGGGGACATGGGGGGGGGGGGCATACTAGATAGGCTCTTATTCAGGGTGAGGGTCCTGATTAATGTGGGCAATCGGTATGTACAAAGGGGAAAACATACAAGATAGGCTCTTATTCAGGGTGAAGGTCCTGATTAATGTGGGCAATCGGTATGTCCAGGGGGGTGAGGGAAACATACAAGATATGCTGATGATCTCTTGCCATTTCCAGGTCTCCGGTGGAGAAAAAGCCGCCATCGCCTCTCGCCCCCGTAACCGTGAAGAGCCGATATGTGCTGCGCAGAAAGACTTCCTCCCGGGTAAAGTCACCGGTCACGTTGAAGAGAAGCTCTCCCAGGGGGCTTGTGCACCTCTCCAAACATCGGCTGAGGAGGCTCCCACTCGCCAGGCCGCAGTCCTCCGGAGTCAGAGAAGGTAAGTGAGTCATGTAAAATAAAAGGTGTTCTGAGCTGTTGGAGGTTATATGGTCATGACTCTGAGTGGCATTTACACTGAATGGAAATCCTTGTCTTGTTAATTTTCTGTTGTCTGTCCTTCCTATCTGTTGTCTGTGGCCCTCGGAGCCATCTTTTGTTCCCCTTGACAAGCTGTGGGAAACTGGGAATAGTAAATAGAATGGACGTGTAACGGTAGTTACGTTGGGCACAGTAAGCATGGGAAGTTGCACAGAGAAGCTTCCGGAGAAATGAAATGTTTATGATCTAAAATATTAATGAATTATTACTAAATCACTAATATTATTGATGTATATAGGTAACCTGGATGAATGTGGAATCTATGGATGTTTGCCTGCTGTTTATTATGATTCTGATCCGGAGCTGGCTGATTCAGAGGAAATAATGCACATATAATATAACATAAGTTTACTTTGGGGAATTGCATCAATATTCATATATATATATATAATGTAATGTTGTTATGTCTGGGTTTTACTCCCAGAAATTGCTCAGTATATGGACTGTTTAACTGAAACCATATGTTTTCTAGGCTAAGGAGATGTGTTACATGACTGCTTCTTTGTGATAGGAAGAATTGGGGGAGGGAAAAAAAGAATGGACCAGGGGTGTGACGATTGCATGGGTTGATCAGACCTATTGATCGTTCATGTGATCATACCGGCCAATCGTACCCCACGTGTGTGACTGCAATTCTTTAATTGGCAACACACGTGGCTATAAACTGCTGCCACCAGAGCACAATCAGTGCTCAACTCTATAATATAATACAGGCCACACACAATACAATCAGATCGAACGTATCGATCGACCCACAACCACTTCCAGGCAGGGGGCGATCGAGCGTCCTAGGCAAGTAAGGTAGCCGGGTTCTTCAGAAATAGCGTGGGCTTTTTATATCAGATCAATTGAGAGCATCTGCTGTATTTTCAGAATTTATTTAAACGAACAGAAAAACACAAAAACAACAAGGAACACAATGCAAGGTGATAAAACCAGAGTGAACTATAAAACACGGTAAATAAGATAAATAGCAATGCAAAATAAAAGAAGGTGGAAAATATACTTAAAAGTCCGTCTGGGCTGCGTTCTCTTTGATCGAATCAATTGTCCTCACACGCTTTCTGGTCTTGTTCAGCTTGGATGTTAAAAGCAGCGTGTGTCAATCTTGATGGTCAGATCGAGTGTCTCTGGCCATTCTTCCAGCCATGCTTATAGGCCCCAGAACAGCGAGTCTCCCCACCCCTCCCATTTCTGCTATAGGATACCAACTGACCACATTCCAAGGGAGGGGGGTGACAAGCATGAGGGACCTAGCTGGGATCTATTTGCAATTTGTTTATTTGGCTTTTCCAAGTGGTTTTATTACTAGGTGAGTAGGAGATGGTTATCAGCATTGACCTGGCATGTGAGGGTTAGATAACAGTAAAATCCAAGTGGGAGGGGGGAGAAAAGAAATGAGGGGTTTACAGGCAGGTCAACTAAAGTGTATATATATATATATATATATATATTTATATGTATACACACACACACACATATGTATTACCCCAACATACACACACAGAGAATTAAAATACACCTAAGATGTTCTGTGACAAGGGGGATAACATTTAAGGAGGAAAGGGGGTTGCTTTTGGTCTCTTGGCTTTTTCCCTCTGGGCAGGGCGACAAAAGGCCGTAGTTGAATTAGCCTGAGAAAGAATTGCTGTTTCTTTCTATATTATTATTATTATTTTTCTGTAATTTAACCTGCTCTGTCTTAATTAAATCCACTTATCAATTTTTGGTTTTGGACGATACGTGTTCCTTAAATTACCATAGCTTAGATCATACTCGGTATGGCTCAATACTCCTTGTTAAAGTGGACCAACGCCCAGGATTTTGACTATCCTGGGTTTTGTAAACAGAAAAAAACACAGAGCTAGTCGATATTAGATATGGTCACTCCACTAACTCTCTGATGAGTGATGGAGTGGCCATAAAGTAGTCCAAACATATATTAGTCCAACAGTGGATAAGTGAGCAACTATGATGCAAATAAAATCTTCTAACATCCACTTCCCAAGGTGCTTGCTTATAATTCTTCTGTGTGAATCACCCCTTATGTGCAGATCCTTACCAGAATGACATCATAGCAAAGCCAGGGTAATAATTAAATGGATCTCCTCCCAGTGTTGCTGAATCGCCAATTTCAAAGACTCATCCGCATCCACTTAAATCTCCAGATAACCCGTCTTAATCATAAATTCTCAGGGTATATCAATGGAAAAATGGTCCATACATGAAGGGAGAAAGAATGTATAGCGAAACTAGTGCAATACCATTAAAAAACTTTTTAATAAAATTCAAAGCTAAGAATCACACTCACATTTCTTTAAAAAAGAAACAGCATATCAGCTCTCTGCACAGAGCATAATGGATGAAGCAGATCTCACCACCCGCTGTTAATGTCCCCGTCGGCCGATGCAAAGAACTCAACAGATGGTGGATACTTCTAACAGAGGCTCGTCCTTCCTCCTCCTATCATCCAGTTTATATACCGCCAAATCCAACGCGTTTCGTCGCAAATAGCGACTTTTACCAGGTGTTCAGCAGTATTAGATCGATTGAAACTTTTATACCGGAAGAGGGGAGGCCACTTCCGCCATCACCCTCCGGCGTCATAATCGTCAGTCCCTAGTTCGCTACAGCTCTTCCGCAGCTGGCTGGCAGACTAGATAGACATGTAAAGGCGGGAGCTGTTTCCGCCCTCCACCTCCGGCGTCATGGCAATCAGTGCCTCGTTCGCTCAAACTATTCCGCAGCTGACCAACAGCCCGGACAGACGCACAGGGGCGGGGGGACCTCCCCCAACCTCCTATGTTTCCCGTAACGTCTGCTGCTGGCGTCTTTGTTACTACGCAACCAGCACTAGGGGCGGGGGATAATTTCCCCTTTCACCTCCTATTACGTATACCAATAGCGTTTCCATTGCTAGGCAACCACTGCTTGGGACAGACATAGAGCAAAGCTCTTTACTAGCATTCATATCACTCAGCAACCACTATTTAAAGCGGAAGCGAAACAAAGGGCCTATGCTAGCCTTTCTGTTACTAAACAGCCAAAGCTTAAAGTGGATCTAAAATAGGAGATACTAATTCTCTTCTTTAAAATGGCTCCCGCAAAACGCTATTAGTTGCATGTGTCGCCCCTTTCTATCCCCGAGGGTTTTTATTCAGTATTAGAGGGGCCTCTTATATTCTAGTATAAAACACTCGCTATAAAAAGTCAAAATAAAAATAAAGAAAAGAGAAAAAGGGAAAAAGAAGTCCCTACCAACCTTACTTGAATAGGAATGGATTAAAAAAATGTCAAGTAATTACAGGGGACATTAAAACTGGCTGTGACACTACCCCATCCAGTATACTCCATTGCACATTAATCTCATAGACAATACTCATGTGATTTTAAATAAAATTTGAATTTAAATTTAAAATAAAAATAAATATAAAAAAGGAATAAATGATATTCCACCATTGGCAATAATCCCACCATCACGATGGCGGTCTTAAGATACATTAGTTACCAAATATATACACAAAACGCAGTTCTGCATTTAGACCCAATTAATATCTACATAAACCATGTTGTTACACAGACACTAAAACAGATATTAAAATTAAAATTAAAATGAAAGGGAGGGAAAAGCTATGACACGGAGGGGGGGGGGGGGGGGGTTTTAGCCAGAGACCAATAAACTCATCAAGTGAGTACCGGTCTAAGAATTATCAATGAAGCAGTTCAGATCGAACTCTATGTTAAGGCCATTCGGGCACAGAGAGTTGAATTCAAATATCCACTTCCCTTCTCGCTGTGATAATGTTCTAGTCACATTAGAGCCCCTCCAGTGTCGTTCTACTCTATCAATGCCCATAAAGATGAGTGTACTAGGATCACTGGCATGTGCCAGTTTATAATGGGCAGATACACTGTGGGCCTCATACCCGCGTCTAATATTATAAATGTGTTCCCGGACCCTCACACAAAGTTGTCTGGTGGTCCGTCCCACATAAATCATATTGCAAGGGCATATTAATAGGTAGACAACATTAGTTGACTTACAGCCAGTTTTAATGTCCCCTGTAATTACTTGACATTTTTTTAATCCATTCCTATTCAAGTAAGGTTGGTAGGGACTTCTTTTTCCCTTTTTCTCTTTTCTTTATTTTTATTTTGACTTTTTATAGCGAGTGTTTTATACTAGAATATAAGAGGCCCCTCTAATACTGAATAAAAACCCTCGGGGATAGAAAGGGGCGACACATGCAACTAATAGCGTTTTGCGGGAGCCATTTTAAAGAAGAGAATTAGTATCTCCTATTTTAGATCCACTTTAAGCTTTGGCTGTTTAGCAACAGAAAGGCTAGCATAGGCCCTTTGTTTCGCTTCCGCTTTAAATAGTGGTTGCTGAGTGATATGAATGCTAGTAAAGAGCTTTGCTCTATGTCTGTCCCAAGCAGTGGTTGCCTAGCAATGGAAACGCTATTGGTATACGTAATAGGAGGTGAAAGGGGAAATTATCCCCCGCCCCTAGTGCTGGTTGCGTAGTAACAAAGACGCCAGCAGCAGACGTTACGGGAAACATAGGAGGTTGGGGGAGGTCCCCCCGCCCCTGTGCGTCTGTCCGGGCTGTTGGTCAGCTGCGGAATAGTTTGAGCGAACGAGGCACTGATTGCCATGACGCCGGAGGTGGAGGGCGGAAACAGCTCCCGCCTTTACATGTCTATCTAGTCTGCCAGCCAGCTGCGGAAGAGCTGTAGCGAACTAGGGACTGACGATTATGACGCCGGAGGGTGATGGCGGAAGTGGCCTCCCCTCTTCCGGTATAAAAGTTTCAATCGATCTAATACTGCTGAACACCTGGTAAAAGTCGCTATTTGCGACGAAACGCGTTGGATTTGGCGGTATATAAACTGGATGATAGGAGGAGGAAGGACGAGCCTCTGTTAGAAGTATCCACCATCTGTTGAGTTCTTTGCATCGGCCGACGGGGACATTAACAGCGGGTGGTGAGATCTGCTTCATCCATTATGCTCTGTGCAGAGAGCTGATATGCTGTTTCTTTTTTAAAGAAATGTGAGTGTGATTCTTAGCTTTGAATTTTATTAAAAAGTTTTTTAATGGTATTGCACTAGTTTCGCTATACATTCTTTCTCCCTTCATGTATGGACCATTTTTCCATTGATATACCCTGAGAATTTATGATTAAGACGGGTTATCTGGAGATTTAAGTGGATGCGGATGAGTCTTTGAAATTGGCGATTCAGCAACACTGGGAGGAGATCCATTTAATTATTACCCTGGCTTTGCTATGATGTCATTCTGGTAAGGATCTGCACATAAGGGGTGATTCACACAGAAGAATTATAAGCAAGCACCTTGGGAAGTGGATGTTAGAAGATTTTATTTGCATCATAGTTGCTCACTTATCCACTGTTGGACTAATATATGTTTGGACTACTTTATGGCCACTCCATCACTCATCAGAGAGTTAGTGGAGTGACCATATCTAATATCGACTAGCTCTGTGTTTTTTTCTGTTTACATTATTTTTGGATTATTGGGATTTTTTCTAGCACGTTGAGCTGTTTTTGAGAGGTTTATGTACACTTTAATTAATTTGGTTCTACTTATATAATCTGGAAGCGCGGTGTAGCATCACACATTGCATTTTATCCTGGGTTTTGGTCCACTTCGGCAGGGCACCCCGATCGGGGGTGCCCCGCTGTGTGAAACCCCCCAGAAACCCCGAAAAACTCACCTCTCCTCGCTCCCACGTGACCACCGCTGCCAATCCCCGCCGACGGACAAGAGAGCGCGCCCGCCGCCGCGTCCCAAGTCACTCTTTGAGGGCGCGCGCCCGTGCCGGCCGGCGCGGGTGCGCGTCCTGCTAGAGGGACGCGCAGGAGGCGGTGGGCGCTGCTGGATCGTGGATAAGGTAGGGATTTTGGGGTTTCTGGGGGGTTTCACACAGCGGTGCACCCCCGATCGGGGTGCCCCGCAGTCAGGGATCTGATTGGTCCGGGAATCTTATAGATTCCCGGGCCGATCATGGGAGGGTGTTGGTCCGCTTTAAAGAGCAAAACAAGGAAAGGAACTATATTCCAGAATGCTGTAGGGGAGGTGTATTGCCATAGAGGTGGCAGCGGTGGCTTGAGGGATGCTGTGGCATTGTATTGATTGTACATTGATTGATCTGTTTGATTTTTTATAATAACTAATAAAGCTTAGATGGGTTGAGTATTTGTAACATGGTTATAAGATGAGAGCGCTTTTATTCTTCTACATATTTCATAATTATATGCAATTAGATTCTTCATTTTGTATACGCTGCATAGTGTTTACGTTGGGGCGCGATAACTCTGCCCACTCTGTTTTTTCTGATTGGTCTATTTCCCAGTCCATCATTGCGTGTGTGTCCCTGATTGGTTGTTAGGCCGTTTGTGATTTCACACAGTGACATCAGCCACACTCCTTTCTTTGATTGGCTGTCTGGGTGAAATCACAGAAAGACAACGCCATGGAGACGGAAATGGATTCCAATCTGTGAGTATATATGTTCTTTTGTTTAGCCATATCCCTAGCCTTCGTTAAAGTTGCAATTCGCAACGAAACGCGTCAGGCGGGATATGGCATTGTTTCTTTAATCATTGAGGATACCTTCGGGAATCTGTTTTATGACGGCTGTCATTGCTGATGGTGATTTTATTCGTCTGGATTTTATATGCGCCTGTTTTCATTGTGGTCTGTAAGTGCAATATTTCTATTACATTTTGATATACTTGCCATACAGAGTTGCACTAGGTTGTTGTTATTTTTTTTCTTTCCCTCTGAGTCCATAGTCTGAGCTTAATTTTGGACTAAAAATCGATTACTTTGAAAACTATCCAGTCAGTGGAGACTATTGAAGCATTGGATTTCATTTTTGATTAAATCATTTCTGGTAAGCAGTATTTATGGAAGGTGGAGGATTTTACTGCACATTTTAGTGGTCTGCATGCACCGTGGGATCCCCCCGCCATATCACTATATGAAAGAGACTTTTTTAAAAATATTTTTTTGCTCTGTGTTCTTTATTTATATTGTTTACCATTTACTGTTGGATTAAGTCAGTACTTCTACACGTTTGAGCACCATCATTGTTGTAAGAAAACTGTTGTGACTAGCGCTGTGCGTACATTGTATGTTATAAGATGTGGGGACTAATGAGGGAAGGCTATAAATAACAGGCCCGTATAGAGGTAGGCAAGTCTGCATTGCTAGCATGGGGGGATTGTTATATATAAATGTAGGGGTGTGATGGAAGGACATAAGAGTAGTGTTTGTGGAGACAGTGGGGCTCCTGATTGTTGTAGAAAATCTTTATTCTAAGTATGTCACACACCCCGCTTCAAGATATCCATAACATGTGGGTAATACCGACCTGAAGAGGGCGTTCTGCAGAGATGATAGAAAAAAAGAAAGCCCCTCCCTGATCCATAAATACCTGGGACCTCCCACTCATTACCCAGTTTTCCATCTCTGCAAGACGGCGAGCAAGTCAGAAGATGATGGCTCCTCCTTGCATAGGGGGACTTGAGGTAGCCGGGTTTTTGTTCTATTTCCGCCCAGATTACTATACATGCCTCCCAGCCTTGGCTGAGGTCTGGGCGAGGGTAGAATGGCACATTAGGTGCCCAGGAGCTATGCTCCACCGTGAGACCCTGTATCAGAGGGTAGGCGGTGATCCGGGCTGGTGACCCCGGTTTGGGATGCCCTGTCCCTCGGCCATTTCACCCCAGGTGGTGTTCCCCTCTCCGGATGCCCTTCTCCTCGAGGGGGGGGGGGGTGTTGGGGGGCCTTTATTAATGTGTAGTGTATTGTGCTTTTCACTGTTTTACTGCTGGCTGAGGAGATCCCTCTCCTCAGCTTTCTACTTGCAGGCGGGGCCGGGCGCTGGCACGTCGCCGCGGCCCGCCTGTATGCGGTGTCTTTATCTTGTACCGGCGCCGCGGCCGCCGCCATTGACCGCGGCGCCGGTACCCTGTGACCTTGCCGGCGCGCGGGTGAGGAGATCCTCTCCTCACATGCCGGAGGGGGGGGCGGGGCCGGGCGTCGGAGCGTCGCCGCGGCCCGCCCTCCTCCATCCTGCCTGTCTGCCTTCCGGCGCCGCAGCCGCCACATACCGCGGCGGCGCCGGTCTTTGGCCAGGTCTTGTGTCGTGAGGGGAGAGCTCCCCTCACGCTTGTGTTACAGGGGGCAGGACAGGGCTTTCGGCGGGACGCCGAGGCCCGCCCCCGTTCGGCAGGCGCCGCCGCGGAACCCGGCCATGACATGGAGGGGGGGGCGGGGCCATGGACAATCGCGCTCTCCGCGCTGGCCACGCCCCCCTTCTCCTTCTTCCTCCGTGCTGCTGCTGGAGGAGGCACGGTGAGTGGCCCTGCGGGCCCCATGTCTTTTTTTTTATTTCTTGTTGTCCTTTTTAATGTACCTAGCTTATTCTATTGTGTCTTGCTGGTAGCCCTACGTTAGGTTTAGGGGGTTTCTCCCGGTCCTAGGGTTCCTGGGTTAACTTTACCTACTTCAAATCCTCCCACTGGGACATTAAAGGGGCATCCCGGGTTGCTTATACGCGTAATTCCCCTGGTCATAGCGACTACTTATATGTTCACCATATGGAGGCATCCCCGGATACTGGGCTCGGGATCCCCTCGGGGCAATTCCGGAAGTGTAGGTTGTATGGGGTATCCTTACTGGGGATGATGTACTTCTGTGTATACCTGTGCACAGCAAACTATTACATGGCAGTCCGAACCCCAGGCGTCTGGGTCAGCACCGCCGGTCGCTTCTTCTCTTCCTCCCAGCTTGATACGTACCCCGTGTGACGTTGTCATGGGTGGGGAGCTACAATCTGAGATGTGCGCCAGAGTAGCCAACTTTAAAAAATTAATCTCCAGCTCGGTCGCCCGTAAGGCTCTGGCGAAGAGATAGCACTTGTCGCCGGCCCCGCCGGTGGATGACCCTGATGTTAATAATCTGGATTATTCTGATTATTCCCCGTTAGAGGAAGGGGAGGTTTATGAGGACTCTGATAATTCAGACGATGAGCAGTTTGTTGGCGCTGATGCTGAGCTGGGGGACTTGGGGAGATCCTCGGATACTCCTAATACTCTGGCTCAGATGTTTGAGGTTTTGGCTATTTCTCCTCCCGAGGAGGCTCCGCAGCAGAAGGGGGAGTTTTTCTAGGAACCCAGGCTGCGCTTGGAATTTCCTAATCAAAAACACTTTGACATAATTATTGCTAAGGAGTGGGACAGGCCGGCTCGGCTCCCTGGTATTCCTCAGGGGTGGGATGAGAAATATCCCTTCCCTTCGGATACGGTTAAGCGTTGGGCATCCCCCCCCCCGAGGTGGATGCACCGGTTTTGGGGTTGTCCAACACTTCTGTTTAAATAATCCCGATTGTTCCACTCTCAAAGATGGAGAGGATAAACGCATTGACCAGATGGCTTGTCATGGTTTTGCTAGCGTTGGGTCAGCCATGCGGCCCGTTTGTGCTTTGGCGCTGATGGGGTGGCCGCCAGGTCTGTGGTCAGGGACCTGTTGACTTCTTCCGGGCTTCGCCCTGGTAGTGACGAGTTCCTTGGCCTTAAAAGGTGTGAGCTGTTTTTGTCTTTTGTATTAGCCGCCTTGGATGACACTTTGATGATGTGTGGTAGGACGTCGGCTCTGCTGGTGACTATTCGGCGGTCGGTGTGGTTGCGCCAGTGGGCGGCCGATTTTATGTCCAAAAAGTCGCTGACGGCTCTACCTTTTGTTGGTTTACCGCTCTTTGGAGAGGAATTGGTTTCTGTCACCAAGGGTGGTAGGTTACCTCAACGCAAGAAACAACGCCGTCCCTTTCGGGGGGGCGCTTTCCTTTACCCCTTCCTTTCGTGGGGCCAGATCTGGCAGGGGATTTGCATTCCCCTCTTCCAGAGGGGTTTCCGGGAACAGGGGCAGAGGACGTGCCCGTCCAGGATACAGTTGGGGCTCTCAGCCCAAACCTGCTGTTAAGCCAGCTCAGCAATGAGGGGGCGCCCTCACCCATGCGGGTGGGGGGACAGCTGCGACACTTCTCCTAGGTCTGGGATCAGGAGGTCTCGGATGGACGGATCCGGGAAGTGGTGTCTTCCGGTTACAAGCTGGAGTTCGAGCTCCGGCCCCCTCCCAGATTTCTCAGGTCTCTGGTGCCTTCGGAACCTCTGGCCGCGCAGGGGCTCCTGGTGGCAGTAGAGAGTCTTCTGGACATGGCTGTCATTTGCCCAGTGCTCCCCTCAGACCGGGGCAGGGGCTTTTATTCCAATCTGTTCACAGTACCCAAGAGGGATGGATCGGTCCGACCCATCTTGGATCTGAAGTTTCTCAACAGGTTCATCCGGCCGCGGTAATTCCGCATGGTAACGCTGCGTTCAGCTATCCACTCTCTTCGTCAGGGGGACTTTCTGACGTCCATAGACGTCAAGGATGCTTACCTGCACGTTCTGATTTTTCCAGCACACCAGAGGTTTCTCAGGTTCGTGGTGGAGGATCGGCATTTTCAGTTTGTGGCACTCCCTTTCGGTCTTTCCTCGGGTTTTCACCAAGTTGCTGGCGGGGGTGATGGCTCTACTCAGGATTCAGGGTATCCGCGTTGTGCCCTATTTGGCCGATATGCTAATTATGGCATCTTCCTTCAGCCGAGTAGGGTTGGATACCAGAACGGTGTCCTCTCTGTCCCCGTCCAGGATAGTGACCTCTCTGGGAATGTCTCTGGGTACTTTGCAGGCCAGGGTGTTTCTGTCCCAGGCCAAGGTTCTTTGATTCAGGAGTTGGTTCGGCTTCTCTTGTCGGTCCCTCGTCCGGCCATCCGGCTGGGGATGAGGCTGGTGGGGTTGATGGTGGCCTCATTCGAAGCAGTTCCCTTTGCGCGTTTTCACACAAGGACGCTCCAGCTCCATCTGTTGACGGTTTGGGACTAGTCTCTTCTATCGTTGGATCGGTCCTTCCGGATGACCCCCCGAGTTTCATCGATCCCTGCAATGGTGGCTGGGGTCTATCTTTCTGTCAAGGGGCAGATCTTTTCTGGCACCGTGTTGGGAGACAGTCACCACGGATGCCAGTCTGTCAGGTTGGGGGGGTGTCTGGAAGGATCTTCAGTTTCTGGGTCTGTGGGGCCCTCAGGAGGCTCACGAGCCCATCAATGTTCTTCTGTTTCGTTTGTCTCATCAGTTGCAGGGCCTGCCAGTTCAGGTTCGGTTGGACTATCGGACGGCGGTTGCTTACATCAATCACCAGGGAGGGACTCGCAGCAGGAGTGCCCTCAGGGAAGTGTCTTTGATTCTGGACTGGGCGGAGAGCCACGTCCCGTGTATCTCGGCAGTCTACATTCCGGGAGTGGAGAACATGGAGGCGGACTCTCTGAGCAGGACCTCCTCTCGCCTGGGGGAGTGGTCTCTTAGTCCCCAGGTGTTTCGTTCGATTTGTATCAGGTGGGGGTCCCCGGCGGTGGACCTCTTTGCCTCTCGTCACAATCTCAAGCTTTCGGTATTTGTGTCTCTCTTGCAGGATCCACTGGCCCTGGCGGTGGATGCCATGTCCCTGAACTGGAGGGATCTGGGGTTTCTTTACCCGTTCCCTCCGTTTCCAATGGTAGCCAGAGTGGTGCGCTAACTGGCCCTGGTGGGCGCGTCGGCGATTCTGGTGGCACCAAGGTGACCAAGGCAGGTTTGGTTCGCAGACCTGGTAAGACTGGTAGAGGATCAGTTCGTTCTGCCTCTACTGCCGGACCTGCTCACCCAGGGTCGGCTACTCTATCCCAATTTACCTTCGCTGGCTTTGACGGCGTGGCTGCTGAATCCGCCATCTTGAAGGAGGAAGGTCTTTCTGACGCGGTGATTCAGACCCTTTTAGCGCCAGGAAGCGCTCTTTCTCTACTATTTACTATAGGACTTGGAGGTCCTATATTGACTGGTGTGAAAGTAGGTCTCTCTTGTCGGGAGTTCTCCATTTCCAGAATCCTGGAGTTTCTTCAACAGGGTCTGGATCTGGGGCTTCAACTTAGTGCCTTGAAGGGGCAGGTTTCTGCCCTGGCGGTGTTCTTTCAAAGGTCCTTTGCACTTCATCACTTAGTCAAGACCTTTTTTCCTAGGAGTTTCGCATGTACGGCTTCTTAGGAAGCCCTTTGTTCCAGTTTGGGATTTGAACCTGGTTCTTTCTGGTCTTCAGGGTCCTCCGTTGGAGCCCTTGAATGAGGTTGTTTTGTCTTCACTTACTCAAAAGGTGGCCTTTTTGGTGGCTTTCTCTTCGGTTAGGCGTGTTTCTGAGTTGGTGGCTTTATCCTTTAAAGCTCCGTACTTCGAAAGGCATCAGGACAAGGTTGTCTTTCGTTTCAAGCCGGATTTTCTTCCTAAGGTGTTTTCTGCCTTTCATCTGAATCAGGACATTGTTCTGCCTTCGCTATGTCCTAATCCCAGCAACGACAAGGAAAGGGCGCTGCATTCCTTGGATGTAGTTCGTGTTGTGAAATATTATCTGGTGGTTACGTCTTCCTTTCGTAAGACTGATGCCTTTTTTTGTGGTGCCCTTTGGGCCTAGGAAGGGTTTGGCTCCTGCCAAATCTTCCATTAGTAAATGGATTCGTCAGGCCATCATTGGGGCCTATTCTGCCAAGGGGAGGAGTTCCCCTTTTCGTGTCACTGCTCGTTTTACTCGTGCGGTTGGGGCGTCCTGGGCTTTTCAGCACCAGGCCTCTGTTGAACAAGTTTGCAAGGCTGCTACTTGGTCCTCTGTTCACACTTTTTCCAAGTTTTACAAGGTTGATGTTCGGGCCTCAGCGGATGCTGTTTTTGGCCGCAAAGTTCTGCAAGCTGTTGTGGTTTAAGTTGTACCTTGTTGCCTTGTTTTGGATTCCCGCCCTTTTATGGACACTGCTATTGGATGTCCCACATGTTATGGATATCTTGAAGCGGGGTGTGTGACATACTTAGAATAATACCATTTTGTGAAATACTCACCTGTAAAATGGGTATTATAAGTATGTCACACACCCCGCTTCACCCGCCCTTCTGGGGTTCTGGATCCTTTATATTGTGAACTTTGCGTTGTTTTAACTTATATTTGCCTCTTCCTGGTCCCTTACCTTACTGCTTCTATATACTGGGTGATGAGTGGGAGGTCCCAGGTATTTATGGATCAGGGAGGGGCTTTCTTTTTTTCTATCATCTCTGCAGGAACGCCCCTTCAGGTCGGTATTACCCACATGTTATGGATATCTTGAAGCGGGGTGTGTGACATACTTAGAATACCCATTTTACAGGTGAGTATTTCACAAAATGGTATTATTATGCAGCATACCAGCACGTCACGCGGCAGTGAGCATAGACACGCTGCTGGTGTCAGAAGCCTCGGAGTGACCAGGCCGGCTAGAAAGGGCACCGCATCTGGCACATGTCAGGGGGCCACATAAAAAGGCTTTAAGGGCCACATCCGGCCCTCGGGCCTTGAGTTTGATACATGTGTTGGAAATGTTCTGTCCTTTCTTTTTTTCATTACTATAAAGTGGACCAACACCGAGAGGTGATCGGCCCGGAAATCTATAAGATTCCCAGGCCGATCACCTCCCACCCCGCGGGACATCCGAGATCGGGATGTCCCGCGGGGTGAAACCCCCCCAAACACCCCAAATCACCTACCTTATCTTCCGCCGCCGCCGCCTCCCTCGCGCCCCTCTAGGCGTGCGCGCCCCCGCGCCGGCCGTCTGTGAATGGCCGGCACGGGCGCGCGCGCCGAAAGTGACGCGAGGGAGGCGGCGGAAGCCGCTTGGACATTCCTGTTCCCCGCCTGGACGTTGGCGGGGATTGGACCGGGCAGTCACATGGGAGCGGGGAGAGGTGAGTTTATTGGGGTTTCTGGGGGGTTTCACACAGCGGGGCACCCCCGATCGGGGTGCCCCGCCGAAGTGGACCAAAACCCAGGATAGTCAAAATCCTGGGTGTTGGTCCACTTTAAAAAAAAAAAAAAAAGGTGCCTCCCCCTGTGGGCCAGTAACCGGAAGCATCAGGCATAGAGGCTGGTAACCTCAGGGGTAATGGTAGGAGGGCAGGGAGAGAAGCCTTATATGCCCCAGGCGTCATATGGGGACTCCTTTCCATTTTCAAATCAAGAAGAGATGCCGGCGCTCCTCCCAATATAAAAAGGGTAAAATTTAACTTTTAATCCAGAGTCATCACTTAAAGTGGACCCTCACCCTGAATAAGAGCCTATCTTGTATGTTTCCCCCCTGTACATACAGATTGCCCACATTAATCCGGACCTTCCCCCTGAATAAGAGCTGATCTTGTATGTTTCCCCCCTTTACATACAAATTGCTCACATTAATCAGGAACATTACCCTGAATAAGAGCCTATCTTATATGTTTCACACTCCCCGTACATACAGATTGCCCACATTAATCTGGACTTCCCCCTATATAAGAGCCTATCTTGTATGTTTCCCCCCTGTACATACAGATTGCCCACATTATTCTGGACCCTCACCCTGAATAAGAGCCTATCTTGTATGTCCCCCCCCCCCCGTACATACAGATTGCCCACATTAATCTGGACCCTCACCCTGAATAAGAGCCTATCTTGTATGTTCCCCCCCCCCATACATACAGATTGCCTACATTAATCTGGACCCTCACCCTGAAAGGGACTATCTAATATATGTTTCCCTCCTGTACATAAAGATTGCCCACATTAATAATCATCCTACCTGCATCTACTGCATGTTATGAGCCCTTAAACATCCAATATGGCGGCTCATGGAGCATCAGGCAGCCTGCAAACAGGAAGTGCCTTCTGACTGTGTCACTCTGCATTCTGGGATTGCTGTGCTCTCCCTGACTCCAGCTCTGCTCTGTCTGTGCAAAGCACAGCTATAACCCGGCCTCCTGTACTTTATCCCGCTCTCCTCTCCTCAGTATGTGATTCTTCTGAGTGAAGATGGCGGCGCCCATATCCTGAACAGAGTTGCAGCCCAGTGGGGGAAAGAATAACAAGTGACTAAAAACTTAAGATATATTAATTTTAGATGCTGGGGAATTGTTTTTTAAGGGTTTGGGCTTTTCATTAAATCATGGTGAAGGTCCGGTTTCAAAGTTTCCAAAGTCCCGCGGCGCAGCCAATCAGTGCGCTCGGCTCGAGTCGCCCCTTTCGGCTAGGAATCGGCTAAGGGCCAAATGGAGCCACATTTCCTCTAGCGGGGGGCGCCGCCCATTCACAAATGCCTGGTATGGGCACATATATAGTGTACAGGGCTTACGCATGCTTCTGTGCCAGGTCTGAATGTATGGCCCAGGTAAGCACAGCCCCGGAGGTAAGTGGCCACAGCGATGCTCAGCGCTCACTTACCATTCAGCGATCTACGCTGCTCATTAATATGCACAGCATAGAGCCCTGATTGGCAGGTGAACCCGCACATGTGTCGTGGAAGCTGGAGAGGTAAGCAGACCCAGAATTCTATGGGGGGTTCACACAGCTGGACATATCTAATCGGGATGCCCCTGGGGGTGAGGAACAAAACCCAAGTGAGACTTCACACCTGTTTAAAGCCATTTGTCACACCAGCCAACATTTCCTATGTTGCCTCTAGGTGGCGCCATTGTTCCGCGTTTGTATTTTCCAGCAGCCTCCTTGTGGCTATGGTCTCGATTCAATAAAGGTAGAAAACAATTCTCATGGTAGTAAAAGATTCTATTCATGAGAAAAAAGCCTGAGAATGTCGCTGTTACTGAATCACTAGATAAAAAGACAATGAAAGTCAATGGCGCTTTATTACTCCTAAGAAAAGTAGAGAAGTGTTTCCTCCTTTCTGCACTGTAGTAAAAGCTGCCATTGACTTTCGTTGTCTTTTTTTCTAGTGATTCAGTAACAGTGACATTCTCAGGCTTTTTTCTCATGAATTGAATTTTTTACTACCATGAGAATTTATTTTCTACCTTTATTGAATCGAGGCCTATGTGTTGTCTGGCTGATATCCATCAGTGATTGCAAGGAAACAGGAAGCAGAAGAGGTTACATTATATTATTACCCCATTGCTGCCATTCTGCCACCTCAACGTTGCCTTTACCCACTCTCTCTCTCTCTCTTTTTCCCTTTTTCTTACTCTTTCCTTATGCCTCTCTTTTTTTTAATGCTTTTTCTTTCCTTCTCTCTCTCTTTTGACGTGCTTTATTACTTTCTATTTCTTTTTCTTGCTCTCACTTTTTCTAGCTTTCTTTTTCTTTTTCTTTCTCACACACCTTTTCTTTCTCTCTGTCGCTCTCTCTCTCTCTCTCTTTTTATTGCTCTATTTATTTTGCTATCACTTTCTTCTCTCATTTTCTAGTTCTTGCTCTCCTCTTTTAACTTGAAGTGAAAAAAAGAGGGGGATGCCCCAAATAGGGGAGAAAAACCAGAGACTAACAATGGCACTCTATTGTGTATAAATAATATTAAAGTTGATTTTGAAGCATGCACTTTAAAGTGGACCAACACCCAGGGGGGATCGGCCCGGAAATCTATAAGATTCCCGGACCGATCAGATCCCTCCCCGCGGGGCATCCGAAATCGGGATGTCCCGCGGGGAGGAACCCCCCAGGAGGCCCACAATCCTCACCTTACGGGCAATCCAACGGCGCATGCGCGAGACGCGGCCGCGTCTCTCGCTTCCCTCTAGCAGGGCGCGCTCCCGCGCCGGCCGTTTTGTGAATGGCCGGCGCAGGAGCGCTCCCTGTTAGAGGGAAGCGAGAGACGCGGCCAATGACAGCGCTCTGGTATGCGCGTCCAAGCAGCTTTGGACGCGCATACCAGAGCGGCTCTGAGCGCTGTCATTGGCCGGACGAGGTCACGTGGGAGCGGGGAGAGGTGAGTTTTTGCGGCGATCGGGGGGGGGTTTCACACAGCGGGGCACCCCCGATCGGGGTGCCCCACCTAAGTGGACCAACACCCAGGATAGTCAAAATCCTGGGTGTTGGTCCACTTTAAATAGCACTTGCCACTTTCTGTATAGTTGCACATTTATATATAAAAACATATTTTTTATTGAATTTATATATATATTTTTTAGCAGTCCCCCACTGGCATATATTAATAGATAACTGTAAATGTCCCCCTCCTCCCCTCATCTCTTGTTGGTAGTATGTATATAAGTGTTACATGTTTTTTTTTTTAATGTGTCTTAGTATGTGATTTAGACTTCAAAATAAACTTTAATATTATTTATACACAATAGAGTGCCATTGTTAGTCTCTGGTTTTTCTCCCCTATTTAGGGGATTTGGGGCATCCCCCTCTTTTTTTCACTTCTAGTATCTTATTTGGGCTAAACCAGAGCAGGGCACCAGGATAACATAACGTTTGGTGCCGTCCATTCCCCCTTGTTGATCAAACACTCCTCTTTTAACTTGCTGTACTTTGTCGTCCTCTCTCTCTCTTTCTTTTCTCATTTTCTTTCATTCTTTTTCTCACTCTATTTCTTTTACATGTATATTTCTCTTTCTTGCTTTCTTTTTCTCTCTTGCCTTCCGCTTTTCATCTCCTTTGAAATGAGAAACGGGAGGCTTCCACAGTAATTTCTGATTGGAGGTCCACTTTAAAGAATAACTTCCTTTGCGTCAGGTGTTTGGTGTTCTGCCCTATTGTTTTGCTCTTCTGGGATGTAAAATTCTCCTGTGTGTTAGGATTGTGCCCCCGGACCTGTGACTTACTTATCGGCACGCTCCTTCCATGTTTCTTATATCACTGTGGCTCTGTGTTGGTAAGGTAGGTGCGGCCCTTTAGTAACGCTCTTTAGTAAACACTCTGACTACAAATCCCAGAATGCTTCCACTGCAACAGGTGAGCTCATCAGCAGCAGTTATGACACGCCCCCCAGTTGAGAACGCTGCCAGTAACTCTTTAGCTAGTGGAACACAAGTATGTGGTCCCCCCGTATCCCAAGAGGTTGCATTAGATGGAGTTAGACCAAAACCCAAGATTTTGACTATCCGGGTTTTGGTCCTTTTGTCCTGTGAACCCCCCCCCCCCAGATTGCTAAGCCCAGCTCACCTCTTCCCAGGCCTACAGCGCATGTGCAGCTGCTCGTCCATTCAGTGCGCTCGGAGCTGACGTCACGTCGTATAAGCCTTCGTCTAAGGCCAGCGGCTCTGAGTGTGCTGACCCGCATCCCCCGCTTCCCTCTAACAGGGAGCGTGCCCGCGCCGGCCATTCACAAATGCCTGGTGTGGGCACCCTGCTAGAGGGATAGCGGGGATGCGGCCGCTGCTCGTGCATGCGCCGTTGGACCGGCAAAGAAGGTGAGTTTATGGGCAACCTGGTGGGTTTCACACAGCGGGGCTTCCCCGATCGGGGAAAGGACCAAAACCCAGGACAGTTAAAATCCTGGGTTTTGGTCCCTTTTAAAGTGGACCAAAACCCACGGCGATCAGCGCGGGAATCTATAACATTCCGGGTCCGATCGATTCCATCCCCCCGGGGCATCTAAACGTACCTTCTTTCCTGGTCCAGCTGTGCATTCACGAGCCGCATCCCCGCGATCCCTCTAGCAGGGTGCGTTCCCGTCCCAGGCATCTGTGACTGGCCAGCACGGGCACTCTCCTTGTTAGAGGGAAGCGGGGGATGTGGCCGCCAGCCCTAGACGACGTGACGTCATCGGCTCCGAGCGCGCTTATTGGACGAGTGGCCGCGCATGTGCCGTAGGACCGGGAAGAGGTGAGATGGTTTGGCACTCGCCTTAGACAAAGGCTTAGATGACGTGATGTCAGAGGCTCCGAGCACGCTGATTGGACGAGTGGCCGCGCATGTGCCGTAGGACTGGGAAGAGGTGAGTTGGTTTCGACGCTCGATCGGGGTGCCCCGTGGTTAAGGACCAAAACCTGGGATAGTGAAAATCCTGGGTTTTCGGTCCACTTTAAGCAGAGAGGCTTGTGTATTGTTTCCGGCTTCTCCTCCCGCGTCCAGCAGGGGGCGCCCTGCTCCCGGGCTCGTCACCTTGTCCACCTCTGGGCCCATTATTGATCACCCAATTTCCTCTTTATGTGCAGGAAAGCAGATAGGGAGTAATTTGCAGCAATGAGCAGCCCCACATTACAGCGGCGACTAAAAGAATAGCCGGGCATGGCGGCGGGCCCGCGCTTCGCTCCTTCACGCAGATAAAGCGCTAATATATAATTACGCTTGCAAATTGGATTGTTTTAAATAACCCGAAAAAAAAAAAAAAAAAACGTCAGGAGGAGGGGAGGACGCGACGGCGGCCATTTCCCCCCCATGAGTTACTAGCGCCGTGTAATTGCCGCCTTCAATCAATTTCCTCGCCATTAGAAATTCCATCACAATCAACATTAAAGTTTATTCGTGGCCGAGCCTATCAGCTTTCCCATTCCCGCTCCTTCACCCATTTTATATAAAGCTCCGCTTTAACCGGTAGAATTAATCAGGGGCGAGCGGGGCGGAGGAGGGGGGGACGTTTACCCGCGACCATAGAGGGAGGTCAGGCGAACGCTTGCCGCGGCCCGGAGATAAGCGAGCGCCCTCATAAAAAAAAAAAGGAGGAAATTGAATTACTAATGACGCCAGTCAGATGGGGTTATAAAAACCTGCGAGGCCCTGATAGAGCGCGGCTGCCGGTCATCCATCAGGTGGGCCGGGGGGAGCACGACGGGCGCCTCGGGGATGAAGGATGGCGGCGCTCTGGGTCGCTTTAAGGGTGTTGCTGGCCGTTACTTTGCTATTAGGGTCCGGGTCAGGACCGGTTTGCCCCATTCCGGGTACCGGCCAAACCAGAGTCCAACATCATTACCTGCCGATGCCAGCCATCCACCACCCTGTGAAATGGTATAGACCTACCCCTCAACTTTTCAGGGTGGGAAAGAGGGACAGTATGTAAATGAAGCCACGCCCCCTCATTGATTGTTGTATAGGAGATACATTGTGACAGTTACAACAATAGAAACACTTTAAATAGGCAAATGAATCATTTATTGCTGCAGATCTGCATGTTACACCTCAAAGAGGGACAATATGTAAATGAAGCCACACCCCTCAGTGTGGGATGGATGAAGCCACACCCCTCATTGTGGGATGAATGAAGCCACGCCCCCTAATTGAGGAATGGATAAGAGATACATTGTAACAGTTACAACAAAAGAAACACTTTGAATAAGTCAATGAATCATTTATTGCTGCAGATCTGCATGTTACACCTCAAAGAGGAACAATATGTAAATCAGGCCACACCCCTCATTGAGAAATGAATGAAGCCACGCCCCCTCATTGAGGGATGGATGAAGCCAGGCCCCCTAATTGAGGAATGGATAGGAGATACATTGTGACAGTTACAACAATAGAAACACTTTGAATAGGCAAATGAATCATTTATTGCTGCAGATCTGCATGTTACACCTAAAAGAGGGACAATATGTAAATGAAGTTGCACCCCTCATTGAGGGATGGATGAAGCCACGCCCCCTCATTGACGGATAGATAGGAGATAGGTTGTAACAGTTGCAACAATATAAACACTTAGCATAGGCAAATTAATCATTTATTGCTGCAGTTCTGCATGACGACGTGACTTCTGCGGCTCCAAACGCGCGCTGATTGGACGAGCGGCCACGCAGGAATAGGTGAGTTGGTTTCGATGCCCGATCAGGGTGTCCCGGGGGCAAGGACCAAAACCCAGGACATTCAAAATCCTGGGTTTTGGTCCACTTCAAGCAGAGAGGCTTGTGTATTCTTGCCGGCTTCTCCTCCCACGTCCAGCAGGGGGCGCCATGTTCCATGGCTTGTCACCAGATCGAGGGGGACAATATGTAAATGGAGCCACACCCCCTCATTGAGGGACGGATAGGATGTAACAGCTACAACAATAGAAACACTTTGAATAGGCAAATGAATCATTTATTGCTGCAGATCTGCATGTTACACCTCAAAGAGGGACAAATGAGAACAACGAGGGACATGGACTCAAAAGAGGGTCAGTTCACAATTAAAGTGGACCAAAACCCAGGATTTTGACTATCCTGGGTTTTGGTTCTTGCCTCCCCGGGGGGCATGCATGGCCTCTCCCAACACAGAGTTGCTAGAAAATAGAATAGAAAAAAAATAGATAAGCTCATTAGCATATTGGCAACACAATAATGGAAATTTCTCTTCGAAAGTAGAATTACCCTTTAAAGTGGACCCAAACCCACGGCCATCAGCCCCGGGATTATTATAGATCGATGTCCTTACCCCCCCCCCCCCCCCCCGGACGTCCCAATCAGGAATGCCCCACTGTGTGAAACCCCCCCATACACTTACCTTCTTTCCCGGTCCAATGGCGCATGCGCAAGCCGCGGCCGATTCCCCTCCCACGCCAGGCATTTGTGAATGGCTGGCGCGGGCACGCGTGGCCTCTCGTCCAATCGGCACACTTAGATCTTAGATCTAAGAGAGTGCTGGCGACCACATCCCCCGCTACCCTCTAACAAGGAGCCACCATTCACAAATGCCTGGCTTGGGTACGCGCCCTGCTAGAGGGATAGTGGGGATGCGGTCGCTGCTCACGCGTGCACCCCCCAGGTCGCCCGAACAAACTCGCCACTTCTCGGCCCTACAACGCACGGGCGGGCTCTCGTCCAATCAACGCATTCGGATCCGCTCCCACCCCTTCGCCTAAGACCAGCGGCTCCGATCGCTACTCTTTAACAACAAGCGTGCCTGTGCCGGCCATTCACAAATGTCTGCCACGGGCACGCACCTTGCTGGAGGGATAGCGGGGATGCGCCTGCTGCTCGCACATGCGCCCATGGACCGGGATGGAAGGTGAATTTATGGGCAACCTGGGGGGTTTCACACAGCGGGGCATCCTGATTTTGGATGCCCTGGGAGGGGGGTTAAAGGGAATCAATCTTATAGATTCCTGGGTCGTCCCTTCCAGGCCTTAGAGGAGAGGGACTGTGTATGTGTGGCGTGTCTGTGAATCTGGGAGGCACTTGGACTCTAATATCATCAATGGCAGTCGATTTTTTTTTTTTTGTATGAAATAAAAAAAAAAAAAATATATATATATATATATATATATATTATTTTTTTATTTTTCTTTTTTTATTTGTTTATAGAAATAAATATATATATATCTATAGAATATATATCTCCTATAAGCAAATAAAAAAAAAAATTATGAGTAATCTTTGGAAAAAAAATTAATATCCACTTTAAAGTGGACCTGAGTGAATATATTACAGAGGCTGTGCGTTAAACTATGCCGCCGTGACTTTCTATGCACACCTCCTTGGATGAAATAATTTGTCCTCCACCACAGTATACGACGCCGCTTTCTAAATAAACAATAATAATAATGAAATGCAGCAAGCAAGCTTATTTGCATAGAAAGGGGCGGGGCGTGGGTTTTGCAGGGGGCCAATGATGATGGATAAATGTATGCGGCTGGCGGGAGGCTATTCCGTGCCTGCGTTCGCGATGAGGTCAGTGTTACCCGGCGGTATAAATATCCGGCAAGGGCACGCTGCGGGGTCACACCGGGATACGGTTATCGGCAGATTAACACCCACAATCCCCGGCAGCTTTACTTCTGCGCCGGGCCCCCAATAAATAGGAACCGCTGTCACACCGATTGGATTTCACTGGCCCAGGAAAGGCTGCACCTGCTGCTGCAGCCTCCTCCAGACAACCTACCTTGCTGCCTCTACCTACCTGCTGCCATAGGCTGTGTATTACAGGTGTGATATTATAGCTCTCCCATATAATTATATATATAATATTACAGTCCGCTCTCCAGATATAAGTTATATGTTACAGGAGGGACACGGCCGCTCTCCAGATATAAGTTATATGTTACAGGAGGGACACGGCCTCTCTCCAGATATAAGTTATGTTACAGGAGGGACACGGACGCTCTCCAGATATGTTATATGTTACAGGAGGGACACAGCCGCTCTCCATATATGTTACAGGAGGGACACGGGCGCTCTCCATATATGTTATATGTTACAGGAGGGACACAGCCATTCTCCAGTTATAAGTTATAGGAGGGACACGGCCGCTCTCCAGTTATAAGTTATATGTTACAGGAGGGACACGGCCGCTCTCCAGATATAAGTTATATGTTACAGGAGGGACACGGCCGCTCTCCAGATATAAGTTATATGTTACAGGAGGGACACGGCCGCTCTCCAGATATAAGTTATATGTTACAGGAGGGACACGGCCGCTCTCCAGATATAAGTTATATGTTACAGGAGAGACACGGCCGCTCTCCAGATATAAGTTATATGTTACAGGAGGGACACGGCCGCTCTCCAGATATGTTATATGTTACAGGAGGGACACAGACGCTCTCCAGTTATAAGTTATAGGAGGGACACGGCCGCTCTTCAGATATAAGTTATATGTTACAGGAGTGACACAGCTGCTCTTCAGTTATAAGTTATAGGAGGGACATGGCCGCTCTTCAGATATAAGTTATATGTTACAGGAGGGACACGGACGCTCTCCATATATGTTATATGTTACAGGAGGGACACAGACGCTCTCCAGTTATAAGTTATAGGAGGGACACGGCCGCTCTCCAGATATGTTATATGTTACAGGAGGGACATGGCCGCTCTTCATATATGTTACAGGAGGGACACAGCCGCTCTCCAGTTATAAGTTATATGTTATAGGAGGGACATGGCCGCTCTTCAGATATAAGTTATATGTTATAGGAGTGACACGGCCGCTCTCCAGATATAAGTTATATGTTATAGGAGGGACACGGCCGCTATCCAGATATAAGTTATAGGAGGGACATGGCCGCTCTCCATATATAAGTTATATATATCTATAATAGTCGGGAGATATTGTTATAAGACATAAACAAGTGAAATTTAAAGTGAAGGCGGCGTCCGGTGCTCTTTCTTCGGAGCCACTTTCAGCTGTTAGTGTCTTAATTTGGCAGCAGGTCACCGATACCCCCCCCCCCCCCCCAGTATGGAGACCTCCCAGCCGCACAGCACACATGTGTCTCAGTGAGGGGGCTGTGGGGTTAATGTCATTACTAGCCGGCCTGTCTGCAAGCCATCTCCCCTCACTCGCCTTATAAATCATTAAGTTCTCAGGTCTCCCACTGGCCCCGGGTGCAGGAGGAGGGGCGGCGGGCCCAGTAACAAGGCCGGGTGGATCGGTGAAAGTTCACATATTTGGCCCCCTGCCCAGCGCGCCGGCCCCGTCACCGCGCTGCCCATACCACCGGATTCAGTTTCCGTTGACATGTTTAGCATTTACAGGTGAACAAGTTTGTGAACCCGACCCGCAGAGAGGCATGCTGGGACGCCACGCCAACTGACAAATGGGGCGCCTACACCTGTTTGTGCTGGAAAAGTGAGAGCCCGGTGCCTGCGCTCTGCTCGCATCCTCCGCCTATGTACTACTACCACTGTTATTATTATTGTTTATTCATATAGTGCTATTATTATTATTTATTATTATTATTGGTATAGCACATCTTCTGTTGTACAGTACCACTACTATTAATCTTGTTTATTTATATTGTGCTATTTTTATTACTATTATTGTTTGTTGGTATAGCGCTATCTTCTGTAGTGCAGTATAGATAATAATAATAATAATAATATTATTATTATTATCTTTTATTATTATTATTATCTTTTATTATTATCTATTATTATTATTATCTTTTATTATTATTATTATTATTATTATTATTATTATTATATTTTATTATTATTATTATTATTATTATTATTATTATTATTATCTTTTATTATTATTATTATCTTTTATTATTATTATCTTTTATTATTTTACTTTATTAATATTATTAGTAGTAGTATTTTTTAGTATTTTATTTAACTTTATTTTTATTATTATTATTGTTTATTTATAAAGTGCCATCACCTTTCGTAGCGCGTAGTAATTACAGACAGATTTGAAACATACAGTACATAGGCTATTACAAATGCATTGAGTTTACAGTGAATATTCTGAATACAAGGTACAATAGGAAAAAGAGCCCTGCCCTTGTGAGCTTACAGTCCTAAATAAAAGTAATAATAATATTAATAATAAATAATGGTAATAATCGTGCTATATAAAAAAAAAAACTAATATTAGTAGCACTATATACATAAATAAAACATATATAATATTATTAGCGCTATATAATTAATAATACTAACCATATGAATAATTAAAAATACTATTCAAATGTTTTGGTGTAGCGCTATTTTCTGTGGTGGATTACGTATCAGGCTACATTTGGCGCTGTCCTAAACTGTTTTCTGTTTTTAAATTGAAAAAGAAATGGCTGAGATATTGAGGTTTATAGGTTCACCTTATGATTTCTGAAAAAAAGTGGGCGTGGCCCTTGGCTCTGTGATGCTGCATTATAATAAGCTCTCTGTGCTGACGGCAATGTAATCAATCTGGAGGAGGCGGAGGGAGGGAGCTGATTGGGGGGAACAGGATGAAAAAGAGGATGTCATTGGCTGAAGTACCGTTGTTCTTTTCATATTTTTTATTGATATAGCACTGTCCTCTTCTGTAGTGCAGTTCGACTTATTATAATTGTTGTTTATTAGTATAGCGATATCCTCTTCTATGGCGCAGTACCACTATTCCTATGTTTAATATTTTTGTTGATAAATCTAGGGCTATTATCTGCATTGTACATCTATTATATATATTTTTTATTACAGCACAGTCATCTTCGGTGGCCCAGTATCACTATTATTATTATTTATTGATATAGTGCTGTCCTCGTCTGTGGTGGAGTACCACTATTATGATAATTAATATTATTATTTGCTGATGTAGTGCTATCATCTACCATGGCACAGTACCACTATTATTGTTTAGAATAATACTGCCCTCTGACCCTCATCCCTCCTGTATACTGCTCCCTGACCCTCAGCTCTCCTGTATACTGCTCCCTGACCCTCAGCTCTCCTGTATACTGCCCTCTGACCCTCATCCCTCCTGTATACTGCTCCCTGACCCTCAGCTCTCCTGTATACTGCTCCCTGACCCTCAGCTCTCCTGTATACTGCTCCCTGACCCTCAGCTCTCCTGTATACTGCTCCCTGACCCTCAGCTCTCCTGTATACTGCTCCCTGACCCTCAGCTCTCCTGTATACTGCCTCCTGACCCTCAGCTCTCCTGTATACTGCTTCCTGACCCTCATCCCTCCAGTATACTGCTCCCTGACCCTCAGCTCTCCTGTATACTGCCCCCTGACCCTCAGCTCTCCTGTATACTGCCCCCTGACCCTCATCCCTCCTGTATACTGCCTCCTGACCCTCAGCTCTCCTGTATACTGCCCCCTGACCCTCAGCTCTCCTGTATACTGCCCCCTGACCCTCAGCTCTCCTGTATACTGCCCGCTGACCCTCAGCTCTCCTGTATACTGCTTCCTGACCCTCAGCTCTCCTGTATACTGCTTCCTGACCCTCATCCTTCCAGTATACTGCCCCCTGACCCTCAGCTCTCCTGTATACTGCTCCCTGACCCTCAGCTCTCCTGTATACTGCTTCCTGACCCTCAGCTCTCCTGTATACTGCTTCCTGACCCTCAGCTCTCCTGTATACTGCCCCCTGACCCTCAGCCCTCCTGTATACTGCCCCCTGACCCTCAGCTCTCCTGTATACTGCTCCCTGACCCTCAGCTCTCCTGTATACTGCCCCCTGACCCTCAGCCCTCCTGTATACTGCTCCCTGACCCTCAGCTCTCCTGTATACTGCTTCCTGACCCTCAGCTCTCCTGTATACTGCTTCCTGACCCTCATCCCTCCAGTATACTGCCTCCTGACCCTCAGCTCTCCTGTATACTGCTTCCTGACCCTCATCCCTCCAGTATACTGCTCCCTGACCCTCAGCTCTCCTGTATACTGCCCCCTGACCCTCAGCTCTCCTGTATACTGCCCGCTGACCCTCAGCTCTCCTGTATACTGCTTCCTGACCCTCAGCTCTCCTGTATACTGCTTCCTGACCCTCAGCTCTCCTGTATCCTGCTCCCTGACCCTCGGCTCTCCTGTATCCGGCCCCCTGACCCTCAGCTCTCCAGTATACTGCCCCCTGACCCTCAGCTCTCCTGTATCCTGTCCCCTGACCCTCGGCTCTCCTGTATACTGCTCCCTGACCCTCAGCTCTCCTGTATCCTGTCCCCTGACCCTCGGCTCTCCTGTATACTGCTTCCTGACCCTCAGCTCTCCTGTATCCTGTCCCCTGACCCTCGGCTCTCCTGTATACTGCTTCCTGACCCTCAGCTCTCCTGTATACTGCTCCCTGACCCTCAGCTCTCCTGTATACTGCCCCCTGACCCTCAGCTCTCCTGTATCCTGTCCCCTGACCCTCGGCTCTCCTGTATACTGCTCCCTGACCCTCAGCTCTCCTGTATCCTGTCCCCTGACCCTCGGCTCTCCTGTATACTGCCCCCTGACCCTCAGCTCTCCTGTATCCTGTCCCCTGACCCTCGGCTCTCCTGTATACTGCTCCCTGACCCTCAGCTCTCCTGTATCCTGTCCCCTGACCCTCGGCTCTCCTGTATACTGCTTCCTGACCCTCAGCTCTCCTGTATACTGCTCCCTGACCCTCAGCTCTCCTGTATACTGCTCCCTGACCCTCAGCTCTCCTGTATACTGCCTCCTGACCCTCAGCTCTCCTGTATACTGCTCCCTGACCCTCAGCTCTCCTGTATACTGCCTTCTGACCCTCAGCTCTCCTGTATACTGCTCCCTGACCCTCAGCTCTCCTGTATACTGCTCCCTGACCCTCATCCCTCCTGTATACTGCCTCCTGACCCTCAGCTCTCCTGTATACTGCTCCCTGACCCTCATCCCTCCTGTATACTGCCTCCTGACCCTCAGCTCTCCTGTATACTGCCTCCTGACCCTCAGCTCTCCTGTATACTGCTCCCTGACCCTCATCCCTCCTGTATACTGCTCCCTGACCCTCATCCCTCCTGTATACTGCTCCCTGACCCTCAGCTCTCCTGTATACTGCTCCCTGACCCTCAGCTCTCCTGTATACTGCCTCCTGACCCTCAGCTCTCCTGTATACTGCTCCCTGACCCTCATCCCTCCTGTATACTGCTCCCTGACCCTCATCCCTCCTGTATACTGCCTCCTGACCCTAAGCTCTCCAGTATACTGCTCCCTGACCCTCAGCTCTCCTGTATACTGCTCCCTGACCCTCAGCTCTCCTGTATACTGCCCCCTGACCCTCAGCTCTCCTGTATACTGCCTCCTGACCCTCAGCTCTCCTGTATACTGCCTCCTGACCCTCAGCTCTCCTGTATACTGCTCCCTGACCCTCAGCTCTCCTGTATACTGCCTCCTGACCCTCAGCTCTCCTGTATACTGCTCCCTGACCCTCAGCTCTCCTGTATACTGCCTCCTGACCCTCAGCCCTCCTGTATACTGCCTCCTGACCCTCAGCTCTCATGTATACTGCTTCCTGACCCTCAGCCCTCCTGTATACTGCCCCCTGACCCTCAGCCCTCCTGTATACTGCCCCCTGACCCTCAGCTCTCATGTATACTGCTTCCTGACCCTCAGCCCTCCTGTATACTGCTCCCTGACCCTCAGCTCTCATGTATACTGCCTCCTGACCCTCAGCTCTCCTGTATACTGCTCCCTGACCCTCAGCTCTCCTGTATACTGCCTCCTGACCCTCAGCCCTCCTGTATACTGCCTCCTGACCCTCAGCTCTCATGTATACTGCTTCCTGACCCTCAGCTCTCCTGTATACTGCCCCCTGACCCTCAGCTCTCCTGTATACTGCCCCCTGACCCTCAGCTCTCCTGTATACTGCCTCCTGACCCTCAGCTCTCATGTATACTGCTTCCTGACCCTCAGCCCTCCTGTATACTGCCCCCTGACCCTCAGCTCTCCTGTATACTGCCCCCTGACCCTCAGCCCTCCTGTATACTGCCCCCTGACCCTCAGCTCTCCTGTATACTGCTTCCTGACCCTCAGCCCTCCTGTATACTGCTCCCTGACCCTCAGCTCTCCTGTATACTGCTCCCTGACTCTCAGCTCTCATGTATACTGCTTCCTGACCCTCAGCTCTCCTGTATACTGCTCCCTGACTCTCATCCCTCCTGTATACTGCCTCCTGACCCTCAGCTCTCCTGTATACTGCTCCCTGACCCTCAGCTCTCCTGTATACTGCTCCCTGACCCTCGGCCCTCCTGTATACTGCCCGCTGACCCTCAGCCCTCCTGTATACTGCTCCCTGACCCTCAGCTCTCCTGTATACTGCTTCCTGACCATCAGCTCTCCTGTATACTGCTCCCTGACCCTCAGCCCTCCTGTATACTGCTCCCTGACCCTCAGCCCTCCTGTATACTGCTCCCTGACCCTCAGCTCTCCTGTATACTGCTCCCTGACCCTCAGCCCTCCTGTATACTGCTCCCTGACCCTCAGCCCTCCTGTATACTGCTTCCTGACCCTCAGCTCTCCTGTATACTGCTCCCTGACCCTCAGCCCTCCTGTATACTGCTCCCTGACCCTCAGCTCTCCTGTATACTGCTCCCTGACCCTCAGCTCTCCTGTATACTGCTCCTTGACCCTCAGCCCTCCTGTATACTGCTCCCTGACCCTCATCCCTCCTGTATACTGCCTCCTGACCCTCATCCCTCCTGTATACTGCCTCCTGACCCTCATCCCTCCTGTATACTGCCTCCTGACTCTCAGCTCTCATGTATACTGCTTCCTGACCCTCAGCTCTCCTGTATACTGCCTCCTGACCCTCAGCTCTCCTGTATACTGCTCCCTGACTCTCATCCCTCCTGTATACTGCCTCCTGACCCTCAGCTCTCCTGTATACTGCTCCCTGACTCTCATCCCTCCTGTATACTGCCTCCTGACCCTCAGCTCTCCTGTATACTGCTCCCTGACCCTCAGCTCTCCTGTATACTGCTCCCTGACCCTCAGCTCTCCTGTATACTGTCCCCTGACCCTCAGCTCTCCTGTATACTGTTTCCTGACCCTCAGCTCTCATGTATACTGCTTCCTGACCCTCAGCTCTCCTGTATACTGCTCCCTGACCCTCAGCCCTCCTGTATACTGCCTCCTGACCCTCAGCTCTCCTGTATACTGCTCCCTGACCCTCAGCCCTCCTGTATACTGCCTCCTGACCCTCAGCTCTCCTGTATACTGTTTCCTGACCCTCAGCTCTCATGTATACTGCTTCCTGACCCTCAGCTCTCCTGTATACCGCTCCCTGACCCTCATCCCTCCTGTATACTGCCCCCTGACCCTCAGCTCTCCTGTATACTGTTTCCTGACCCTTAGCTCTCCTGTATACTGCCCCCTGACCCTCAGCTCTCCTGTATACTGCTTCCTGACCCTCAGCTCTCCTGTATACTGTTTCCTGACCCTCAGCTCTCATGTATACTGCTTCCTGACCCTCAGCTCTCCTGTATACTGCTCCCTGACCCTCAGCCCTCCTGTATACTGCCCCCTGACCCTCAGCTCTCCTGTATACTGCTTCCTGACCCTCAGCTCTCCTGTATACTGCCTCCTGGCCCTCAGCTCTCCTGTATACTGCCTCCTGACCCTCAGCTCTCCTGTATACTGCCTCCTGACCCTCAGCTCTCCAGTATACTGCCCCCTGACCCTCAGCTCTCCTGTATACTGCTCCCTGACCCTCAGCTCTCCTGTATACTGCCCCCTGACCCTCAGCTCTCCTTTATACTGTTTCCTGACCCTCAGCTCTCCAGTATACTGCCTCCTGACCCTCAGCTCTCCTGTATACTGTTTCCTGACCCTCAGCTCTCATGTATACTGCTTCCTGACCCTCAGCTCTCCTGTATACTGCTCCCTGACCCTCATCCCTCCTGTATACTGCTTCCTGACCCTCAGCTCTCCTGTATACTGCCCCCTGACCCTCAGCTCTCCTGTATACTGCTCCCTGACCCTCAGCTCTCCTGTATACTGCCCCCTGACCCTCAGCTCTCCTGTATACTGCTCCCTGACCCTCAGCTCTCCTGTATACTGCTCCCTGACCCTCAGCTCTCCTGTATACTGCCTCCTGACCCTCAGCTCTCCTGTATACTGTTTCCTGACCCTCAGCTCTCCTGTATACTGCTTCCTGACCCTCTGCTCTCCAGTATACTGCCCCCTGACCCTCAGCTCTCCTGTATACTGCTCCCTGGCCCTCAGCTCTCCTGTATACTGCCCCCTGACCCTCAGCTCTCCAGTATACTGCCCCCTGACCCTCAGCTCTCCTTTATACTGTTTCCTGACCCTCAGCTCTCCTTTATACTGTTTCCTGACCCTCAGCTCTCCTGTATACTGCCCCCTGACCCTCAGCTCTCCAGTATACTGCCCCCTGACCCTCAGCTCTCCAGTATACTGCCCCCTGACCCTCAGCTCTCCTGTATACTGTTTCCTGACCCTCAGCTCTCATGTATACTGCTTCCTGACCCTCAGCTCTCCTGTATACTGCTCCCTGACTCTCATCCCTCCTGTATACTGCCCCCTGACCCTCAGCTCTCCTGTATACTGTTTCCTGACCCTCAGCTCTCATGTATACTGCTTCCTGACCCTCAGCTCTCCTGTATACTGCTCCCTGACCCTCAGCCCTCCTGTATACTGCCCCCTGACCCTCAGCTCTCCTGTATACTGCTTCCTGACCCTCAGCTCTCCTGTATACTGCTTCCTGACCCTCAGCTCTCCTGTATACTGCCTCCTGACCCTCAGCTCTCCTGTATACTGCCTCCTGACCCTCAGCTCTCCAGTATACTGCCCCCTGACCCTCAGCTCTCCTGTATACTGCTCCCTGACCCTCAGCTCTCCTGTATACTGCCCCCTGACCCTCAGCTCTCCTTTATACTGTTTCCTGACCCTCAGCTCTCCAGTATACTGCCTCCCGACCCTCAGCTCTCCTGTATACTGTTTCCTGACCCTCAGCTCTCATGTATACTGCTTCCTGACCCTCAGCTCTCCTGTATACTGCTCCCTGACCCTCATCCCTCCTGTATACTGCTTCCTGACCCTCAGCTCTCCTGTATACTGCCCCCTGACCCTCAGCTCTCCTGTATACTGCTCCCTGACCCTCAGCTCTCCTGTATACTGCCCCCTGACCCTCAGCTCTCCTTTATACTGTTTCCTGACCCTCGGCTCTCCTGTATACTGCCCCCTGACCCTCTGCTCTCCAGTATACTGCCCCCTGACCCTCAGCTCTCCTGTATACTGCTCCCTGGCCCTCAGCTCTCCTGTATACTGCCCCCTGACCCTCAGCTCTCCAGTATACTGCCCCCTGACCCTCAGCTCTCCTTTATACTGTTTCCTGACCCTCAGCTCTCCTGTATACTGCTCCCTGACCCTCAGCTCTCCAGTATACTGCCCCCTGACCCTCAGCTCTCCAGTATACTGCCCCCTGACCCTCAGCTCTCCTGTATACTGCCCCCTGACCCTCAGCTCTCCAGTATACTGCCCCCTGACCCTCAGCTCTCCTGTATACTGTTTCCTGACCCTCAGCTCTCCTGTATACTGTTTCCTGACCCTCAGCTCTCCTGTATACTGCTTCCTGACCCTCAGCTCTCCTGTATACTGCTTCCTGACCCTCAGCTCTCCTGTATACTGCCTCCTGACCCTCAGCTCTCCAGTATACTGCCCCCTGACCCTCAGCTCTCCTGTATACTGCTCCCTGACCCTCAGCTCTCCTGTATACTGCCCCCTGACCCTCAGCTCTCCTTTATACTGTTTCCTGACCCTCAGCCCTCCTGTATACTGCTTCCTGACCCTCAGCTCTCCTGTATACTGCCTCCTGACCCTCAGCTCTCCTGTATACTGCCCCCTGACCCTCAGCTCTCCTGTATACTGTTTCCTGACCCTCAGCTCTCCTGTATACTGTTTCCTGACCCTCAGCTCTCCTGTATACTGCTTCCTGACCCTCAGCTCTCCTGTATACTGCTTCCTGACCCTCAGCTCTCCTGTATACTGCCCCCTGACCCTCAGCTCTCCTGTATACTGTTTCCTGACCCTCAGCTCTCCTGTATACTGCCCCCTGACCCTCAGCTCTCCTGTATACTGTTTCCTGACCCTCAGCTCTCCTGTATACTGTTTCCTGACCCTCAGCTCTCCTGTATACTGCTTCCTAACCCTCAGCTCTCCTGTATACTGCTTCCTGACCCTCAGCTCTCCTGTATACTGCTTCCTGACCCTCAGCTCTCCTGTATACTGCTCCCTGACCCTCAGCTCTCCTGTATACTGCTCCCTGACCCTCAGCTCTCCTGTATACTGCTTCCTGACCCTCAGCTCTCCTGTATACTGCTTCCTGACCCTCAGCTCTCCTGTATACTGCCCCCTGACCCTCAGCTCTCCAGTATCCTGCCCCCTGACCCTCAGCTCTCCGGTATCCTGCCCCCTGACCCTCAGCTCTCCAATATACTGCCCCCTGACCATCGCTTCTCTTGTATCCTGCCCCCTGACCCTCGGCCCTCCTGTATACTACTCCCTGACCCTCAGCCCTCCTGTATACTGTCCCCTGACCCTCAGCTCTCCTGTATACTACTCCCTGACCCTCAGCTCTCCTGTATACTGTCCCCTGACCCTCAGCTCTCCTGTATACTGTCCCCCGACCCTGAGCTCTCCTGTATACTGTCCCCTAACCCTCAGCTCTCCTGTATACTGCTCCCTGACCCTCGGTCCTCCTTTATAATTGTCCCTGACCCTCGGTCCTCCTTTATACTGCTCCCCTGACCCTCAGCCCTCCTTTATACTGCTCCCCTGACCCTCAGCCCTCCTTTATACTGCTCCCCTGACCCTCAGCTCTCCTGTATACTGTCCCCTGACCCTCAGCTCTCCTGTATACTGTCCCCCGACCCTGAGCTCTCCTGTATACTGTCCCCTAACCCTCAGCTCTCCAGTATACTGCCCTCTGACTCTCAGCCCTGGTCTATCGATTTCATATTGGTTGTTGGGACTTTTCCTATGCTATGATGGCAGCCCCAGTCTTGTTTTGTTAGATTGAATAGGGAATCGCACACAGGAGGATCAGGCCATTGCTGTGTATATGGCGGGGCTGTTGGCTGGGGAGGTGTACAGAACAGGCCTCTATGTGTGCCGGACCGGTTCCACCCATGGGAACACTTGTCAGCCATGTGTCATCCAGAAATACTCGGGGTTGCGTGCTGACCCCCTGACCTGGGAAGTGACTGCTTGTTGTCAGAGCCTGTGACGCAGTTGGGGGTATCTGTGTCCCTTCTGCTCACATTACTGCTATGGGGGGGACAACGATTAACCCCTTCGGTTTCGAGAAGCTCCTACCTTGTGGGCTAAAGTTCTCTTCCCATTTATGGACTTAGAATTGAAAAAAGCAATGTTACTGTCCCACCTTAAAAAAACTAAAATTCTTGCCAGTGGGCGCTCGATACCACGGCTGAAGCCAGGAAAGGAGGGGGAGATTTCAGGCCATCAGCCGGCTCTGGAGTCTTTTAGACTCCAGGACAAGACAACCAGGGTTTTGTTCCTCTTGAAGTCAATTGTATTACAGTGGTCCGTCTGTATGTTTTTCTTATCACAAAAATGAGTCACCTGGGCCCCATTTCCATCCAGCAGTTAGTCTGTCCCCATACATAGGTTATTCCTTGTATGGCAGCCCCGGTCTCCCCAATAGCTGATCCCAGCTGTCTGCGGGTGATTTATCGGAGCCGGTCTGAGGCAGTGCTGGGTTTCAGTGGTGTCGGTTACCTGGGGAGGGGTAATCTGGGGAGCCACGCCATCCCAGGGCAGTTAGGACCTTTGGCGTTTAATGAACAGTGGGGGATAGGGGGTTGGGTGTAGGTAGAACCTCATCTGATCAAACATAACTTTGTGTATTATGATCAATCCCCAGTGCGCTGTCCATCTGCCCACCAACCCCTTCCATCACCACCACCCCTTATGCTTTCTCATAACCCGCACTGTCCAGTGAGGAAGAGATACCCGCCTGTCACTCGTCATCCAAGGAGAACCTCAGGCCGGCCACACAGTGCTACAAACTGAATCATGTCATAAATATTAAGAGGAACAACTTCCCCCTCTGTGTCCTGCTGTGTGGGGGTCGCCTGATCGATCCGGGGGCCCGTGGATCAAACCTTCTCCTGATCATATCACGTCTTCACTGGTGTGGTGGTTGAATCCCCCACAGTGTCTGGTGACCAAAGGAAGTGAGTCTAAACTTTCCAAAACAGGGTCACATACATTAATCCCTACTTGTTCTGTCATGGTATTTCTGTGACAGTGAGACCCCTTTGTTCCCAGTGGTACCCATGCCTTTCTGTGCCGGTGACTCTAGTGGCCTTTCTGTGCCGGTGACTCTAGTGGCCTTTCTGTGCCGGTGACTCTAGTGGCCTTTCTGTGCCGGTGACTCTAGTGGCCTTTCTGTGCCGGTGACTCTAGTGGCCTTTCTGTGCCGGTGACTCTAGTGGCCTTTCTGTGCCGGTGACTCTAGTGGCCTTTCTGTGCCGGTGACTCTAGTGGCCTTTCTGTGCCGGTGACTCTAGTGGCCTTTCTGTGCCGGTGACTCTAGTGGCCTTTCTGTGCCGGTGACTCTAGTGGCCTTTCTGTGCCGGTGACTCTAGTGGCCTTTCTGTGCCGGTGACTCTAGTGGCCTTTCTGTGCCGGTGACTCTAGTGGCCTTTCTGTGCCGGTGACTCTAGTGGCCTTTCTGTGCCGGTGACTCTAGTGGCCTTTCTGTGCCGGTGACTCTAGTGGCCTTTCTGTGCCGGTGACTCTAGTGGCCTTTCTGTGCCGGTGACTCTAGTGGCCTTTCTGTGCCGGTGACTCTAGTGGCCTTTCTGTGCCGGTGACTCTAGTGGCCTTTCTGTGCCGGTGACTCTAGTGGCCTTTCTGTGCCGGTGACTCTAGTGGCCTTTCTGTGCCGGTGACTCTAGTGGCCTTTCTGTGCCGGTGACTCTAGTGGCCTTTCTGTGCCGGTGACTCTAGTGGCCTTTCTGTGCCGGTGACTCTAGTGGCCTTTCTGTGCCGGTGACTCTAGTGGCCTTTCTGTGCCGGTGACTCTAGTGGCCTTTCTGTGCCGGTGACTCTAGTGGCCTTTCTGTGCCGGTGACTCTAGTGGCCTTTCTGTGCCGGTGACTCTAGTGGCCTTTCTGTGCCGGTGACTCTAGTGGCCTTTCTGTGCCGGTGACTCTAGTGGCCTTTCTGTGCCGGTGACTCTAGTGGCCTTTCTGTGCCGGTGACTCTAGTGGCCTTTCTGTGCCGGTGACTCTAGTGGCCTTTCTGTGCCGGTGACTCTAGTGGCCTTTCTGTGCCGGTGACTCTAGTGGCCTTTCTGTGCCGGTGACTCTAGTGGCCTTTCTGTGCCGGTGACTCTAGTGGCCTTTCTGTGCCGGTGACTCTAGTGGCCTTTCTGTGCCGGTGACTCTAGTGGCCTTTTGGTGCCGGTGACTCTAGTGGCCTTTTGGTGCCAGTGACTCTAGTGGCCTTTTGGTGCCAGTGACTCTAGTGGCCTTTTGGTGCCAGTGACTCTAGTGGCCTTTCGGTGCCAGTGACATCCATACGTTTCTGTGCCAGTGATACCCACGCCTTTCTGTGCCAGTGATACCCACGCCTTTCTGTGCCAGTGATACCCGCGCCTTTCTGTGCCAGTGATACCCGCGCCTTTCTGTGCCAGTGATACCCGCGCCTTTCTGTGCCAGTGATACCCGCGCCTTTCTGTGCCAGTGATACCCGCGCCTTTCTGTGCCAGTGATACCCACGCCTTTCTGTGCCAGTGACACCCGCGTCTTTCTGTGCCAGTGATACCCGCGCCTTTCTGTGCCAGTGATACCCGCGCCTTTCTGTGCCAGTGATACCCGCGCCTTTCTGTGCCAGTGATACCCGCGCCTTTCTGTGCCAGTGATACCCACGCCTTTGTGCCAGTGATACCCACGTGGCCTCTAGTGGCCTTTCTGTGCCAGTGGCTCTAGTGGCCTTTCTGTGCCAGTGGCTCTAGTGGCCTTTCTGTGCCAGTGGCTCTAGTGGCCTTTATGTGCTAGTGGCTCCAATGTCCTTTCTGTGCCAGTGGCTCCAGTGGCCTTTCTGTGCCAGTGGCTCTAGTGGCCTTTCTGTGCCAGTGGCTCTAGTAGCCTTTCTGTGCCAGTGGCTCTAGTGGCCTTTCTGTGCCAGTGGCTCTAGTGGCCTTTCTGTGCCAGTGGCTCTAGTGGCCTTTCTGTGCCAGTGGCTCTAGTGGCCTTTCTGTGCCAGTGGCTCTAGTGGCCTTTCTGTGCCAGTGACACCCACGCCTTTCTGTGCCAGTGACACCCACGCCTTTCTGTGCCAGTGACACCCACGCCTTTCGGTGCCAGTGACACCCACGCCTTTCGGTGCCAGTGACACCCACGCCTTTCGGTGCCAGTGACACCCACGCCTTTCGGTGCCAGTGACACCCACGCCTTTCGGTGCCAGTGACACCCACGCCTTTCGGTGCCAGTGACACCCACGCCTTTCGGTGCCAGTGACACCCACGCCTTTCGGTGCCAGTGACACCCACGCCTTTCGGTGCCAGTGACACCCACGCCTTTCGGTGCCAGTGACACCCACGCCTTTCGGTGCCAGTGACACCCACGCCTTTCGGTGCCAGTGACACCCACGCCTTTCGGTGCCAGTGACACCCACGCCTTTCGGTGCCAGTGACACCCACTCATTTCTGTGCCAGTGATACCCACTCCTTTCTGTGCCAGTGACACCCACTCCTTTCTGTGCCAGTGACACCCACTCCTTTCTGTGCCAGTGACACCCACTCCTTTCTGTGCCAGTGACACCCACTCATTTCTGTGCCAGTGATACCCACTCCTTTCTGTGCCAGTGATACCCACTCCTTTCTGTGCCAGTGACATCCACTCCTTTCTGTGCCAGTGACTTTAGTGGTCTTTTGGTGCCAGTGACGCTAGTGGCCTTTTGGTGCCAGTGACGCTAGTGGCCTTTTGGTGCCAGTGACGCTAGTGGCCTTTTGGTGCCAGTGACGCTAGTGGCCTTTTGGTGCCAGTGACGCTAGTGGCCTTTTGGTGCCAGTGACGCTAGTGGCCTTTTGGTGCCAGTGACGCTAGTGGCCTTTTGGTGCCAGTGGTCCTATCTGCTTTTGGTAACGCCCATGGTTTTTTCGCATCACAGATACACCCCTGCTCCCAGTGACACCCATGCCGTTTCGGTGCCAGTGACACCCATGCCGTTTCGGTGCCAGTGACACCCTTGCCTGTCGGTGCCAGTGACACCCTTGCCTGTCGGTGCCAGTGACACCCTTGCCTGTCGGTGCCAGTGACACCCTTGCCTGTCGGTGCCAGTGACACCCATGCCTGTCGGTGCCAGTGACACCCTTGCCTGTCGGTGCCAGTGACACCCATGCCTGTCGGTGCCAGTGACACCCATGCCTGTCGGTGCCAGTGACACCCATGCCTGTCGGTGCCAGTGACACCCATGCCTGTCGGTGCCAGTGACACCCATGCCTGTCGGTGCCAGTGACACCCATGCCGTTTCGGTGCCAGTGACACCCATGCCGTTTCGGTGCCAGTGACACCCATGCCGTTTCGGTGCCAGTGACACCCATGCCGTTTCGGTGCCAGTGACACCCATGCCGTTTCGGTGCCAGTGACACCCATGCCGTTTCGGTGCCAGTGACACCCATGCCGTTTCGGTGCCAGTGACACCCATGCCGTTTCGGTGCCAGTGACACCCATGCCGTTTCGGTGCCAGTGACACCCATGCCGTTTCGGTGCCAGTGACACCCATGCCGTTTCGGTGCCAGTGACACCCATGCCGTTTCGGTGCCAGTGACACCCATGCCGTTTCGGTGCCAGTGACACCCATGCCGTTTCGGTGCCAGTGACACCCATGCCGTTTCGGTGCCAGTGACACCCATGCCGTTTCGGTGCCAGTGACACCCATGCCGTTTCGGTGCCAGTGACACCCATGCCGTTTCGGTGCCAGTGACACCCATGCCGTTTCGGTGCCAGTGGTCCTAAATGCTTCTGGTAACACCCATGGCTTTTCCACACCACAGACTCCCCCCTGCTCCCAGTGACACCCATTGCTTTTCTGTGGCAGTGACACCCCTCTTCCCCCTAGCTTTTCTTAAAGTAGCAAGTGGCCAGGAGATCTGCGTGTGTTTTAGCTGTAGTCACCCTTGGGATGCGCTGGCCCTTTAATGGCGGGTCTCCAGCCCGCCAGTTGGACAGCGATGATTTACACGGCACGCGGCTTCTTTATAGATGTGGCGGTTTAATACGATATAATTAGCTGTAATTAAAGATTCAATTGGCTCCCCTTCTCCAGCCCCGCTTCTATTTCACTGATTTATGGCGGAAAAATATTAATAGCCCGCACAGAGCCGCCCCGGACCGGGCAATTACAGGCGAATTAAAGACGCGGCTGCCGAGTGCGGGCACGACCCTACCAACCCCCCCCCCCAGTATATATTTATCCCGCTGCCAGCCGGATCGAGTGACCGCTGGCCACAGGGAATGAGGAAGCCGGTGTCGTGTTTATTCAACAAATAAGATCGCGCTAACATTAGACGATCCGCCAGCTCGCCTTGTGCCGCTGATTAGCCTGGAGGATCATGGGAAGGCGGATCACATATCCCGGCTCACTCCAGGTTATTCATCGACAGCCGGACCATACCAACTAGGCTAAATTACAAAGCCGCCGTGCGTTGAAACGACAATTCCAATCCCATTTAAAAATGAATTCAGTCCTCGGGGGCGGGTCTTTATGTTTAAAAGGGGCGTGGCTACCATTAATAATGTTTTAAAACTTTTATTTAGTTTTTAAAGTGAACCACCCCCCTCCCAATGGCCCTGGAATCTATGATTCCAGGCCCACTAGATTACCTCCCCCAGGGCATCCAGAATCGGAAGCTCCAAAATGGCCGCTACCTTTCTTTTCCAACTGTGCCAGGCTGTTGGTCCGGTTTAAAGTAGACCAAAACGCAGCACGATCGGCCCGGCAATCTATAAGGGCCGCTAGATTCCCTCCCCCCCCGGGGCATCCAAAATCGGGATGCCCGCTGTGTGAAACCCCCAGGTCGCCCAGAAACTCACCTTCTTTCCCAGTCTAACTGCGCATGGTGGCCGCATCCCCGCTATCCCTTTAGCAGGGCGCGTGCCATTTGTAAATGGCCGGCGTGGGCATGCTCCCTGTTAGATGGAAGCGGGGGACGCGGCCGCCAGCGCACTCGGAGCCGCTGGCCTTAGACGACGTCAGTGGCTCCGATTTCGCTGATTGGACAAGCGGCCACGCACGCACACACAGTGGGGCATCCCCGATCGGAGTGCCCCGGGGGAAAGGACCAAAACCCAGGATAGTCAAAATCCTGGTTTTGGTCCACTTTATAGTGGACCAAAACCCAGGATTTTGCCCCTTGCTGTCTGAAACCTCCCCAGGTCGCCTGATCTGCTCGGATCCGCTCGCCTTAGACAAGCTCTTAGACAGAGGGACGGGAGAGGATCTGAGCGAACTCATTGGATGAGAGGCTTCGCATGCGCCGTAGGACCAGAGAAGGGTGAGTCAGATTGGGCGACCTGGGGGGTTCACACAGCAAGGGGTAAGGACCAAAACCCAGGATAGTCAAAATCCTAGGTTTTGTACCCGGACCCCCTTAGAGGCAAGATCTGTCAATATCTATCTTTCTATCTATCTATCTATCTATCTATCTATCTATCTATCTATCTATCCCATATCTATCTATCTATCTATCTATCTATCTATCTATCTATCTCATATCTATCTATCTATCTATCCCATATCTATCTATCCCATATCTATCTATCTATCTATCTATCTATCCCATATCTATCTATCTATCTATCTATCTATCTATCCCATATCTATCTATCCCATATCTATCTATCCCATATCTATCTATCTATCTATCTATCTATCTATCTATCTATCTATCTATCTATCCCATATCTATCTATCCCATATCTATCTATCCCATATCTATCTATCCCATATCTATCTATCCCATATCTATCTATCCCATATCTATCTATCCCATATCTATCTATCCCATATCTATCTATCCCATATCTATCTATCTATCTATCTCATATCTATCTATCTCATATCTATCTATCTCATATCTATCTATCTCATATCTATCTATCTATTCATCTATCTATCTATCTATCTATCTATCTATCTATCTATCCCATATCTATCCATCCATTCATCCACCCATCCATCCCATAGCTATCATCTATGTATCTATCTATTGATCTCTCTATTTATCTATCCATCCCATATCTATAATCTATGTGTGTATGTATCTGTCTATCCATCCATATCTATCTATTTATCTATCCATATCATATCTATCTATCGATCGTCAAAATCCTGGGTTTTGGACCTGGACCCCCTTAAAGGCAAAATCTGTCCCTGACCAGGGGTGCCCAGTGCCCCTCTGCAATGAATGAATGAACCCAGTGCAGTGATGTCTCCTTCAGGGGCAGAATTTATTGCTGCATTGTTCATGTGAGTTTAGGTCCTCTTCATTCTTTAGCCGGATTGGCACGGGGGTGCCCACTGCTCCTCTGCAATAAACAAAGGGTATCTATACGTACCTCAACGTAGCTCAAATAGCGTCCAATTGTGGTTCCAGCGACCACCCAATTAGCCTCAGATCGCAGCACCCTCTCCACCTCAATTCATACATTTTAACTGTTGTTTTGCACTACTGCGCTTTACCTCTCTTGCCATATTATCCTGTTAGATTAGATGAGATTGAAAATTGCACTTTATATACTTTGCACAGTATTTTGCACAATTTGCACTTTATGATTGGATCAATTATACTTTTTTACTTGTTGGGGCTTTTTATTTGGATGAAATTGGGATTATGGATCCACTTGAGATACCCCTTTATAATGGCTTCTCTTTGTATGTCTTTATGTAATTTTTAATGGGTAATACTCAATAAATATGAATTCATGAGATATTGTTGAATTTATGAATTGAGGTGGAGAGGGTGTTGCCATCTGGGGATAATTGGGTGGTCGCTGGAACCACAATTGGACACTATTTGAGCTACTTAAAGGAGATTGCTTCCAGCCGTAAGCACGGCCACTGGCAATATAGGATATCGATTTTTATCGATCTATTGACTGTGTGGTGCGGAATATACCTTTTACTTTTAGTATACTTACCTCAACCATTCAACAACAGAATCTGTTCCCTGAAGGGCTATACCTGGCTGCGGAGTTCGGGTGAGGACAGGTTCTCTTCATTCATTGACTGGGCCGACACTGGGTGCTGCTCCTCTGCAGTGATAGAGAAGCTGTACTCACCTGATCCCTGCAGCCATGTTTATTGCAAGGCTCTGAGCATCAATGTCGGGTCCGATTGTTCACCCGCTCTGTTATCCTCATCTCATTACAGGACTCCGCTATGGGTTCTTGTTGAAAGTGGCACTGAACCTGATATCCGGCGTGTGCTGCCCTCCTCCCATAAGGCCCCTCCAATTCACCCCCAAACTGCCGCCTGCCTGGAGCGGAGTATGTGCAGAGGAGCCACGGCTGCCCCATAAATCAGTCGGGCACCTCCGGCCTGTCGCTTTCCCTTCTGCCTCCATGGGCAGCTGCGAGTGCGCTCGGATTGCAGAATGCAGAGGGGACCCGGTGAAGAGGACCTGTCACCAGCCATAAAGAGAATCGAGACCACTTCATAAACACCCCATAAATCCCAAGCACTGCACTGATTGCTACACATTTCCTTGCTGGCCCTTTAAATTTGGCCTTTAGCAACTCCGTGCCAGGGAGAGTTAAAGTGGACCAACACCCAGGGGGGATCGGCCCGGGAATCTATAAGATAAGATCTGATCAGATCCCTCCCCGCGGGGCATCCGAAATCGGATTAGAGGGAAGCGCGAGACGCGGCCTCCAGCGCTCACAGCTGCTGTGGTGCATACCACAGCGGCTCTGTGCGCTCTGATTGGACGAGCGCCCGCGTAGGAGCGTGGTGAGGTGAGTGTTTCTGGGGGGTTTCCGAAGTGAACCAAAACCCAGGATAGTGAAAATCCTGGGTGTTGGTCCACTTTATGGTCAAATTTAAAGGGCCAGCAAGGAAATCTTTTAGTTGCCAATCTTGGCCCGCAGGGACACAAACTCATCTAGACCAAAATTTTGGGGATACTCACTATTTAGTTATAGAGCTTTGTATGAATGGGAGATAGGAAATTGCCTATCTATCTATCTATCCCATATGTATCTATCTATCTATCTATCTATCTATCTATCTATCTATCTATCTATCCCATATCCATCCATCCCATATCTATCTATCTATCCCATATCCATCCATCCCATATCTATCTATCTATCCCATATCCATCCATCCCATATCTATCTATCTATCTATCTATCTATCCCATATGTATCTATCTATCTATCTATCTATCTATCTATCTATCTATCTATCCCATATCCATCCATCCCATATCTATCTATCTATCCCATATCCATCCATCCCATATCTATCTATCTATCTATCTATCTATCTATCTATCTATCTATCCCAAATCTATCTATCCATCCATCCCATATCTATCTATACCATATCTATCTATACCATATCTATCTATCTATCTATCTATCTATCTATCTATCTATCTATCTCATATCTTCTTTTTCTTGCTGGACCTTTACATTTGGCCTTTAGCAACTCTGTGCCAGGGAGAGTTAAGGTCAAATTTAAAGGGCCAGCAAGGAAATCTTTTAGTTGCCAATCTTGGCCCGCAGGGACACAAACTTATCTAGGCCAAAATTTATGGGATACTCACTATTTAGTTATAGAGCTTTGTATGAATGGGAGATAGGAAATTGCCTATCTATCTATCCATCCCATATCCATCCATCCCATATCTATCTATCTATCTATCTATCTATCTATCTATCTATCTATCATCTATCCCATATCCATCCATCCCATATCTATCTATCTATCTATCTATCCCATATCTATCCCATATCTATCTATCTATCTATCTATCTATCTATCTATCTATCTATCTATCTCATATCTATCTATCTATCTCATGTCTATCTATCTATACATCCCATATCTATCTATCTATCTATCTATCTATCCATCCCATACTTTATGTATTAATCTATCCATCCATCCCTTATTTATCTGTCTGTCTATCATCTATCGGTTTCTCTTTCCTCGTGTCTCCTGTTAGTGCACATTTCTCCATCTTGTTATGTGACAGGCTGGATATTTGGGATATTGGAGGAATTCTGGGGCAGCCCTCCGCCGGCCGGGGCATTAATAGGAAGACACGTGTTGATGTTGTTCATCCATATCCCCCCCACAGAGTGATGAACATGTCCAATCTCCTGGCTGCGTGGAGGCGAGCGGGCCCGTCATCTGGAGAGGTTCTCTGCAACCCTATCCTGCGTCCTAGGTGGAGGCCTGACCCCCTGCTCCTCATTTACAGCTGCAGCTGTTTTAGAAGTTGCTGGTTAAATGTCCTGCAGTGTGTGCCTGTCCCCCCAGCTATGGCAGTGCATTGTGAGCTCCTCGCACTGGGTATCCCTGGTGTAAATCAGCTTCTCACTGGGTTACGGGACTGATCACAGACTGGGTCAATTCTATTGTATGGATGAAACAAGATGAAGTCAGTTTGAGCTCCAGGTTGCTTTGGATGCAGGACACGCTGAGGTCCAGGTTAATGGGGCTGCAGGACAAGGGGTAGGGAAGTGAGTATGTCTCACAATTACCACACAAATCTTCTCTAGCTGCTGAATATGGTAGTTGTGCCTTTAAACATATGAGCTAGAGACAATTTTTTTCAGGCTCAGCTCTCATCAGGCGACCTGGTAGGGGCAGCGCATTTATCCTCTGGGGTCAGGAGGTGCTCAATGCTAATCTGCTCCTGAGGAAATCCCCTTGTCATGGCACCCTGTAGTTTGAGTATAGAATGGGTGAAGCCTTACGAATAACGTTCCAAGTAGGATGATGGTCCTGATAAGGTGAAGTAGGGTGGCAGGCTAGGCCTGGGTCCACAATGACCAGGTTTGGTCTTCTGATTTGGTTGGTGGTCCTGGTCAAGTCATGGTTTAGGGTGGCTGGACAGGTTTTGGGTTAGGTGGTGGTCCTGATAAATAGGGTGGTGGGCCAAGCCTGGTTAAAGAATAGCTGGTAATGTTGGGGATTCCAAGTTGCGTGGTGATCCTGATAAATAGGCTGGTAGGTCAAGCCATGGTTTCAGGTGGCAGGGCAGGTTTTGGGCTAGGTGGTGGTCCTGATAAATAGGGTGGCAAGACAGGCCTGGATACAGAATGGCTGGTCATGTTTGGTATTCTAAATTGGGTGGTGATCCTGATAAATACGCTGGCTGGTCAAGTCATGGTTTAGGGTGGCTGGGCAGGTTTTGGGTATGTTGGTGGTCCTGATAAATAGGGTGGCAGGCCAGGCCTGGATACAGAATGGTTGGTCATGTTTGGGCTTACAAGTTGGATGGTGGTCCTGTTAAATAGGCAGGTCAAGCCATGGTTTAGGATGGCTGGGAAGGTTTTGGGTTAGGTGGTGGTCCTGATAAATAGGGTGCAGTCCAAGCCTGGGTACATAATGACTGATCAGGTTTGGTCTTCCAAGTTGGATGGTGGGCCTGTTAAATAGGCTGGCAGGTCAAGTCATGGTTTCGGGTGACTGGACAGGTTTTGGGTTAGGTGGTGGTCCTGATAAATAGGGTGGCGTCCAAACCTGGGTATACAATGACTGATCAGGTTTGGGCTTCCAAGTTGGATGGTGGTCCTGTTAAATAGGCTGGCAGGTCAAGCCATAGTTTAAGGAGGCTGGTCAGGTTTTGGGTTAGGTGGTGGTCCTGATAAATAGGGTGGCAGGCCAGGCCTGGGTACAGAATGGCTGGTCATGTTTGGGATTCCAAGTTGGGTCGTGGACCTGATAAATAGGCTGGCTGGTCAAGTCATGGCTCATCGGGGCCTGGGATTTCTGTTCTGTCTTAGGCTTAGGTACAGAATAATTAGTCAGGACTGAGGTTAGGTAATGGTCCTCATAAATAGGGTGGCATGTCAGGCCTAGGTACCGAATGACTGCACACTTTTGAGATTCTGAGTTGGGTGGTGGTCCTGATAAAGCTCAAGTCATAGTTCAGGTTTGGGGTTAAGTGGTTGTCCTAATAAATAGTCTGGCAGGTTAGACCTAGGTACAGAGAGAATGTTTTGGTTTGGGAGTTCGGGTAGTCTTCCTGATAAATAAGCTGACAGGTTAGGCTTGGGTACAGAGAGACTGATCGGGTTTGGGGTTGGGTAGTGGTCCTGATAAATAAGGAAAAGTCTGGGCCTAAGTAAAGTGTGACCAATTCGTTTGGGATCCCAGGTTGAGTAGTGGTCCTAAAGCTCAAGTCATAGTTCAGGATTGGGGTTAAGTGATGGTCCTAATAAATAGTCTTGGACACAGAGAGACTGTTTGGTTTTGGGGTTGGGTAGTGGTCCTGATAAATAAGAAAAAGTGCCGGGCCTAAGTAAAGTGTGACCAATTCGTTTTAGGATCTCAGGTTGAGCAGTGGTCCTAACGTCTGGCCAGGATACACAGTAATAATCAGTTTAGGGGTTCTGGGCTGGTTGGTGGTCCTAATAAGTTGCTGGCAGGTCAGGCCAGGGTACGCAAGAAAGGGTCAGGTTTGAGTTAGGGGCTGCTCCCAAAGAGTGGCGGGTTAGGCACCTGTGTACAGAGTGACCCATCACATGGGGGATTCTGGGTTAGATGGTGGTCCTAATAGCTCAGCAAGTTGGGCCTAGTTATGTAGTAACCATTCAGGGTTGGGGTTCTGATTGGGTGGTTGTCCCGCTACAGTGTTACCGGTCAGGTTTGGGTTTCCAAGCTCATACTCTCCAGCCAGGCTCCTCCCTACATTTCATCTCTGATCCAGCATTATCAACCCAGGCCCATGGGAGTATCCCGTGGGAGGGCATCCCGGGTGGCCTATTGTACCTGTGTTAATCACCATATGGAGGCTTCTGGGGATAATGTGCTTGGGGGTCCTTCGGGGCAATCCCGGCTGTGTACCGTATGTGGGGTATCCCCTGTGAGTGACAGTGTCAGGGTGTGCGCGCCGTGCGCCCAAAGTGTCCTTGCGGTCCAGTCTGGGCTGCTCGCTTCGCTTCCCAGCTCTTCACCCCCCTCTGCATCGCCACCCCCCCGCGCCTGCATTTAGCCCCCAGTGAGGGGGATACTAGCAGGGGGTCACGGTCTGATTTGGCACTTTGTGTGGCCAGCATTGAAAGGCAGCTTGCTAGGCCTGTTCCACTTAAGGCCTCTAGCAAGAAGCGGCACCTGACTCCCACGCCTGCCTGGGTTACTGAGGAGCATGAGGAAATTTATCTTTTAGATGACCGTTACTCCCTAGAGGAGGGGGAGCTTTTCCCGGGCTCTAATTCCTCTGGGGACCAGCAGGTGGGCTGCGACAGTGATCCTGGGTCTGAGTCTGAGGATTCCTGATACCTGAGGACACTGCTAATCTGTTGTCTCACATTTTTGAAATCTTGCACATTGTCCCCCCTGAGGTGGCTAAGAGGAAGCAGGGTGAGCTTTTTCGTCCTGTTAAGCAGCATCTGGAGTTCCCTGAGCAGAGTCATTTCACTAATATGGTGCTCTGCTTTGGTGGGAACATCCTTTGGTGGGCTGCGTTCGGCCTGTGCCTCTGCCATAACAGCTATTGCTCTTAAGAGACAGATCAATCGTCTCCTTGATGGTGCTACAGCGCGTAGGGAGGAGTATAGGGCCCTCTTGCTTTGCTCTGAATTTGTTGCCTTTATCCTTACTGCCATGGATGGTGTGGTACGGCTGAGTGATAGGGCTCTTTGCCCTTTTGGCGGCTATGCGTCGCTCTGTTTGGTTGCGTCAGTGGGCAGCTGGTGTTTCGGCTTAAGCCGGATTTCTTGCCTAAGGTTGTGTCTGCTTTTCATCTCAATCAGGACATTGTTCTGCCTTCCTTGTGTCCTAACCCTGCTAATTCCCAGGAGTGGACCCTTCACTCTTTTTGGATGTTGTCAGGTCTTTGAAGTTTTATTTGGTTGCTACTGAGTCTTCCCAACTCAACACTAATAGGTATGCACAGCTCACACAATTAATATATACTCAGGGTGCTAGCCCTAGGGACACAGTTCTATACACACTTCTCTCAATCAGTAAGGCTCCAGGGCTAGCCCTCCACACAGTCCTCATAGATCAGGCTGCACACCTCTTCATGATACAATTCATATATTTATTAATCAAAAACTAATACATTAATTTTATATACAGCAAGACAACACATCACACATTAAAAAACATATATATTAAAAACCCAAGTGGGGAGGAACTCCAGGGCTAGAATACATAGAGACACTCAATACTCTTGTGTCAGCAATAATAAATAATCCACTAAATTTAATTATCCGTAGTATATACTCATATCAACCTATATATATACATTGACGTTTTTCTGGACAAGTTGCTATGTGCTAGTGCAATTAACAAATCCTAAAATCTATAAAAATATAATATAATAAATCAGTGCTGTTCCATATAGATAAACAGCATATATATACTGTGCAATTACTAAAGTAAAGTGCCCTCAATAGCGCAAAAAGTGCCTAAGTGCAGCCATGCATTAACCTATAAAGTGCCACTACTCGTCTCCAAAAACGTCAGCGATACACATCAGGAATAGAATATATCATCATAAGTCTAATAATCCACAATATAGAAAACAGCCCAATTCCTCCCCACTTACCTTCTCACCTGCGCGCTTCGTGGTCCTGAACCACTTCACAAGGGTGACGTCAATGTATATATATTGGTTGATATGAGTATATACTACGGATAATTAAATTTAGTGGATTATTTATTATTGCTGACACTAGAGTATTGAGTGTCTCTATGTATTCTAGCCCTGGAGTTCCTCCCCACTTGGGTTTTTAATATATATGTTTTTTAATGTGTGATGTGTTGTCTTGCTGTATATAAAATTAATGTATTAGTTTTTGATTAATAAATATATGAATTGTAGGACTGTGTGGAGGGCTAGCCCTGGAGCCTTACTGATTGAGAGAAGTGGCTACTGAGTCTTTCAGGAAATCTGATGCTCTTTTTGTTCTTCCTGCTGGACCTAGGATGGCTTTGCCTCCTGTTAAATCCACTATCAGCAAGTGGATCCGTCAGGCGGTGGAACAGGCCTATTCTGCTAAAGGGAAGGAACCTCACTTTAGGGTTACTGCTCATTCTACTCGTGCTATTGGTGCCTCTTGGGCTTTTCAGCACCAAGCTTCTGTTGAACAAGTTTTTAAGGCCGCAACTTGGTTTTCTGTTCATACTTTTTCCAAGTTTTACAAGGTTGATGTTAAGGCCTCAGCAGATGCTGCTTTTGGCCGCGAGGTGCTTCAGGCGGTAGTGACTTGAACTGCCGGCCGTTACTCATTGGGGATCCCACCCTACTTTTGGACACTGCTTTTGGATGTCCCAACTGTTATGAATGCTGAAGCAGGCCGTGCCATGCAATAAGAAAAAGACAATTCTGTGAGTACTCACCTGTAGAATTGTTTTTGTTCTTGCATTGCACGGCCCGCTTCACCCCACCCTTGTTATCGTTATTCTTGGTTGCCTCTTTATGGTGATTGTTCCAAGTTAATTGTTTTTTTTTTTTACCTTTTTACATTTTTTACCTGTATTCTCTACCGGCTTCTTGTCTCACTGCTTGTCTACGCTGGGAACTCTATGGTTAATCCCGTTTTTATAGGGGGCCGGGAGATGCCACAACTCTTCTGCAGTACACTGCGCCACCTTGTGGCGGAATACCCAACTGTTATGAATACTGAAGCGGGCCGTGCCATGCAAGAACAAAAACAATTCTACAGGTGAGTACTCACAGAATTGTCCTATCTATCTATCGCATATCTATCTATCTATCTATCTATCTATCTATCTATCTATCTATCGCATATCTATCTATCTATCTATCTATCGCATATCTATCTATCTATCTATCTATCTATCTATCGCATATCTATCTATCTATCTATCTATCGCATATCTATCTATCTATCTATCTATCTATCTATCGCATATCTATCTATCTATCTATCTATCTATCTATCTATCTATCTATCTATCTATCGCATATCTATCTATCCCATATCTATCTATCGCATATCTATCTATCGCATATCTATCTATCTATCTATCTATCTATCTATCTATCAGCACAAGCAGGGAGGAATTCAGTCAATATGGATTTCTCCCTGTGAAGTGTTCTAAAGGGAGGCTGGCTGCTTCCCAGGTGAGTAGCTCTCAGATATTGGTCTGCATTGCATGTCCCAACTTTGGGGACTCAGAATAAAGAGTACACTAAATACAGAGTGCCTTGCCGGGGCAGTGTGTCTTCCACATGTATCTGCAGATATATGCAACCAAATCTCTGTCTTTCCACATAGCTAGACATGTTTGTTGCTTGATATTTAGATGATGAGAGGGTTAAACTGGGCGGTAAATTAGTTCCCAGGCCCTGAATAAAAATAATAATTTTGTATAAATAATAGTGATTGAGCTGCTCCCACCCCCTTTATCTATCTATCTATCTATCTATCTATCTATCTATCTATCTATCTCCTATCTATCTATCTTATCTATCTATCTATCTATCTATCTATCTCATATCTATCTTATCTATCTATCTATCTATCTATCTATCTATCTCATATCTATCTATCTATCTATCTATCTATCTATCTATCTATCTATCTCATATCTATCTATCTATCTATCTATCTATCTCATATCTATCTATCTATCTATCTATCTCATATCTATCTATCTCATATCTATCTATCTATCTATCTATCTATCTATCTATCTATCTATCTATCTCATATCTATCTATCTCATATCTATCTATCTCCTATCTATCTATCTCCTATCTATCTATCTATCTATCTATCCCATATCTATCTATCCCATATCTATCTATCCCATATCTATCTATCCCATATCTATCTATCTATCTATCTATCTATCTATCTATCTATCTATCTCGTATCTATCTATCTCGTATCTATCTATCTCGTATCTATCTATCTCGTATCTATCTATCTCGTATCTATCTATCTCGTATCTATCTATCTCGTATCTATCTATCTCGTATCTATCTATCTCGTATCTATCTATCTCATATATCTATCTATCATATCTATCTATCTATCTATCATATCTATCTATCTATCTATCTATCATATCTATCTATCTATCATATCTATCTATCTATCATATCTATCTATCTATCATATCTATCTATCTCATATATCTATCTATCTCATATATCTATCTATCTCATATATCTATCTATCTCATATATCTATCTATCTCATATATCTATCTATCTCATATATCTATCTATCTCATATATCTATCTATCTCATATATCTATCTATCTCATATATCTATCTATCTCATATATCTATCTATCTCATATATCTATCATATATCTATCTATCTCATATCTATCTATCTATCTATATCATATCTATCTCATATCTATCTATCTATCTATCTATCTATCTATCTATCTCATATATATCTATCTATCTCATATATATCTATCTATCTCATATATATCTAAATTCAAATTCAAAAGAGCTTTATTGGCAGGTCCAAAAAAACATTTAGCATTGCCAAAGCAAAAGGGAATAACAAATGGGGGGGGGGGGGGGTGTTGGGTTATAGGGGCAGGATTGGGTGTACAATGGTCCAGTCATGGTGGGACTTGGAGACGTATAGAGGCAGTAAGGGGTTGGGCTGGATTTAGGGGCAGTAAATGGGTTTGAAATCCATAGATTCTAATTGTCCTTTTAGTTGGCGCAGTATATACGTGGGGTATAGGGGCGGTATAGGGGTATATCAGTCCATTGTGTCTCATGCTCCTCTCAGTTGATGGCAGGTGGAGACATATAGGGGGCAGTATAGAGGTGGGGTATAGGGGCAGTATAGGGGTATATCAGTCCATGGTCTCTTATGTTCCTCTCAGTTGGTGGCAGGTGGAGACATATTGGGCGGCTATTTGCAGGGTGGGCTCCTCTTCTCCCAGCAGGATGTGGAGTTTCCTCTCATCATCTATGGAGGTGAAGTCCGGGATGAGGGTGGAGAGTCTCTGGAAGTAAGTGTCCCTGGTGGATGAATATTTGCTGCAGTGTAGCAGGAAGTGGGCCTCATCCTCCAGGGCCCCCTGCTCACAGTGCCGGCACAGTCGGCTCTCCCGTGCCTTGTATGTCTGCCTGTGCCGACCTGTCTCCATCTCCAGGCTGTGGGCGCTCAGTCTATAGAGGCTCAGGGTCTGCCTGTGTTTGGGGTGGTGCAGCCTCTCCAGGTATGGGGCCATGGTGTAGTTCCTCTTTAGTGATTGGTAGATGGTAAGTTTCTGGGAGTTGCTTATTTCTTTCTTCCAATCCTCTATATATTGCTCCTGGCAGCTCTCTATCGCCCCCTTTATTTGGGCTTTTGTCAGGGCATGTCGGGGGTTTTGGCTGGACAGGTGACTGACACTCAGTTGGAGGGCACAGGGTTTGTTCTGGGCCCCATGGCTCAGGGAGGCTTTGTGGTGGTAGGAGTCGGGGTCACTGCTCTGTATGTGCCCCCAGAATGAAAGCGCCCTCTTCTGCACCTAGAACCATAGAGGGAACCTGCCCAGCTCTGCCCGGCATGCCATGTTGGAGGTGCTGCGATGGACCTGGAGGAGGTACTTGCAGAACTCCAGATGAAAGGTCTCTGTTGGGCTTGGGTCCCATTTGGACTGGTCTGGGTAGGTGATTGGGCCCCAAACCTCACTGCCATAAAGTAGGATTGGGGCAATGACCCCATCAAAGATCTTCATCCAGACCCTCACTGGTGGTTTAAGGTGGTACAGTCGCTTTCTGATGGCGTAAAAAGCTCTGCAGGCTTTTCCTTTCAGGGCCTCTATTGCTGGCTTAAAGCTCCCTGATTGGTTAAGCGCCAGCCCCAGGTAGGTTTTTTCCAGTGCAGACCCGTTTAATGTGCTTTAATGTGAAGGAGGGAATGGAGGCTTTATTCTGGCCCCTCTTCTGGAACACCATGACTTTGGTCTTCTTAGAATTGATGGGTAGTGCCCATGTGGTGCTGAATTTCTCCAGTACTGCCAGGCTGTCTTGGAGGCCTGTCTCTGTCGGGGACAGCAGCAGGAGGTCATCTGCGTACAGCAGGAACTTCACCTCGCGGTCATGCAGGAGGAGGCCTGGTGCTGAGGAAGCCTCCAGAGCTGCAGCCAGTTCATTGATGTAGATGTTGAAGAGCGTTGGGCTCAGGCTGCAGCCCTGTCTGACTCCTCGGCCCTGGTGGAAGTATGCCGTCCTCTTGCCATTCACCTTCACACTGCATTGGTTCCCAGTGTATGAGCTCTTGATGACATCATATGTTCTCCCCCCTATTCCGCTCTGCAGGAGTTTCAGGAACAGGCCCGGGTGCCACACTGAGTCAAACGCCTTCTTGAAGTCCACAAAACAGGAGAAGATCTTCCCCTGTTTGGTGTTGTGGACGTGAGTCTTGATAAGGCTGTGCAGGGTGTAGATGTGGTCAGTGGTGCGATGGTTTGGCATGAACCCGGCTTGGCTTTTACTGAGGACCTCTTGCTGTGTGAGGAAGGTGAGGACCCTTCTGTTGATGATGCTGCTGAATAGCTTCCCCAGAGTGCTGCTGACACAGATCCCTCGGTAGTTCGCTGGGTCATATTGGTCCCCATTTTTGTAGATAGGTGTTATGAGGCCTCGGTTCCAGTCTTGAGGGAAGTGTCCAGAGCTCAGGACCAGGGTGAATAGTTTTGCCAGTGCAGCGTGTATGTCTGGGGAGCTGTATTTGATCATCTCTGGCAGGATGCCGTCAGGGCCGCTGGCCTTTCTGCATTTCAGCAGGGAGATGTTTTCCTGGATTTCTTGCATGGTGATTGGCCAGTCTAGGGGGGTTTGGAAGTCCTTGATTCCCTCCTCCATGTCCCTCAGTTTTGTGGTTATTTGTTGTTGTTCCGGGGTTTGCTCTTCTTCAGGGAGGTTTTTGTAGAGGTCCCTGAAGTTGCTGAGCCAGATGTTGCCATTTTGGATGTGGAGGGAGTTTTTCTTTAGCTTTGTGCCGATATGGTGCCAGGTCTCCCAGAATGAGTTGTCCTGGATGGAGTCCTCGAGCTGCTGGATTTTGTGGGAGAGATGCCTTTGTTTTTTCTCTCTGAGGGTGCGCTTGTATTGCCTCCGTAGGGTGTCATAGGTTTCCCTCACATCCTTGTCATTGGGGTCTCTGTGTTTTTTGTTAGAGGCTGCCCTTAGGGAATGACGTAGAGCCCTGCATTCCTTGTCAAACCATTTCTCAGACTGTTTATTAGAAGGTCTCTTGAGGTTGGTCCGTTTGAGGCCTGCTAGTTCTGCCATGGTGTGCAGGATGGTATTAAAGTCCTTCACTGCCAGGGTGACTCCTTGTTGGTTTGGCTCGTAGATGTTGGTGTGAAAGTTTATGAGCATTTCTTTGATCTCCGCTCGGTTGGTCACATTGTTGTACTCGGTGGCAGATTGTCTGAGCCACTTGAAGGATGGTGGCAGGTTGTAGAGACCAGTCTGGTGGGGCTGCTGTGTGGATGGCCGCTCGGTGGATCTCATGTACAGCAGGATCTGGTTGTGGTCTGAGAGGTGCGTGTCAGGAGTGACTATGAAGGCGTTGATACTCGCGGGGTCTGCGTCTGTGATGGCATAGTCCACCACACTGCTGCCCACATGGGAGTTTAGTGTGAATCGTCCTAGACAGTCACCCCGGATACGCCCATTCATTATGTACAGTCCCAGGCTCCGGCACAGGTTCAACAGCCTTTTCCCGCTTTTGTTTATAGTCCTGTCGTAGCTGTTTCTTAGTGTCTGTATAGAGTCTGAGAAGTAGGTGTCACCTCCTAGGATATAGGCATTGCCATCAGAGGTGAGATAGTCCTTCTCTATACCTGTCCTGGCATTGAGGTCTCCACAGATCAGCACCCTGCCCTGACACTGGAATTGGGCAGCCTCATTTTGTAGGACCTCATATATGTCTGGGTTGTAGTAGGGGGACTCGGCTGGAGGGATATATGCTGCACACAGGTAGATGTCATATTGAGAGGTGAGGATGGAGCTGCTTATTTTAATCCAGATGTGATTGTCTCCTCGTTTGACCGCTCTCATGTGATCTTTAAGCGCCTCCCTGTACCAGATTAATATGCCACCCGAGCGGCGGCCCTGTTTGGCAGTTTTGTTTTTCTGGGCAGGCACGGAAAATTCCCTGTAGCCCATGGGTGCTAGGGATTCGTCCTCTGCTCTGGTCCATGTCTCCATGAGGATTTGTATGTCTACAGTTTTTACTTTTTCTTTAAAGTCTGGATCATTTGATTTGGATCCAAAAGCTGAAGAATTCAGCCCTTGGATATTCCAGCTGCTGATGATAAGGGATGTCATTGTGAGTCGGTATACCTTGTAATGAGCTATCTGAGTATCTATCTCATATCTATCTATCTATCTCATATATATCTATCTATCTCATATATATCTATATATCTCATATATATCTATCTATCTCAAATAAAGTGTGTAAGAAAGAAATAAGGTTGGCAAAAGCACAAAATGAACGAGATGTGGCCAAAGAAAGCAAAACAAACCCTAAACGATTTTTCAAATATATTAATTCGAAGAAAACTAAATCAGAACAGGTAGGTGCCCTAATTAATGATAATGGGGAAATGGTCACTGGGGATGAGGATAAGGCAGAGCTGTTAAATGGATTCTTTAGCTCTGTGTACACAAGAGAAGCGCAAGGAGCCAACACAGGAGATGCCACTGATAGTAATAGCCCAAGTATAATAATTAACAAGCTAAACGTGGATATCATCCAAGAAAAACTCAATAATTTAAATGTGAATAAGACTGGAGGACCAGATGGACTTCACCCAAGAGTTCTCAAAGAACTCAGTTCCGTTATCTCGTCACCTCTGTTGTTGATCTTTAAAGACTCACTAGCAACTGGTATGGTGCCAAGGGACTGGCGCAGGGCAAATGTGGTGCCCATTTTTAAAAAGGGCTCTAGGTCTTCTCCGGGCAATTACAGACCTGTTAGCTTAACATCCATTGTGGGGAAATTGTTTGAGGGACTATTAAGGGACAACATACATGAATATGTAACTATCCATAATATTATAAGTGACAAACAACACGGTTTTACTAAGGACAGAAGCTGCCAAACTAACCTGATTGGCTTCTATGAGGAGGTGAGTAGAAGCCTGGACAGAAGGGCGGCTGTGGATATAGTTTTTCTGGATTTTGCAAAAGCATTTGACACTGTCCCCCATAGACGCTTATTGGGGAAATTGAGATCTTCAGGATTAGAAAACGCAGTTTGTAACTGGATTGAAAACTGGCTGAAGGATCGTGTGCAGAGAGTTGTGGTTAATGATACCTACTCTGAATGGTTACCGGTTGTAAGCGGTGTGCCCCAGGGTTCAGTGCTGGGCCCACTATTATTCAACTTGTTTGTAAATGACATAGAAGATGGAATTAAAAGCACTGTCTCTATTTTTGCAGATGACACAAAGATATGTAGCACAGTGCAGTCTATTGAAGATGTTCACAAGCTTCAGGCTGACTTGGACACATTGAGTGTCTGGGCATCCACTTGGCAAATGAAGTTCAATGTGGAAAAATGTAAAGTCATGCATTTGGGGTCTAATAACCCTAAGGCAACATATGTCCTTGGGGGAGTAAAACTGGGAGAGTCACTTGTTGAGAAGGATCTGGGGGTACTAGTAGATCACAGACTAAATAACAGCATGCAATGCCAAGCAGCTGCTTCCAAGGCCACCAAGATACTATCGTGCATTAAAAGAGGCATGGAATCACGGGATAGAGATGTAATTTTGCCTCTTTACAAGGCACTGGTGCGCCCTCACCTGGAGTATGCCGTCCAGTTCTGGGCACCCGTTCATAGAAAGGACACCCTGACTCTGGAAAAGGTGCAAAGGAGAGCCACCAAACTAATAAAGGGAATGAAAGATCTTAGTTATGAGGAAAGATTACGAGAATTAAATCTGTTTAGTCTTGAGAGGAGGCGATTGCGGGGGGACATGATTAACTTGTATAAATATATAAATGGACCATACAAAAAATATGGGGGAAAACTATTTCACGTAAAATCCTCTCTAAGGACAAGGGGGCACTGCCTTCGATTGGAAAAAAAGAAATTTAGTCTCCGGAGGCGACAATCGTTTTTTACCATAAGAACTATAAATCTATGGAATAGCCTCCCACAGAAGCTTGTTACAGCATCAACTGCTGACAGCTTCAAAAAAGGATTAGATGCTTATTTTGAAGAAAATAACATTAACAGTTACTACTAGTGGTTATCAATAAAAAAAAAAAAATAAAGACAAAAAAATAAAATAAATGGCTTCCCCTATGAAATAAAAAATAACTTCCCCCTACCCCAACACCCTTGGTTGAACTTGATGGACATATGTCTTTTTTCAACCGTATTAACTATGTAACTATGTAACTATGTAATATATATCTATCTATCTCATATATATCTATCTATCTCATATCTATCTATCTATCTCATATCTATCTATCTATCTCATATCTATCTATCTATCTCATATCTATCTATCTATCTCATATCTATCTATCTATCTCATATCTATCTATCTATCTCATATCTATCTATCTATCTATCTCATATCTATCTATCTATCTATCTATCTATCTCATATCTATCTATCTATCTCATATCTATCTATCTATCTCATATCTATCTATCTATCTATCTCATATCTATCTATCTATCTATCTATCTATCTCATATCTATCTATCTATCTCATATCTATCTATCTATCTCATATCTATCTATCTATCTCATATCTATCTATCTCATATCTATCTATCTATCTCATATCTATCTATCTATCTCATATCTATCTATCTATCTCATATCTATCTATCTATCTCATATCTATCGCATATCTATCTATCTATCTCATATCTATCTATCTATCTCATATCTATCTATCTATCTCATATCTATCTATCTCATATCTATCTATCTATCGCATATCTATCTATCTATCTCATATCTATCTATCTATCTATCTATCTATCTATCTATCTCATATCTATCTATCTCATATCTATCTATCTATCTCATATCTATCTATCTATCTCATATCTATCTATCTCATATCTATCTATCTATCTATCTATCGCATATCTATCTATCTATCTCATATCTATCTATCTATCGCATATCTATCTATCTATCTCATATCTATCTATCTCATATCTATCTATCTATCGCATATCTATCTATCTATCTCATATCTATCTATCTATCTCATATGTATCTATCTATCGCATATCTATCTATCTCATATCTATCTCATATCTATCTATCTCATATCTATCTATCTATCTCATATCTATCTATCTATCTCATATGTATCTATCTATCTCCTATCTATCTATCTATCTATCTATCTATCTATCTATCTCATATCTATCTATCTCATATCTATCTATCTCATATCTATCTATCTCATATCTATCTATCTATCTCATATCTATCTATCTATCTCATATCTATCTATCTATCGCATATCTATCTATCTATCTCATATCTATCTATCTCATATCTATCTATCTATCGCATATCTATCTATCTATCTCATATCTATCTATCTATCTATCTCATATCTATCTATCTATCTCATATCTATCTATCTATCTATCTCATATCTATCTATCTATCTATCTATCTCATATCTATCTATCTATCTCATATGTATCTATCTATCGCATATCTATCTATCTCATATCTATCTCATATCTATCTATCTCATATCTATCTATCTATCTATCGCATATCTATCTATCTCATATCTATCTATCTATCGCATATCTATCTATCTATCGCATATCTATCTGTCTCATATCTATCTATCTCATATCTATCTATCCCATATCTATCTATCTCATATCTATCTATCTCATATCTATCTATCGCATATCTATCTATCGCATATCTATCTATCGCATATCTATCTATCTCATATCTATCTATCTCATATCTATCTATCTCATATCTATCTATCTCATATCTATCTATCTCATATCTATCTCATATCTATCTATCTCATATCTATCTATCTATCTCATATCTATCTATCTATCTCATATCTATCTATCTATCTCATATCTATCTATCTCATATCTATCTATCTATCTCATATCTATCTATCTATCTCATATCTATCTATCTATCTATCGCATATCTATCTATCTCATATCTATCTATCTCATATCTATCTATCTCATATCTATCTATCTCATATCTATCTATCTCATATCTATCTCATATCTATCTATCTCATATCTATCTATCCCATATCTATCTATCCCATATCTATCTATCTCATATCTATCTATCCATCCATCCCATATCTATCTATCTATCTATCTATCTATCCCATATCTATCTATCTCATATCTATCTATCTCATATCTATCTATCTCATATCTATCTATCTCATATCTATCTATCTCATATCTATCTATCTATCTCATATCTATCTATCTATCTATCTCATATCTATCTATCTATCTCATATCTATCTATCTATCTCATATCTATCTATCTATCTCATATCTATCTATCTATCTCATATCTATCTATCTATCTCATATCTATCTATCTATCTCATATCTATCTATCTATCTCATATATATCTATCTATCTCATATCTATCTATCTATCTCATATCTATCTATCTATCTCATATCTATCTATCTATCTCATATCTATCTATCTATCTCATATCTATCTATCTATCGCATATCTATCTATCTATCTCATATCTATCTATCTATCTATCTATCTCATATCTATCTATCTATCTCATATCTATCTATCTATCTATCTCATATCTATCTATCTATCTCATATGTATCTATCTATCGCATATCTATCTATCTCATATCTATCTCATATCTATCTATCTCATATCTATCTATCTCATATCTATCTATCTATCTCATATCTATCTATCTATCTCATATCTATCTATCTATCTCATATCTATCTATCTCATATCTATCTATCTATCTATCGCATATCTATCTATCTATCTCATATCTATCTGTCTCATATCTATCTATCCCATATCTATCTATCTCATATCTATCTATCTCATATCTATCTATCTCATATCTATCTCATATCTATCTATCTCATATCTATCTATCTCATATCTATCTATCTCATATCTATCTATCCCATATCTATCTATCTCATATCTATCTATCTCATATCTATCTATCTCATATCTATCTCATATCTATCTATCTCATATCTATCTATCTATCTCATATCTATCTATCTATCTATCTATCGCATATCTATCTATCTATCTCATATCTATCTATCGCATATCTATCTATCTCATATCTATCTATCGCATATCTATCTATCTCATATCTATCTATCTCATATCTACCTATCTCATATCTATCTATCTCATATCTATCTATCTCATATCTATCTATCTCATATCTATCTATCCCATATCTATCTATCTCATATCTATCTATCCCATATCTATCTATCTCATATCTATCTATCCCATATCTATCTATCCCATATCTATCTATCTCATATCTATCTATCCCATATCTATCTATCTCATATCTATCTATCCCATATCTATCTATCTATCTATCTATCTATCTATCTATCTATCTATCTATCTCATATCTATCTATCTCATATCTATCTATCTCATATCTATCTATCTCATATCTATCTATCTATCTATCTATCCCATATCTATCTATCTCATATCTATCTATCTCATATCTATCTATCTCATATCTATCTATCTCATATCTATCTATCTCATATCTATCTATCTCATATCTATCTATCTCATATCTATCTATCTATCTATCTCATATCTATCTATCTATCTCATATCTATCTATCTCATATCTATCTATCTATCTCATATATATCTATCTATCTCATATCTATCTATCTATCTCATATCTATCTATCTATCTCATATCTATCTATCTATCTCATATCTATCTATCTATCTCATATCTATCTATCTATCTCATATCTATCTATCTATCTCATATCTATCTATCTCATATCTATCTATCTCATATCTATCTATCTCATATCTATCTATCTCATATCTATCTATCTCATATCTATCTATCTCATATCTATCTATCTCATATCTATCTATCTCATATCTATCTATCTCATATCTATCTATCTCATATCTATCTATCTATCTCATATCTATCTATCTATCTCATATCTATCTATCTATCTCATATCTATCTATCTATCTATCTCATATCTATCTATCTATCTATCTCATATCTATCTATCTATCTCATATCTATCTATCTATCTCATATCTATCTATCTATCTATCTCATATCTATCTATCTATCTCATATCTATCTATCTCATATCTATCTATCTATCTCATATCTATCTATCTATCTCATATCTATCTATCTATCTCATATCTATCTATCTATCTCATATCTATCTATCTATCTCATATCTATCTATCTATCTCATATCTATCTATCTATCTCATATCTATCTATCTATCTCATATCTATCTATCTATCTATCTCATATCTATCTTTCTATCTCATATCTATCTATCTATCTCATATCTATCTATCTATCTATCTCATATCTATCTATCTATCTCATATCTATCTATCTCATATCTATCTATCTATCTCATATCTATCTATCTATCTCATATCTATCTATCTATCTCATATCTATCTATCTATCTCATATCTATCTATCTATCTCATATCTATCTATCTATCTCATATCTATCTATCTATCTCATATCTATCTATCTATCTCATATCTATCTTTCTATCTCATATCTATCTTTCTATCTCATATCTATCTATCTATCTCATATCTATCTATCTATCTATCTCATATCTATCTATCTCATATCTATCTATCTATCTCATATCTATCTATCTATCTCATATCTATCTATCTATCTCATATCTATCTATCTATCTCATATCTATCTATCTATCTATCTATCTATCTATCTCATATCTATCTATCTCATATCTATCTATCTCATATCTATCTATCTCATATCTATCTATCTCATATCTATCTATCTCATATCTATCTATCTCATATCTATCTATCTCATATCTATCTATCTCATATCTATCTATCTCATATCTATCTATCTCATATCTATCTATCTCATATCTATCTATCTCATATCTATCTATCTCATATCTATCTATCTCATATCTATCTATCTCATATCTATCTATCTCATATCTATCTATCTATCTATCTCATATCTATCTATCTATCTCATATCTATCTATCTATCTCATATCTATCTATCTATCTCATATCTATCTATCTATCTATCTATCTATCTATCTCATATCTATCTATCTATCTCATATCTATCTATCTATCTCATATCTATCTATCTATCTCATATCTATCTATCTATCTCATATCTATCTATCTATCTCATATCTATCTATCTCATATCTATCTATCTCATATCTATCTATCTCATATCTATCTATCTCATATCTATCTATCTCATATCTATCTATCTCATATCTATCTATCTATCTATCTATCCCATATCTATCTATCTCATATCTATCTATCTCATATCTATCTATCTCATATCTATCTATCTCATATCTATCTATCTATCTATCTATCCCATATCTATCTATCTCATATCTATCTATCTCATATCTATCTATCTCATATCTATCTATCTCATATCTATCTATCTCATATCTATCTATCTCATATCTATCTATCTCATATCTATCTATCTCATATCTATCTATCTATCTATCTCATATCTATCTATCTATCTATCTCATATCTATCTATCTATCTCATATCTATCTATCTCATATCTATCTATCTATCTCATATATATCTATCTATCTCATATCTATCTATCTATCTCATATCTATCTATCTATCTCATATCTATCTATCTATCTCATATCTATCTATCTATCTCATATCTATCTATCTATCTCATATCTATCTATCTATCTCATATCTATCTATCTCATATCTATCTATCTATCTCATATCTATCTATCTCATATCTATCTATCTCATATCTATCTATCTCATATCTATCTATCTCATATCTATCTATCTCATATCTATCTATCTCATATCTATCTATCTATCTATCTATCTATCCCATATCTATCTATCTCATATCTATCTATCTCATATCTATCTATCTCATATCTATCTATCTCATATCTATCTATCCCATATCTATCTATCTCATATCTATCTATCTCATATCTATCTATCTCATATCTATCTATCTCATATCTATCTATCTCATATCTATCTATCTCATATCTATCTATCTCATATCTATCTATCTCATATCTATCTATCTATCTATCTCATATCTATCTATCTATCTATCTCATATCTATCTATCTATCTCATATCTATCTATCTCATATCTATCTATCTATCTCATATATATCTATCTATCTCATATCTATCTATCTATCTCATATCTATCTATCTATCTCATATCTATCTATCTATCTCATATCTATCTATCTATCTCATATCTATCTATCTATCTCATATCTATCTATCTATCTCATATCTATCTATCTCATATCTATCTATCTATCTCATATCTATCTATCTCATATCTATCTATCTATCTCATATCTATCTATCTCATATCTATCTATCTCATATCTATCTATCTCATATCTATCTATCTCATATCTATCTATCTATCTATCTCATATCTATCTATCTATCTCATATCTATCTATCTCATATCTATCTATCTATCTCATATCTATCTATCTATCTCATATCTATCTATCTATCTCATATCTATCTATCTATCTCATATCTATCTATCTATCTCATATCTATCTATCTATCTCATATCTATCTATCTATCTCATATCTATCTATCTATCTCATATCTATCTATCTATCTATCTCATATCTATCTTTCTATCTCATATCTATCTATCTATCTCATATCTATCTATCTATCTATCTCATATCTATCTATCTATCTCATATCTATCTATCTCATATCTATCTATCTATCTCATATCTATCTATCTATCTCATATCTATCTATCTATCTCATATCTATCTATCTATCTCATATCTATCTATCTATCTCATATCTATCTATCTATCTCATATCTATCTATCTATCTCATATCTATCTATCTATCTCATATCTATCTATCTATCTCATATCTATCTATCTATCTATCTCATATCTATCTTTCTATCTCATATCTATCTATCTATCTCATATCTATCTATCTATCTATCTCATATCTATCTATCTATCTCATATCTATCTATCTCATATCTATCTATCTATCTCATATCTATCTATCTATCTCATATCTATCTATCTATCTCATATCTATCTATCTATCTATCTATCTATCTCATATCTATCTATCTATCTCATATCTATCTATCTATCTATCTCATATCTATCTATCTCATATCTATCTATCTCATATCTATCTATCTCATATCTATCTATCTCATATCTATCTATCTCATATCTATCTATCTCATATCTATCTATCTCATATCTATCTATCTCATATCTATCTATCTCATATCTATCTATCTCATATCTATCTATCTCATATCTATCTATCTCATATCTATCTATCTCATATCTATCTATCTCATATCTATCTATCTATCTATCTATCTCATATCTATCTATCTATCTCATATCTATCTATCTATCTCATATCTATCTATCTATCTCATATCTATCTATCTATCTCATATCTATCTATCTATCTCATATCTATCTATCTATCTCATATCTATCTATCTATCTATCTATCTATCTCATATCTATCTATCTATCTCATATCTATCTATCTATCTCATATCTATCTATCTATCTCATATCTATCTATCTCATATCTATCTATCTCATATCTATCTATCTCATATCTATCTATCTCATATCTATCTATCTCATATCTATCTATCTCATATCTATCTATCTCATATCTATCTATCTCATATCTATCTATCTCATATCTATCTATCTCATATCTATCTATCTATCTATCTATCTCATATCTATCTATCTATCTCATATCTATCTATCTATCTCATATCTATCTATCTATCTCATATCTATCTATCTATCTCATATCTATCTCATATCTATCTATCTATCTCATATCTATCTATCTATCTCATATCTATCTATCTATCTCATATCTATCTATCTATCTCATATCTATCTATCTATCTCATATCTATCTATCTATCTCATATCTATCTATCTATCTCATATCTATCTATCTATCTCATATCTATCTATCTATCTCATATCTATCTATCTATCTCATATCTATCTATCTATCTCATATCTATCTATCTATCTCATATCTATCTATCTATCTCATATCTATCTATCTCATATCTATCTATCTCATATCTATCTATCTCATATCTATCTATCTCATATCTATCTATCTCATATCTATCTATCTCATATCTATCTATCTCATATCTATCTATCTCATTTCCTTCTATTTATGTATGTCAGTATTTCCTTATGTCTCTTGTTAGTTCACATTTCTCCATCCTGTTACCCAACTGTCTGGATATCTGGGATATGGGAGGAATTCTGGCAACACTCACCCCCACTGGGGCAGCCCCCCCCCCACCTGTCTATCCTCGATCTTTCATCTATGTATCTATCTGTTTATCACAGTCATTTCTTTCTATTTATGTGTGTTTCTCTTTCCTCTTATGCCCTGTCCTTGCACATTTCTCCTTCTTGTTATGTGACTGGCTGGATATGTGGGATATCGGAGGAATTCTGGGGCAGCCCTCCCCTCCCCTGCTTGACGGGGGCATTAATGGGAAGACACGTGTTGTTGTTGTTCTTCCATATCCCCCTCACAGAGTGATGAACATGTCCAATCTCCTGGCTGTGCGGAGGCGAGCGGGCTCGTCATCTAGTGAAGGTTCTCTGTAACTCTATCTTGTGTCCGTGGAGAAGGCCTGACCCCCTGCTCCTCATTTTCAGCCACTGCTGCTTTTTTAGGTGCTGGGTAAACAGCGCAGGAAGGGCCCATGCCTGCACTGTGTGCCTGTCCCCCAGCTATGGCAGTGGATTGTGAGCTCTTCACAATGGGTATCTCGGGAAATCAGGTTCTCGTAGGGTTCCAGGAACTACTCTGATCACTGACAGATTATTAATAGGGTGGCAGGTCAAGTCATGGTTCAGGGTGGCTGGGCAGGTTTGGGGTTAGGTGGTGGTCCTGATAAATAGGGTGGTAGGCCAGGCCTGGGTACAGAATGACTGGTCAGGTTGGATTCTAATTTGGGTGATGTTCCTGATAAATATGGTGGCAGGTCAAGTCATGGTTTAGGGTGGATATGGGTACAGAATGACTGATCAGGCTTGGGGTTGTGAGTTGGCTGGTGGTTCTGATAAATAAGCTGGCAGGTCAAGCCTGGTTATAGAGAGGGTTTTGGATTGGTTGGTGGTCCTGATATATAGGGTGGCAGGTCAGGCCTGGGTCCAGAATGACTGGCCAGGTTTGAGGTTCCGAGTTGGGTGGTGGTCCAGATAAATATGTCATGGATTACGGTGGCTGGACAGGTTTGTGATTAGGTGCTGGTCCTGATAAGTTGGTGGTAGACCAGGTCTGGGTATAGAATAACTGGCCAGGTTTGCGATTCTGAGTTGGGTGGTGGTCCTTATAAAACTCAAAGTCATAGTTCAGAGGATTTTAGGTTAGGTGGTGGTCCCGATAAATAAGCTGGCAGGTCAGCCCTGAGTATAGAGAAAACAATCGGATCTGGGCTTGGGTAGTGGGTAAATAGGGTGGCAGGCCTGGCCTAGGTACAGGGTCACCAGTTAGTTTTTAGGTCCCAGAGTGGGCTGTGGTCCTGATAAATAGCGTAGCAGGTCAGGCACAGTAATCGGTCAGTTCAGCGATTCTGGGCTGGGTGGTGGTCCTCATAAGTTGGTGTCAGTTCAGGCCAGGGCACACCATAACCATCGGGTTTGAGGTTCTGAGTTAGGGGCTGGTCCCCAGTAGTGGCGCAGAGTGATCAGTCAAGTGTGAGGTTACGGGTTAGACGGGGGTGATGATAAATAGGCCTGCAGGTCAGACCTATTTATAGGGTGGTAGTCCTACTAGGGTACAGGGTGACCGGTCAGGTTTGGGGTTCTGGCTTGGGTGGTAGTCCTGCTAGGGTACAGGGTGACTGGTCAGGTTTGGGGTTCTGGCTTGGGTGGTAGTCATGCTGGCTCCAGGGTGACCAGTCAGGTTTGGGTGGTAGTCCTGCTAGGGTACAGGGTGACCGGTCAGGTTTGGGGTTCTGGCTTGGGTGGTAGTCATGCTGGCTCCAGGGTGACCAGTCGGGTTTGGTTGGTAGTCCTGCTAGGGTACAGGGTGACCGGTCAGGTTTGGGGTTCTGGCTTGGGTGGTAGTCCTGCTAGGGTACAGGGTGACTGGTCAGGTTTGGGGTTCTGGCTTGGGTGGTAGTCATGCTGGCTCCAGGGTGACCAGTCAGGTTTGGGTGGTAGTCCTGCTAGGGTACAGGGTGACCGGTCAGGTTTGGGTGGTAGTCCTGCTAGGGTACAGGGTGACTGGTCAGGTTTGGGGTTCTGGCTTGGGTGGTAGTCATGCTGGCTCCAGGGTGACCAGTCAGGTTTGGGTGGTAGTCCTGCTAGGGTACAGGGTGACCGGTCAGGTTTGGGGTTCTGGCTTGGGTGGTAGTCCTGCTAGGGTACAGGGTGACTGGTCAGGTTTGGGGTTCTGGCTTGGGTGGTAGTCATGCTGGCTCCAGGGTGACCAGTCAGGTTTGGGTGGTAGTCCTGCTAGGGTACAGGGTGACCGGTCAGGTTTGGGGTTCTGGCTTGGGTGGTAGTCATGCTGGCTCCAGGGTGACCAGTCAGGTTTGGTTGGTAGTCCTGCTAGGGTACAGGGTGACCGGTCAGGTTTGGGTGGTAGTCCTGCTAGGGTACAGGGTGACTGGTCAGGTTTGGGGTTCTGGCTTGGGTGGTAGTCATGCTGGCTCCAGGGTGACCAGTCAGGTTTGGGTGGTAGTCCTGCTAGGGTACAGGGTGACTGGTCAGGTTTGGGGTTCTGGCTTGGGTGGTAGTCATGCTGGCTCCAGGGTGACCAGTCAGGTTTGGGTGGTAGTCCTGCTAGGGTACAGGGTGACCGGTCAGGTTTGGGGTTCTGGCTTGGGTGGTAGTCATGCTGGCTCCAGGGTGACCAGTTAGGTTTGGTTGGTAGTCCTGCTAGGGTACAGGGTGACTGGTCAGGTTTTGGTGGTAGTCCTACTAGGATACTGGGTGACCGGTCAGGTTTGGGGTTTGGGTTGGTAGTCCTGCTAGGGTACAGGGTGACCGATCATAGTTCATACTCTCCAGCCAGGCTCCTCTCTACATTTTATTTCTGATCTAGCAATACCAACCCAAGCTTAACCTTTTCCTTTTCCACCAAGATTTCTCACGTGTCTCTTCATTTCTCCCTGAGTGGCCACACGGGCTATGAGGGTTGTATCTTAGAGCAAGCAGGGACCCCATATTTTAGCCTGGTCACCATCTTTCTCTCCCAATGATATTAGGTCAGACCTAGTTACAGAATAACCAGCCAGGTTTCGGGTTCATGGCTGGGTTGTATTCCTGCTGGCTCCAGGGTGGCCAGTCATGTTTGGGGTTCCTTGTTGGGTGCTAGTCCTACTGTGGTAGTCATGCTGGCTCCAGGGTGACCAGTCAGGTTTGGGTGGTAGTCCTGCTAGGGTACAGGGTGACTGGTCAGGTTTTGGTGGTAGTCCTGCTAGGGTACAGGGTGACTGGTCAGGTTTTGGTGGTAGTCCTACTAGGATACTGGGTGACCGGTCAGGTTTGGGGTTTGGGTTGGTAGTCCTGCTAGGGTACAGGGTGACCGATCAGGTTTGGGGTTACGGGCTTAAAATGGATAGTGGGTCATGGCCCTGAGTTCATACTCTCCGGCAAGGCTCCTCTCTACATTTTATTTCTGATCTAGCAATACCAACCCAAGCTTAACCTTTTCCTTTTCCACCAAGATCTCTCATGTGGCTACACGGGCTATGAGGGTTGTATCTTAGAGCAAGAATGAAGACTCTTTATACCACAGAGACCCCATATTTTAGCCTGATCACCATCTTTCTCTCACAATGATATTAGGTCTGACCTAGTTACAGAATAACCAGCCAGGTTTCAGGTTCCTGGCTGGGTTGTATTCCTGCCGGCTCCAGGGTGGGGCCATTCATGTTTGGGGTTCCTTGTTGGGTGCTAGTCCTACTGGCTACAGGGTAGCCAGTCATGTTTGGGGTTCCTGATTGGGTGCTAGTACTGCTGTGCTGGCTACATGGTGGCCAGTCAGGTTTGGGGTTCCTGGTTGTGTGCAAGTCCTACTGGCTACAGGGTGGCCAGTCATATTTGGGGTTCCAGGCTTGTAATGGGAGGCATGTCATGGTCCTAAACTCATAATACAACCCAGCTACAGCCTTTTTCCTTTTCATAACATGAAAGACACAGCTTCTTCTAATTCTTCAATGATGGGTTATGTCCGATGGATGGACATAAAGTTGTTCCTAACCCTGCACCTAACATATCACTAACCTGTCCACCCTGAAAAGGATGGACAGCTGCATAGTGCAGGATACTCAATTGCTTTATCTATTTAATTTGTAATGTTTGCATGGAGATATGAAGTTACATTATTTTTGCTTTCTGTGACCCAGTTGGAAAGATATTCTCCTTTACCATCTGTGGTGGCCACATGGGCTATGAGGGGTGTATCTTGTGACAAGTGGGGGGATTCTTTGCCACAGGAACCCCATCTTTTGCCTTCCTGTGATGTGATTTCACCTTCTACCTGTAACTTTAGACTGTTAGCTGGAAAGGTCCGGCTTCTCCTATTGAGACACATTATCATAGCATCTGCTTTGTCATTTGCTGCATTTGGTCGGCGATTGCTTATGTACTGTATGTTTTACCCTGTCCGTAATGACTACATTGTAGAGCGCTACGGAAGAAGATGGTGCTTTATAAATACAAAATACCAATAATAATCTGCCCAAGATATTTTGCGATACATTGATGCCATTTCCCATGCTGCCCTGCAGAGGGCGCCTCAAAATCACATATGGGAAGCTCGAGACTAGTGTTTACAAATCTAGTTCTGGTAAAACCTTTGAAATATTCTCTTATGGAACGAACCGAATCAAGGATTTAAAGCGGACCAAGCCCCAGATTTTTCACGTGAGTGCTGCTCTGTGGGAATGTGAATCGATCCCAGGGGGTTCACCCACATGGGCATCCCATTGTTAACTTGACGTTGAACTCAATAACTGGCGTGCACGCTGTGCTGCCCTCCTCCCGTAAGTCCCTCCAATTCACCCCAACCGCCAGAGCAAAGTATGTGCACGGCTGCCCCATAAATCAGTCGGGCACCTCCGGCCTGTCGCTTTCCCTTCTGCCTCCATGAGCAGCTGTGGACGCGCTCGAATTGCAGAGCACAGAGGGGACCCGGTGAAGAGGACCTGTCTTACACCAGGCATAGAGGGAATAGCCTAACACATCAAACATGGTGCTGCCATGGTGCAGCCTCTCCAGGTCTGGTGCCATGGTGCAGCCTCTCCAGGTCTGGTGCCATGGTGCAGCCTCTCCAGGTCTGGTGCCATGGTGCAGCCTCTCCAGGTATGGGGCCATGGTGCAGCCTCTCCAGGTATGGGGCCATGGTGCAGCCTCTCCAGGTATGGGGCCATGGTGCAGCCTCTCCAGGTATGGGGCCATGGTGCAGCCTCTCCAGGTATGGGGCCATGGTGCAGCCTCTCCAGGTATGGGGCCATGGTGCAGCCTCTCCAGGTATGGGGCCATGATGCAGCCTCTCCAGGTATGGGGCCATGGTGCAGCCTCTCCAGGTATGGGGCCATGGTGCAGCCTCTCCAGGTATGGGGCCATGGTGCAGCCTCTCCAGGTATGGGGCCATGGTGCTGCCTCTCCAGGTATGGGGCCATGGTGCAGCCTCTCCAGGTGTGGTGCCATGGTGCAGCCTCTCCAGGTCTGGTGCCATGGTGCAGCCTCTCCAGGTATGGGGCCATGATGCAGCCTCTCCAGGTATGGGGCCATGGTGCAGCCTCTCCAGGTGTGGTGCCATGGTGCAGCCTCTCCAGGTCTGGTGCCATGGTGCAGCCTCTCCAGGTATGGGGCCATGATGCAGCCTCTCCAGGTATGGGGCCATGATGCAGCCCCTCCAGGTATGGGGCCATGATGCAGCCCCTCCAGGTATGGGGCCATGATGCAGCCTCTCCAGGTGTGGTGCCATGGTGCAGTCTCTCCAGGTATGGGGCCATGATGCAGCCTCTCCAGGTATGGGGCCATGATGCAGCCCCTCCAGGTATGGGGCCATGATGCAGCCCCTCCAGGTATGGTGCCATGATGCAGCCTCTCCAGGTATGGGGCCATGGTGCTGCCTCTCCAGGTATGGGGCCATGGTGCAGCCTCTCCAGGTATGGGGCCATGATGCAGCCTCTCCAGGTATGGGGCCATGGTGCTGCCTCTCCAGGTATGGGGCCATGGTGCAGCCTCTCCAGGTATGGGGCCATGGTGCAGCCTCTCCAGGTATGGGGCCATGATGCAGCCTCTCCAGGTATGGTGCCATGGTGCAGCCTCTCCAGGTATGGGGCCATGGTGCAGCCTCTCCAGGTATGGGGCCATGATGCAGCCTCTCCAGGTATGGGGCCATGGTGCAGCCTCTCCAGGTATGGGGCCATGAGGCAGCCTCTCCAGGTGTGGTGCCATGATGCAGCCTCTCCAGGTATGGGGCCATGGTGCAGCCTCTCCAGGTATGGGGCCATGGTGCTGCCTCTCCAGGTATGGGGCCATGGTGCTGCCTCTCCAGGTATGGGGCCATGGTGCAGCCTCTCCAGGTATGGGGCCATGGTGCTGCCTCTCCAGGTATGGTGCCATGGTGCAGCCTCTCCAGGTATGGGGCCATGATGCAGCCTCTTCAGGTATGGGGCCATGGTGCAGCCTCTTCAGGTATGGGGCCATGGTGCAGCCTCTCCAGGTATGGGGCCATGGTGCAGCCTCTCCAGGTATGGGGCCATGATGCAGCCTCTCCAGGTATGGGGCCATGGTGCAGCCTCTTTAGGTATGGGGCCATGGTGCAGCCTCTCCAGGTGTGGTGCCATGGTGCAGCCTCTCCAGGTATGGGGCCATGGTGCAGCCTCTCCAGGTATGGTGCCATGGTGCAGCCTCTCCAGGTATGGGGCCATGATGCAGCCTCTCCAGGTATGGGGCCATGGTGCAGCCTCTTTAGGTATGGTGCCATGGTGCAGCCTCTCCAGGTATGGGGCCATGGTGCAGCCTCTTTAGGTATGGTGCCATGGTGCAGCCTCTCCAGGTGTGGTGCCATGGTGCAGCCTCTTCATGTATAGTGCCATGGTGTAGCCTCTCCAGGTATGGGGCCATGGTGCAGCCTCTTCAGGTATGGTGCCATGGTGCAGCCTCTCCAGGTATGGGGCCATGGTGCAGTCTCTCCAGGTATGGGGCCATGGTGCAGCCTCTCCAGGTATGGGGCCATGGTTCAGCCTCTCCAGGTATTGGGCCATGATGCAGCCTCTCCAGGTATGGGGCCATGGTGCAGCCTCTTCAGGTATGGTGCCATGATGCAGCCTCTCCAGGTATGGGGCCATGGTGCAGCCTCTCCAGGTATGGGGCCATGGTGCAGCCTCTCCAGGTATGGTGCATGGTGCAGCCTCTCCAGGTATGGGGCCATGGTGCAGCCTCTCCAGGTATGGGGCCATGGTGCAGTCTCTCCAGGTATGGGGCCATGGTGCAGTCTCTCCAGGTATGGGGCCATGGTGCAGCCTCTCCAGGTATGGTGCATGGTGCAGCCTCTCCAGGTATGGGGCCATGGTGCAGCCTCTCCAGGTATGGTGCATGGTGCAGCCTCTCCAGGTATGGGGCCATGGTGCAGCCTCTCCAGGTATGGGGCCATGATGCAGCCTCTCCAGGTATGGGGCCATGGTGCAGCCTCTCCAGGTATGGGGCCATGATGCAGCCTCTCCAGGTATGGGGCCATGGTGCAGCCTCTTCAGGTATGGGGCCATGATGCAGCCTCTCCAGGTATGGGGCCATGATGCAGCCTCTCCAGGTATGGGGCCATGATGCAGCCTCTCCAGGTATGGGGCCATGATGCAGCCTCTCCAGGTATGGGGCCATGATGCAGCCTCTCCAGGTATGGGGCCATGGTGCAGCCTCTTCAGGTATGGGGCCATGATGCAGCCTCTCCAGGTATGGGGCCATGATGCAGCCTCTCCAGGTATGGGGCCATGATGCAGCCTCTCCAGGTATGGGGCCATGATGCAGCCTCTCCAGGTATGGGGCCATGATGCAGCCTCTCCAGGTATGGGGCCATGGTGCAGCCTCTCCAGGTGTGGTGCCATGGTGCAGCCTCTCCAGGTATGGTGCCATGATGCAGCCTCTCCAGGTATGGGGCCATGGTGCAGCCTCTTCAGGTATGGGGCCATGATGCAGCCTCTCCAGGTATGGGGCCATGATGCAGCCTCTCCAGGTATGGGGCCATGATGCAGCCTCTCCAGGTATGGGGCCATGATGCAGCCTCTCCAGGTATGGGGCCATGGTGCAGCCTCTCCAGGTATGGGGCCATGATGCAGCCTCTCCAGGTATGGGGCCATGGTGCAGCCTCTCCAGGTGTGGTGCCATGGTGCAGCCTCTCCAGGTATGGGGCCATGATGCAGCCTCTCCAGGTATGGGGCCATGGTGCAGCCTCTTCAGGTATGGTGCCATGGTGCAGCCTCTCCAGGTATGGGGCCATGGTGCAGCCTCTCCAGGTATGGGGCCATGGTGCAGCCTCTCCAGGTATGGGGCCATGATGCAGCCTCTCCAGGTATGGGGCCATGGTGCAGCCTCTCCAGGTATGGGGCCATGATGCAGCCTCTCCAGGTATGGGGCCATGGTGCAGCCTCTCCAGGTATGGTGCCATGGTGCAGCCTCTCCAGGTGTGGTGCCATGGTGCAGCCTCTCCAGGTATGGGGCCATGGTGCAGCCTCTTCAGGTATGGTGCCATGGTGCGGTCTCTCCAGGTATGGATCCATGGTGCAGCCTCTCCAGGTATGGGGCCATGGTGCGGCCTCTCCAGGTATGGGGCCATGGTGCAGCCTCTTCAGGTATGGTGCCATGGTGCGGTCTCTCCAGGTATGGATCCATGGTGCAGCCTCTCCAGGTATGGGGCCATGGTGCAGCCTCTCCAGGTATGGGGCCATGGTGCAGCCTCTCCAGGTATGGGGCCATGATGCGGCCTCTCCAGGTATGGGGCCATGGTGCAGCCTCTCCAGGTATGGGGCCATGGTGCAGCCTCTCCAGGTATGGTGCCATGGTGCAGCCTCTCCAGGTATGGGGCCATGGTGCAGCCTCTCCAGGTATGGTGCCATGGTGCAGCCTCTCCAGGTATGGGGCCATGGTGCAGCCTCTCCAGGTATGGGGCCATGGTGCTGCCTCTACAGGTATGGTGCCATGGTGCTGCCTCTCCAGGTATGGGGCCATGGTGCAGCCTCTCCAGGTATGGGGCCATGGTGCAGCCTCTCCAGGTATGGGGTCATGGTGCTGCCTCTACAGGTATGGGGCCATGGTGCAGCCTCTCCAGGTATGGGGCCATGGTGCAGCCTCTCCAGGTATGGTGCCATGGTGCAGCCTCTCCAGGTATGGGGCCATGGTGCAGCCTCTCCAGGTATGGGGCCATGGTGCAGCCTCTACAGGTATGGTGCCATGGTGCTGCCTCTCCAGGTGTGGTGCCATGGTGCTGCCTCTCCAGGTATGGTGCCATGGTGCTGCCTCTCCAGGTGTGGTGCCATGGTGCTGCCTCTCCAGGTATGGTGCCATGGTGCTGCCTCTACAGGTATGGTGCCATGGTGCTGCCTCTACAGGTATGGTGCCATGGTGCAGCCTCTCCAGGTATGGGGCCATGGTGCAGCCTCTCCAGGTATGGGGCCATGGTGCAGCCTCTCCAGGTCTGGGGCCATGGTGCAGCCTCTCCAGGTATGGTGCCATGGTGCAGCCTCTCCAGGTATGGGGCCATGGTGCTGCCTCTACAGGTATGGTGCCATGGTGCTGCCTCTCCAGGTGTGGTGCCATGGTGCTGCCTCTCCAGGTATGGTGCCATGGTGCTGCCTCTACAGGTATGGTGCCATGGTGCTGCCTCTACAGGTATGGTGCCATGGTGCTGCCTCTACAGGTATGGTGCCATGGTGCTGCCTCTACAGGTATGGTGCCATGGTGCTGCCTCTACAGGTATGGTGCCATGGTGCTGCCTCTCCAGGTGTGGTGCCATGGTGCTGCCTCTCCAGGTATGGTGCCATGGTGCTGCCTCTCCAGGTGTGGTGCCATGGTGCTGCCTCTCCAGGTATGGTGCCATGGTGCTGCCTCTACAGGTATGGTGCCATGGTGCTGCCTCTACAGGTATGGTGCCATGGTGCAGCCTCTCCAGGTATGGGGCCATGGTGCAGCCTCTCCAGGTATGGGGCCATGGTGCAGCCTCTCCAGGTCTGGGGCCATGGTGCAGCCTCTCCAGGTATGGTGCCATGGTGCAGCCTCTCCAGGTATGGGGCCATGGTGCTGCCTCTACAGGTATGGTGCCATGGTGCAGCCTCTCCAGGTATGGTGCCATGGTGCAGCCTCTCCAGGTATGGTGCCATGGTGCAGCCTCTCCAGGTATGGGGCCATGGTGCAGCCTCTCCAGGTATGGGGCCATGGTGCTGCCTCTACAGGTATGGTGCCATAGTGCTGCCTCTCCAGGTGTGGTGCCATGGTGCTGCCTCTCCAGGTATGGTGCCATGGTGCTGCCTCTCCAGGTATGGTGCCATGGTGCTGCCTCTCCAGGTATGGTGCCATGGTGCTGCCTCTACAGGTATGGTGCCATGGTGCAGCCTCTCCAGGTATGGGGCCATGGTGCAGCCTCTCCAGGTATGGTGCCATGGTGCAGCCTCTCCAGGTATGGGGCCATGGTGCTGCCTCTACAGGTATGGTGCCATGGTGCTGCCTCTCCAGGTGTGGTGCCATGGTGCTGCCTCTCCAGGTATGGTGCCATGGTGCTGCCTCTACAGGTATGGTGCCATGGTGCTGCCTCTACAGGTATGGTGCCATGGTGCTGCCTCTACAGGTATGGTGCCATGGTGCTGCCTCTACAGGTATGGTGCCATAGTGCTGCTTCTACAGGTATGGTGCCATGCTGGGCCCCAAGGCTCAGGAAGGCTTTATGGTGGTAAGAGTTGGACTTGTTGCCCTTTGAGCAAAGGGGGTGGGAGCAGCTCCATCAATATTTATACAAAATTATCAACATTATTATACAGGGCCTGGGAACCAATTTACTGCCCAGTTTAACCCTCTCATCATCTAAGTATTAAGCACCAAACATGTCTAGCTATGTGGAAAGACAGAGATTTGGTTGCACATATCTGCAGATACATGTGGAAGCCACACTGCCCCGGCAAGGCACTGTGTTTAGTGTGGTCCCTACTCTATTTTTGAGTCCCCAAAGTTGGGCCATGCAATGCAGCCAGAGCTACTCACCTGGGAAGCTGCCATCCTCCCTTTAGAACACTCCATAGGGAGAGATCCATGGTGGCTGAATCCCCCCCCTGTGTGTGTTCATGGCAGTTAAACTGGGCGGTAAATTAATTCCCAGGCCCTGAATAATAATGTTGATAATTTTGTATAAATAGTGATTGAGCTGCTCCCACCCCCCTTTATTCAATTGTTGCTCTTTGCCCAGAATGACGTTGCCCTCTTCTGCACCTGGAACCAGCTCTACCCAGCAAGCCATGTTAGAGGAGGAGATACTTGCAGAAGTCCAGATGAAAGTTCTCTTTTGGGCATGAATCCTATTTTTCCTGGTCTGGGTAAGTAAACGGACTCCAAACCTCACTGTCATAGAGCAGGATTGAGGCAATGACCCCGTCAAAGATCTTTAGCCAGACTCTCTGGTGGTTTGAGGTGGTGCAGTTGCTTTCTAATGGCGTAGAAGTTTCTGCAGGGTTTTCCTTTTTAGGGCCTCCATTGCTGGCTTAAAGCTCCCTGATTGGTTAAGCTCCAGCCCCAGGTAGGTGTAGCTGTTGGTTTTTCTCCAGTGCAGCCCTATTTAATGTGAAGGACGGAATGGAGGCTTTATTCTGACCTTTCCTCTGGAGTTGATGGGTAGTGCCCATGTGTTGCTGAATTTTTCCAATACTGCCAGGCTGTTTTGGAGGCCTGTCTCTGTCGGGGGCCAGAGTTAGGTGGTCATCGGTGTGCAACAGGAACTTCACCTCGCGGTCATGCAGGAGGGGGTCTGGTTTTGAGGAGGCCGCCCGAGCTGCAGCCAGTTCATTTATGTAGATGTTGAAGCTGCAGCCCTGTCTGACTCCTCGGCCTTGCTGGAAGTATGCCATCCTCTTGCCATTCACCTTCATACTGCATTGGTTCCCAGTGTATGAGCCCTTGATGACATCATATGTTCTCCCCCCTATTCCACTCTGCAGGAGTTTCAGGAACAGGCCCAGGAGTCAAATGCCTTCTTAAAGTGGCTCAATCCCAGCTCGATCGGCTCGGGAATCTATAAGATTCCCGGGCCGATCGATTTGTTCCCCCCGGGCATTCAGAATCGTGATGCCCCGCTGTGTTAAACCGCCCAGGTCGCCCCGTTCGCTAAACTTTCTTCCCCGTCCAATGGCGCATGCGCCGGCCACGGCCGAATCCTCTATCTATCTATTCCATATCTATCTATCTATCTATCTATCTATCTATCTATCTATCTATCCCATATCTATCTATCTATCTATCTATCTATCTCATATCTATCTATCTATCTATCTATCTATCTATCTATCTATCCCATATCTATCTATCTATCTATCTATCTATCTATCTATCTATCTATCCCATATCTATCTATCTATCTATCTATCTATCTATCTATCCCATATCTATCTATCTATCTATCTATCTATCTATCTACCTATCCCATATCTATCTATCTATCTATCTATCTATCTATCTATCTATCTATCTATCCCATATCTATCTATCTATCTATCTATCCCATATCTATCTATCTATCCCATATCTATCTATCTATCTATCTATCTATCTATCTATCTATCCCATATCTATCTATCTATCTATCTATCTATCTATCTATCTATCTATCTCATATCTATCTATCTATCTATCTATCTATCTATCTATCTATCCCATATCTATCTATCTATCTATCTATCTATCTATCTATCTATCCCATATCTATCTATCTATCTATCTATCTATCTATCTATCTATCCCATATCTATCTATCTATCCCATATCTATCTATCTATCTATCTATCTATCTATCTATCTATCTACCTATCCCATATCTATCTATCTATCTATCTATCTATCTATCTATCTATCTATCTATCCCATATCTATCTATCTATCTATCTATCCCATATCTATCTATCTATCCCATATCTATCTATCTATCTATCTATCTATCTATCTATCTATCTATCTATCCCATATCTATCTATCTATCTATCTATCTATCTATCCCATATCTATCTATCTATCTATCTATCTATCTATCTATCTATCTATCTATCCCATATCTATCTATCTATATCTGTCTCATTTCTTTGTCTATTAATCTTCATTTCTCCTGTCAGTGCACATTTCTTCACTTTTTTTCATCCTGTCTGTCCTCTATCTATCATCTATGTATCTGTTTATCTTTCACATTTGTTTCTATTCATGTGTGTTTCCCTTTCCTCGTGTTTCCTGTCAGTGCACATTTCTCCATCTTATTATCCCGACTGTCTGAGTATCTGGGAGGAACTCTGTTGAGAGCCCCCCGCTGGTCCATCCCCTATCTATCATCTATGTATCTATCTATCTGTTTATCTTTGCTATTACTTTCTATTTTTTTGTCCTCGTGTCTCCTGTCAGTGCACATTTCTCGATCATGTAATGCGACTGGCAGGATATCTGGGATATGGGAGGAATTCTGGGGCAGCCCCCCACATGGCCGGGGCAGTAATAGAAAGACACGTGTTTGTGGACATGTTGTTCTTCCATATCCCCCCCACAGAGTGATGAACATGTCCAATCTTCTGGCTGTGCGGAGGCGAGCTGTCACGTCAGCTGGAGAGGTTCTCCGTAACTCTATCTTGTGTCCTAGGATGAGGCCTGACCCCCTGCTCCTCACTTACAGCTGCTGTTGTTTTGGTAGGTGCCAGGTAAACCGAGTGAGAAGGTCCCATGCCTGCACTGTGTGCCTGTCCCCCCCCCAGCTATGGCAGTGGATTGTGAGCTTTAAAGGCTTGGTATCTCTGAAAATCAGGTTCTCACTGGGTTACAGGAACTAATCAGATCACCTACAGGATCATTGTTATTGTATGGGTGAACCAAGATGGGATCAGATCCAGGTTAATGGGGCTGCAGGACGCAGCTTGTGCAGGAAAAATAATCTGTGCCTGCATCTGTCCCAAGCAAAATAATTCTACACCTGTCCCTGGCAGAATGATTCTCTGTGTGTCCTGGGCAAAACAATTCTGTGTCTGTCCTGGGCAAAATAATCCTGTCTGTTCTGGAAAAAATAGCATATGTCCTGGGCAGAATAATTCTGTCTGTTCTGGAACAAATAGCATCTGTCCTGGGCAAAATAAGTCTGTTTCCTTCATGGGCGAAATAAGTCTATGTCCTTCCTGTGCAAATTAAGTCTGCTTTGGTCCCAGGCAAAATAATTCTGCATCTGAATTTGTCTTGGGCAAAATAATTCTGTTTGTTCTGGAAAAAATAGCGTCCTGGGCAAAATAATTCGGTGTCTGTCCTGGGCAAAATAATTCTGCGTCTGTCCTGGGCAAAATAATTCTGCGTCTGTCCTGGGCAAAATAAATCTGCGTCTGTCCTGGGCAAAATAAATCTGCGTCTGTCCTGGGCAAAATAAATCTGCGTCTGTCCTGGGCAAAATAAATATGCGTCTGTCCTGGGCAAAATAAATCTGCGTCTGTCCTGGGCAAAATAATTCTGCGTGTGTCTTGGGCAAAATAATTCTGCGTCTGTCCTGGGCAAAATAATTCTGCGTCTATCATGGGCAAAATAATTCTGCATCTGAATTTGTCCCGGGCAAAATAATTCTGCGTCTGTCCTGGGCAAAATAATTCTGCGTCTGTCCTGGGTAAAATAATTCTGCATCTGTCATGGGCAAAATAATTCTGCATCTGTCATGGGCAAAATAATTCTGCATCTGTCATGGGCAAAATAATTCTGCATCTGAATTTGTCCCGGGCAAAATAATTCTGCGTCTGTCCTGGGCAAAATAATTCTGCGTCTGTCCTGGGTAAAATAATTCTGCATCTGTCATGGGCAAAATAATTCTGCATCTGTCATGGGCAAAATATTTCTGCATCTGTCCCGGGCAAAATATTTCTGCATCTGAATTTGTCCCGGGCAAAATATTTCTGCATCTGAATTTGTCCCGGGCAAAATAATTCTGCGCCTGTCCCGGGCAAAATATTTCTGCATCTGAATTTGTCCCGAGCAAAATAATTCTGTGTCTGTCCTGGGCAAAATAATTCTGCGTGTGTCTTGGGCAAAATAATTCTGCGTCTGTCCTGGGCAAAATAATTCTGCGTCTATCATGGGCAAAATAATTCTGCATCTGAATTTGTCCCAGGCAAAATATTTCTGCATCTGAATTTGTCCTGGGCAAAATAATTCTGCATCTGTCCTGGGCAAAATAATTCTGCGTCTGTCCTGGGCAAAATATTTCTGCATCTGAATTTGTCCCGGGCAAAATAATTATGCGTCTGTCTTGGGCAAAATATTTCTGCATCTGAATTTGTCCCAGGCAAAATATTTCTGCGTCTGTCCTGGGCAAAATAATTCTGCGTGTGTCCTGGGCAAAATAATTCTGCGTGTGTCCTGGGCAAAATAATTCTGCGTCTGTCCTGGGCAAAATAATTCTGCGTCTATCATGGGCAAAATAATTCTGCATCTGAATTTGTCCCGGGCAAAATATTTCTGCATCTGAATTTGTCCTGGGCAAAATAATTCTGCGTCTGTCCTGGGCAAAATAATTCTGCGTCTGTCCCGGGCAAAATATTTCTGCGTCTGTCCCGGGCAAAATATTTCTGCATCTGAATTTGTCCCGGGCAAAATAATTCTGCGTCTGTCTTGGGCAAAATATTTCTGCATCTGAATTTGTCCCGGGCAAAATATTTCTGCGTCTGTCCTGGGCAAAATAATTCTGCGTGTGTCCTGGGCAAAATAATTCTGCGTGTGTCCTGGGCAAAATAATTCTGCGTCTGTCCTGGGCAAAATAATTCTGCGTCTGTCCTGGGCAAAATAATTCTGCGTCTGTCCTGGGCAAAATAATTCTGCGTCTGTCCCGGGCAAAATATTTCTGCGTCTGTCCTGGGCAAAATAATTCTGCGTCTGTCCCGGGCAAAATATTTCTGCGTCTGTCCTGGGCAAAATATTTCTGCATCTGAATTTGTCCTGGGCAAAATAATTGTGTGTCTGTCTCAGGCAAACAAATTCTGCTTCTGAATCTGTCCCGGGGCAAAATAATTCTACCTCTGTATGTTAGCAATAGCAATAGGAACTTGTGACCTCATTGGGACATATCCTCCCTTCCCAGGTGTGGGGGCCACACAGGCCAAGGAGAGTGCATCTGGGACTGAGGTTTGGGATCCTTTGCCACAGCGACCCCATACTTTCATTTAGTTACCACTTCATACTATTGGCTTCCTTTAGGCTTTGCAGTTTTTTTTTTTTTCCTTCCTCTGGGGTCATTTCATCTTATACCTGTATCTGCGGAGGAATTTTGCTACATCATAATGGCAGTTCCCGCGCTGCCCTGCAGAGGGCGCCCCACAATCACATATGAGTAACAGAGACGTTCCTATGGAAATGTTCGAAATATTCTCCCAAATCTGCAAAAATCTGATGGACTTTAAAGAAGTACAAAACCCAGAGTTTTGGTTCACATAAAAGGGGCATCCCGATTTTGGATTCCAACCCGAAACCCCCGATATCATCTGTTTATGCACCTCCCCTCGATACACAGCGCGCCGCTCGGGCTCTTGTCCAATCTGAACTCTGTTATAGAGATGCAACTGGGCCACCGGGGTCTTGGTCCACTTTAATTCGAAAATGAACTGGAATCGTTAATGGTTACGCTTTTATGTTTGCCAATAAACACATGCGAGGAGTCACCACAATGCGGGATGCCCCACTGGTTTTGCCAGGTGGGTATTCGGGATTCAATACACATAATCTATTTTAATTTAGGGAGAGTCAGTGCATGTGCATTGGGAGTGTAAAGCCAGGTACAATTTTTACAATGGTAAACTCGTACAGGGCGTGTGTGCAGCCGTTTCCTGGCCCCCACCTGGCAGAGCTCTGCTAGGAAAATCTAAGTTTATCTGTAATGCAGGTCTCACTGATGGTGTGAGGGGGTGGGTGAGGCTAGTTTCCGGACCCCCCTCAGATGAAGTTCTGCTAAGAAAGGGTTAGTATCTGTAATGCAGGGCTCAATGATGGCGTGAGGGGGAGATAAGGTCAGTTTCCTGTCCCCCATCGAACAGAGCTCTGCTAGGCTAGGCTGGGAATCTCTCTAATGCTTGGCTCAACAATGGCATGATGGGGTGGAGTTTCCTGTCCCCCATCAGAACAAGCTCTGCTAGGCTATGCTGGGTATCTCGCTAATTCCGGGCTCACTGATGACTGGGGATTGTGAGGTGAGTTCCTGTCCCCCATCTGGCAGGGGTCTGATGGCCAAAGCCGAGTATATCTATAATGCCAGCTCACTGATGGCATTTTGGAGGTGGCTGAGTTTCCTGTCCCCCATCAAAAAGAGGTCTGCTAAGAAAGAAAGGCAAGGATCTCTCTAATGCAGGGCTTACTGATGGCATGAGGTGGGTGGAAAAGGTGAGTTACCTGTCACCCATCAAATAGAGCTCTGCTAGGAAAGGTGAGTATCTCTCTAATGTAGGGATCACTGATAGTGTAAGGGGGGAGGTAAGATGAGATCCTGCCCCCCCATCAAATAGAGCTCTGTTAGGAAAGGTGAGTATCTCTCTAATGCAGGGCTCACTGATGGTGTGAGGGGGGAGGTGAGGTTAATTTCCTGCCACCCCATCAAATAGAGCTCTGCTAGGAAAAGGTGAGTATTGCTCTAATGGTGTAAGGGGTGGGTATGGTGAGTTTCCTGTCCCCCATGGAATAGAGCTCTGCTAGGAAAAGCTAAGTATCTCTCTAACACAAGGCTCACCAGAGCATGAGGGAGGAGATGAGGTTAGTTTCCTGTCCCCCATTGTAAATAGCTCTGCTAGGAAAAGGTGAGTATCTCTCTAATGCAGAGGCTAGTTTCCTTGTCCTTGTGGTCCAGGACCCTCCCCCAGGACACAGACCAGCATGGGAACATTCAGGGACGGGGTGGGGTGAGTACTTTTTATAGGCTCTGGAGCCGGGAGCACCTCTCAGCTCGTCAAATATTTCCAAGCGCTCATAACGAACGTAATTACCGAGCCCATCAATTGCTAATTCAGTTTTACTGTTCCTATAACAGAGGCGGCCATGTTAATGGCGAGACGCGTTTATATTCATCAGGAGGGCCCCAGTGCGCAAATCACGACTGTTGTTCTGAGGAAAATTTACCGTCCTCGTTAAAAATAAAAAAATACAAAGACGAGCGGGTCTCTAGGTGCTGCGAATGTATCCAACTTTGGGGCACTGCACTATTGTGTACCGCGATGTGCCTCCGCTGTAGAGCCTAGATAATGGCCGTAACAGACATCGGACCTGGGAGAGTGCAGGCGCGCAACCTCGAGGCTTTGTCCTGGAGGATTGTGGGTTACGTACACCTGCCGGGTTCAGCAAGATGGTGGATTATACTCCAGGGCTGGCTGATTGAAAAAAAAAAAAAAAACACCTCGCCCAGGTGGATGGGCATCCTAATTCCTGGTGCCAGCACCACCCTCTTCAATGGGGCTGTAAAGCCCAGTAAGTGGGAAAACTCTTTAGCTTTTGAAATCACTTTCCCGCCACGGCCAATCGTGGGGCTGGATTTTGGGGAGATTTCACTTTCTTTTTCAAAATAATGGGTGGTTTTCCAGTTGTCACGACTACTGAAGTGGATTCACTGTCCCCTGCCCAAGTTGGTGAGTCTACTGGGGCGCGGAGTCTAAGGGACAGCTAGGTCCTCTGTAGTACAGACTTAGTTGGTGGAGATTGGGCTGGTGAAGAGGCTGTCCCAAGGTCGCGACCACCTGGGTTTCCAGGAGTCTAAGGGATAGCCAGGTCCTCTGTAGTACAGACCCGTTTGGTGGAGATTGGGCTGGTGAAGAGGCCATCCCAAGGTCGCGACCATCTGGATTCCATGAGTCTAAGGGACAGCCAGGCCCTTTGTAGTACAGACCCAGTTGATGGGGATGTGCTGGGGAAGAGGCCATCCCAAGGTCGCGACCATCTGAATTCTATGAGTCTAAGGGACAGCCAGGCCCTTTGTAGTACAGACCCAGTTGATGGGGATGTGCTGGTGAAAGGCCATCCCAAGGTCGCGTCCACCAGGGTTTCCAGGAGTCTAAGGGACAGCCAGGCCCTCTGTAGTACAGACCCAGTTGGTGGAGATTGGGCTGGTGAAGAGGCCTAGGTTGCGACCGCCAGGGTTTCCAGGAGTCTAAGGGACAGCTAGGTCCTCTGTAGCACAGACTCAGTTGGTGGAGATTGAGCTGGTGAGGAGGCTGTCCCAAGGTCACGACCACCAGGGTTTCCAGGAGTCTAAGGGACAGCCAGGTCCTTTGTAGTACAGACCCAGTTGGTGGAGATTGGGCTGGTGAAGAGGCCTAGGTTGCGACCACCAGGGTTTCCAGGAGTCTAAGGGACAGCTAGGTCCTCTGTAGCACAGACTCAGTTGGTGGAGATTGAGCTGGTGAGGAGGCTGTCCCAAGGTCGCGACCACCTGGGTTTTCAGGAGTCTAAGGGACAGCCAGGTCCTCTGCCCATTACAGATCCAACCCTGGGCCTGTCCATCTGCTTTGTCAAGGGTCCCTCTCATCTCATCAGTCCATAACAGCTTTGTATGTTCCGTCATCAAATATTTCTTGGCCCAGTCTTGACATTTCAGCTTGTGTGTCTTCCTCATCATGGGTGGTCGTGGTTTACGTTGATGGTGTCTCACTGAAGCACTGAGCACCTCTTAGTTCTAGACACCCGGTGGCTGGGCTTCCTTACCTTGGCTAGTAGTGAGCACCTCGTACTTCTGGACACTAGGGGGAGGTGGTTGGGGCTTCCTTATCTTAGCCATGTCTCATTGAAGCTGTGAGCACAGTGGCGACCATTTCTCAACGCTGAACGTGGCTTCGAGGATTGGGGAACCCGTCTCTTGGCGAAATGCCAAGGAATCCACCAGACATCGACAATAATAATAATCCTAAAACAACATAAGAATCTCGACCCTCGTAGGCCCGCCGGTGGATCTCTCCGTGCCACGGGAGTCTTTGTTCCAGTCAACGCAGACGCAGTGAAATCTGCCGGGTCTTCTGAGGTCCGCGGCCCCTTGTTCGTATTCTTTCCTTGCCGCCGCGCTGTGGGGAAAACTTGTCGGCCATCTGTCACCATCAGAAAACTCCTCCATCAGACACATCCATTTCTGCTTCCTACAAAGCGGGTTCAGGCACCTCTCTCCGCGCCGACTCCATCAACACCCCGCCGGGCTGTCAATACGAAGATTTATTACCTGACCGCCGGAGAGGGCGAATGAAAATGTATCAGGCGCTGCCGAATTACTTGTCAAACTCCCAAGTTTCCCCCCCCCCCTGCTCTCGCCCCCTTCGCGCTGACACACGGTGGGTAATTGCTGGGTGCCTACGCGGGACGTCACGAGGCTCTGTCACCGCGCCTTCCGCTAATGAGGCGCTCATCGCAATCCGGAGCGGCTGCGAAGCGTCTTGTTTTACTCTGCGCCGGCGCCCCTTTCGCTCGCCATCTCCATATTCATGCCGCTTAATTTTCGGTTACAATTTGTAAGATGCGTTTCCAGACGCCGCTTCCATCCTCTGACGGGAATATTTTATGTACGGATTTCTGTCATCCGTCAATGAGCGCGGTCTCCAGAGTTTACGCTCCACATCAATGGGATTTTGAAAATATTTTTACTTGTGCCGGCGACACGGCGCTACTGGTACAGATTAGAAATCGTTTCTTCCTGATCCACAGGAGGAGCGGCTGGCTAGAAAAATGGATAAACTGTAATAAAATAAGTCGAAACACTGTATCTTCCCCTGCACACAGAAACATCAAGGTCCCACAAAGTCTGATGCAAGGGAGGTGGAGCTTTGTCCACCTCTCAATGACAAAAAAAGGTGGTCATGAATAAATAAAATCCTGAAGTTGGGCTTCATGCTTTATTAAGAAACTCTGATTTTCCTTTGTTCCATGATAGTGACTGCACTTGTCCTCACCTCCTTTACACTAGTCACTGCACTTGTCATCTTCTCCTTTACACTAGTCACTGCACTTGTCATCTCTTCCTTTACACTGGTCACTGCACTTGTCCTCCCCTCCTTTACACTAGTCACTGCACTTGTCCTCTCCTCCTTTACACTAGTCTCTGCACTTGTCCTCCCCTCCTTTACACTAGTCTCTGCACTTGTCCTCCCCTCCTTTACACTAGTCTCTGCACTTGTCCTCCCCTCCTTTACACTAGTCACTGCACTTGTCCTCCCCTCCTTTACACTAGTCTCTGCACTTGTCCTCCCCTCCTTTACACTAGTCTCTGCACTTGTCCTCCCCTCCTTTACACTAGTCACTGCACTTGTCCTCTCCTCCTTTACACTAGTCACTGCACTTGTCATCTCCTCCTTTACACTAGCCACTGTACGTGTCATCTCCTCCTTTACACTAGTCTCTGCACTTGTCATCCTCTCCTTTACACTAGTCTCTGCACTTGTCCTCTCCTCCTTTACACTAGTCTCTGCACTTGTCCTCCCCTCCTTTACACTAGTCTCTGCACTTGTCCTCTCCTCCTTTACACTAGTCTCTGCACTTGTCCTCTCCTCCTTTACACTAGTCACTGCACTTGTCATCTCCTCCTTTACACTAGTCACTGCACTTGTCCTCTCCTCCTTTACACTAGTCACTGCACTTGTCATCTCCTCCTTTACACTAGTCACTGTACGTGTCATCTCCTCCTTTACACTAGTCACTGTACGTGTCATCTCCTCCTTTACACTAGTCACTGCACTTGTCCTCTCCTCCTTTACACTAGTCACTGCACTTGTCCTCCCCTCCTTTACACTAGTCTCTGCACTTGTCCTCTCCTCCTTTACACTAGTCACTGCACTTGTCATCTCCTCCTTTACACTAGTCACTGCACTTGTCCTCCCCTCCTTTACACTAGTCTCTGCACTTGTCCTCCCCTCCTTTACACTAGTCTCTGCACTTGTCCTCCCCTCCTTTTCACTAGTCTCTGCACTTGTCCTCCTCTCCTTTACACTAGTCACTGCACTTGTCCTCTCCTCCTTTACACTAGTCACTGCACTTGTCATCTCCTCCTTTACACTAGTCACTGCACTTGTCATCTCCTCTTTTACACTAGTCACTGCACTTGTCCTCCCCTCCTTTACACTAGTCACTGCACTTGTCCTCTCCTCCTTTACACTAGTCACTGCACTTGTCCTCCCCTCCTTTACACTAGTCACTGCACGTGTCCTCTCCTCCTTTACACTAGTCACTGCACTTGTCCTCCCCTCCTTTACACTAGTCACTGCACTTGTCCTCCCCTCCTTTACACTAGTCTCTGCACTTGTCCTCCCCTCCTTTACACTAGTCTCTGCACTTGTCCTCCCCTCCTTTACACTAGTCACTGCACTTGTCATCTCCTCTTTTACACTAGTCACTGCACTTGTCCTCCCCTCCTTTACACTAGTCACTGCACTTGTCCTCTCCTCCTTTACACTAGTCACTGCACGTGTCCTCTCCTCCTTTACACTAGTCACTGCACTTGTCCTCCCCTCCTTTACACTAGTCACTGCACTTGTCCTCCCCTCCTTTACACTAGTCACTGCACTTGTCCTCTCCTCCTTTACACTAGTCACTGCACTTGTCATCTCCTCCTTTACACTAGTCACTGCACTTGTCATCTCCTCTTTTACACTAGTCACTGCACTTGTCCTCCCCTCCTTTACACTAGTCACTGCACTTGTCATCTCCTCCTTTACACTAGTCACTGCACTTGTCCTCCCCTCCTTTACACTAGTCTCTGCACTTGTCATCTCCTCCTTTACACTAGTCACTGCACTTGTCATCTCCTCCTTTACACTAGTCTCTGCACTTGTCCTCCCCTCCTTTACACTAGTCTCTGCACTTGTCATCTCCTCCTTTACACTAGTCACTGCACGTGTCCTCTCCTCCTTTACACTAGTCACTGCACTTGTCCTCCCCTCCTTTACACTAGTCTCTGCACTTGTCCTCCCCTCCTTTTCACTAGTCTCTGCACTTGTCCTCCCCTCCTTTACACTAGTCTCTGCACTTGTCATCTCCTCCTTTACACTAGTCACTGCACTTGTCCTCTCCTCCTTTACACTAGTCTCTGCACTTGTCATCTCCTCCTTTACACTAGCCACTGTACGTGTCATCTCCTCCTTTACACTAGTCACTGCACTTGTCCTCCCCTCCTTTACACTAGTCACTGCACTTGTCATCTCCTCTTTTACACTAGTCACTGCACTTGTCCTCCCCTCCTTTACACTAGTCACTGCACTTGTCATCTCCTCTTTTACACTAGTCTCTGCACTTGTCCTCTCCTCCTTTACACTAGTCACTGCACTTGTCCTCTCCTCCTTTACACTAGTCTCTGCACTTGTCCTCTCCTCCTTTACACTAGTCACTGCACTTGTCATCTCCTCTTTTACACTAGTCACTGCACTTGTCCTCCCCTCCTTTACACTAGTCTCTGCACTTGTCCTCTCCTCCTTTACACTAGTCACTGCACTTGTCATCTCCTCCTTTACACTAGTCACTGCACTTGTCCTCCCCTCCTTTACACTAGTCACTGCACTTGTCCTCTCCTCCTTTACACTAGTCTCTGCACTTGTCCTCCCCTCCTTTACACTAGTCTCTGCACTTGTCCTCCCCTCCTTTACACTAGTCTCTGCACTTGTCCTCCCCTCCTTTACACTAGTCACTGCACTTGTCCTCCCCTCCTTTACACTAGTCTCTGCACTTGTCCTCCCCTCCTTTACACTAGTCTCTGCACTTGTCCTCCCCTCCTTTACACTAGTCACTGCACTTGTCCTCTCCTCCTTTACACTAGTCACTGCACTTGTCATCTCCTCCTTTACACTAGTCTCTGCACTTGTCATCCTCTCCTTTACACTAGTCTCTGCACTTGTCCTCTCCTCCTTTACACTAGTCTCTGCACTTGTCCTCCCCTCCTTTACACTAGTCTCTGCACTTGTCCTCTCCTCCTTTACACTAGTCTCTGCACTTGTCCTCTCCTCCTTTACACTAGTCACTGCACTTGTCATCTCCTCCTTTACACTAGTCACTGCACTTGTCCTCTCCTCCTTTACACTAGTCACTGCACTTGTCATCTCCTCCTTTACACTAGTCACTGTACGTGTCATCTCCTCCTTTACACTAGTCACTGTACGTGTCATCTCCTCCTTTACACTAGTCACTGCACTTGTCCTCTCCTCCTTTACACTAGTCACTGCACTTGTCCTCCCCTCCTTTACACTAGTCTCTGCACTTGTCCTCTCCTCCTTTACACTAGTCACTGCACTTGTCATCTCCTCCTTTACACTAGTCACTGCACTTGTCCTCCCCTCCTTTACACTAGTCTCTGCACTTGTCCTCCCCTCCTTTACACTAGTCTCTGCACTTGTCCTCCCCTCCTTTTCACTAGTCTCTGCACTTGTCCTCCTCTCCTTTACACTAGTCACTGCACTTGTCCTCTCCTCCTTTACACTAGTCACTGCACTTGTCATCTCCTCCTTTACACTAGTCACTGCACTTGTCATCTCCTCTTTTACACTAGTCACTGCACTTGTCCTCCCCTCCTTTACACTAGTCACTGCACTTGTCCTCTCCTCCTTTACACTAGTCACTGCACTTGTCCTCCCCTCCTTTACACTAGTCACTGCACGTGTCCTCTCCTCCTTTACACTAGTCACTGCACTTGTCCTCCCCTCCTTTACAATAGTCACTGCACTTGTCCTCCCCTCCTTTACACTAGTCTCTGCACTTGTCCTCCCCTCCTTTACACTAGTCTCTGCACTTGTCCTCCCCTCCTTTACACTAGTCACTGCACTTGTCATCTCCTCTTTTACACTAGTCACTGCACTTGTCCTCCCCTCCTTTACACTAGTCACTGCACTTGTCCTCTCCTCCTTTACACTAGTCACTGCACGTGTCCTCTCCTCCTTTACACTAGTCACTGCACTTGTCCTCCCCTCCTTTACACTAGTCACTGCACTTGTCCTCCCCTCCTTTACACTAGTCACTGCACTTGTCCTCCCCTCCTTTACACTAGTCACTGCACTTGTCCTCCCCTCCTTTACACTAGTCACTGCACTTGTCATCTCCTCTTTTACACTAGTCACTGCACTTGTCCTCCCCTCCTTTACACTAGTCACTGCACTTGTCCTCTCCTCCTTTACACTAGTCACTGCACGTGTCCTCTCCTCCTTTACACTAGTCACTGCACTTGTCCTCCCCTCCTTTACACTAGTCACTGCACTTGTCCTCCCCGCCTTTACACTAGTCTCTGCACTTGTCATCTCCTCCTTTACACTAGTCACTGCACGTGTCCTCTCCTCCTTTACACTAGTCACTGCACTTGTCATCTCCTCTTTTACACTAGTCACTGCACTTGTCCTCCCCTCCTTTACACTAGTCACTGCACTTGTCATCTCCTCCTTTACACTAGTCACTGCACTTGTCCTCCCCTCCTTTACACTAGTCTCTGCACTTGTCATCTCCTCCTTTACACTAGTCACTGCACTTGTCATCTCCTCCTTTACACTAGTCTCTGCACTTGTCCTCCCCTCCTTTACACTAGTCTCTGCACTTGTCATCTCCTCCTTTACACTAGTCACTGCACGTGTCCTCTCCTCCTTTACACTAGTCACTGCACTTGTCCTCCCCTCCTTTACACTAGTCTCTGCACTTGTCCTCCCCTCCTTTTCACTAGTCTCTGCACTTGTCCTCCCCTCCTTTACACTAGTCTCTGCACTTGTCATCTCCTCCTTTACACTAGTCACTGCACTTGTCCTCTCCTCCTTTACACTAGTCTCTGCACTTGTCATCTCCTCCTTTACACTAGCCACTGTACGTGTCATCTCCTCCTTTACACTAGTCACTGCACTTGTCATCTCCTCTTTTACACTAGTCACTGCACTTGTCCTCCCCTCCTTTACACTAGTCACTGCACTTGTCATCTCCTCTTTTACACTAGTCACTGCACTTGTCCTCCCCTCCTTTACACTAGTCACTGCACTTGTCATCTCCTCTTTTACACTAGTCTCTGCACTTGTCCTCTCCTCCTTTACACTAGTCTCTGCACTTGTCCTCTCCTCCTTTACACTAGTCACTGCACTTGTCATCTCCTCTTTTACACTAGTCACTGCACTTGTCCTCCCCTCCTTTACACTAGTCTCTGCACTTGTCCTCTCCTCCTTTACACTAGTCTCTGCACTTGTCCTACCCTCCTTTACACTAGTCACTGCACTTGTCCTCTCCTCCTTTACACTAGTCACTGCACTTGTCCTCCCCTCCTTTACACTAGTCACTGCACTTGTCCTCCCCTCCTTTACACTAGTCACTGCACTTGTCCTCCCCTCCTTTACACTAGTCTCTGCACTTGTCCTCCCCTCCTTTACACTAGTCTCTGCACTTGTCCTCCCCTCCTTTACACTAGTCTCTGCACTTGTCCTCCCCTCCTTTACACTAGTCTCTGCACTTGTCCTCCTCTCCTTTACACTGGTCACTGCACTTGTCCTCTCCTCCTTTACACTAGTCACTGCACTTGTCCTCCTCTCCTTTACACTGGTCACTGCACTTGTCCTCTCCTCCTTTACACTAGTCTCTGCACTTGTCCTCCCCTCCTTTACACTAGTCACTGCACTTGTCCTCTCCTCCTTTACACTAGTCACTGCACTTGTCCTCCTCTCCTTTACACTAGTCACTGCACTTGTCCTCCTCTCCTTTACACTGGTCACTGCACTTGTCCTCTCCTCCTTTACACTAGTCTCTGCACTTGTCCTCTCCTCCTTTACACTAGTCACTGCACTTGTCCTCCTCTCCTTTACACTAGTCACTGCACTTGTCCTCCTCTCCTTTACACTGGTCACTGCACTTGTCCTCTCCTCCTTTACACTAGTCTCTGCACTTGTCCTCCCCTCCTTTACACTAGTCTCTGCACTTGTCCTCCCCTCCTTTACACTAGTCTCTGCACTTGTCATCTCCTCCTTTACACTAGTCTCTGCACTTGTCCTCCCCTCCTTTACACTAGTCTCTGCACTTGTCCTTCCCTCCTTTACACTAGTCTCTGCACTTGTCCTCCCCGCCTTTACACTAGTCACTGCACTTGTCCTCCCCTCCTTTACACTAGTCTCTGCACTTGTCCTCCCCGCCTTTACACTAGTCACTGCACTTGTCCTCCTCGCCTTTACACTAGTCACTGCACTTGTCCTCCCCTCCTTTACACTAGTCTCTGCACTTGTCCTCCCCTCCTTTACACTAGTCACTGCACTTGTCCTCCTCGCCTTTACACTAGTCACTGCACTTGTCCTCCCCTCCTTTACACTAGTCACTGCACTTGTCCTCCCCTCCTTTACACTAGTCTCTGCACTTGTCCTCCCCTCCTTTCCACTAGTCTCTGCACTTGTCCTCTCCTCCTTTCCACTAGTCTCTGCACTTGTCCTCCCCGCCTTTACACTAGTCACTGCACTTGTCCTCCCCTCCTTTACACTAGTCTCTGCACTTGTCCTCCCCTCCTTTACACTAGTCACTGCACTTGTCCTCCCCTCCTTTACACTAGTCTCTGCACTTGTCCTCCCCTCCTTTCCACTAGTCTCTGCACTTGTCCTCTCCTCCTTTCCACTAGTCTCTGCACTTGTCCTCTCCTCCTTTACACTAGTCTCTGCACTTGTCCTCCCCTCCTTTACACTAGTCACTGCACTTGTCCTCCCCTCCTTTACACTAGTCTCTGCACTTGTCCTCCCCTCCTTTACACTAGTCTCTGCACTTGTCCTCTCCTCCTTTCCACTAGTCTCTGCACTTGTCCTCCCCGCCTTTACACTAGTCACTGCACTTGTCCTCCTCGCCTTTACACTAGTCTCTGCACTTGTCCTTCCCTCCTTTACACTAGTCTCTGCACTTGTCCTCCTCTCCTTTACACTAGTCTCTGCACTTGTCCTCCCCTCCTTTCCACTAGTCTCTGCACTTGTCCTCCCCTCCTTTCCACTAGTCTCTGCACTTGTCCTCCCCTCCTTTACACTAGTCTCTGCACTTGTCCTCCCCGCCTTTACACTAGTCTCTGCACTTGTCCTTCCGTCCTTTACACTAGTCTCTGCACTTGTCCTCCTCTCCTTTACACTAGTCTCTGCACTTGTCCTTCCCTCCTTTACACTAGTCTCTGCACTTGTCCTCCTCTCCTTTACACTAGTCTCTGCACTTGTCCTCCTCTCCTTTACACTAGTCTCTGCACTTGTCCTCCTCTCCTTTACACTAGTCTCTGCACTTGTCCTCCCCTCCTTTCCACTAGTCTCTGCACTTGTCCTCTCCTCCTTTACACTAGTCACTGGTCCTCTCCTCCTTTACACTAGTCACTGGTCCTCTCCTCCTTTACACTAGTCACTGGTCCTCTCCTCCTTTACACTAGTCACTTGTCCTTTCCTCTTTTTACACTAGTCACTGGTCCTCTCCTCCTTTACACTAGTCACTGGTCCTCTCCTCCTTTACACTAGTCACTGGTCCTCTCCTCCTTTACACTAGTCACTGGTCCTCTCCTCCTTTACATTAGTCACTGGTCCTCTCCTCCTTTACACTAGTCACTGGTCCTCTCCTCCTTTACACTAGTCACTTGTCCTTTCCTCTTTTTACACTAGCACTGGTCCTCTCCTCCTTTACACTAGTCACTTGTCCTTTCCTCTTTTTACACTAGCACTGGTCCTCTCCTCCTTTACACTAGCACTGGTCCTCTCCTCCTTTACACTAGTCACTTGTCCTTTCCTCTTTTTACACTAGTCACTGGTCCTCTCCTCCTTTACACTAGTCACTTGTCCTTTCCTCTTTTTACACTAGTCACTGGTCCTATCCTCCTTTACACTAGTCACTGGTCCTCTCCTCCTTTACACTAGTCACTGGTCCTCTCCTCCTTTACACTAGTCACTTGTCATCTCCTCCTTTACACTAGTCACTGGTCCTCTCCTCCTTTACACTAGTCACTGGTCCTCTCCTCCTTTACACTAGTCACTGGTCCTCTCCTCCTTTACACTAGTCACTGGTCCTCTCCTCCTTTACACTAGTCACTGGTCCTCTCCTCCTTTACACTAGTCACTGGTCCTCTCCTCCTTTACACTAGTCACTGGTCCTCTCCTCCTTTACACTAGTCACTGGTCCTCTCCTCCTTTACACTAGTCACTTGTCCTTTCCTCTTTTTACACTAGCACTGGTCCTCTCCTCCTTTACACTAGTCACTGGTCCTCTCCTCCTTTACACTAGTCACTGGTCCTCTCCTCCTTTACACTAGTCATTTGTCCTTTCCTCTTTTTACACTAGCACTGGTCCTCTCCTCCTTTACACTAGTCACTGGTCCTCTCCTCCTTTACACTAGCACTGGTCCTCTCCTCCTTTACACTAGTCACTGGTCCTCTCCTCCTTTACACTAGTCACTGGTCCTCTCCTCCTTTACACTAGTCACTGGTCCTCTCCTCCTTTACACTAGTCACTGGTCCTCTCCTCCTTTACACTAGTCACTGGTCCTCTCCTCCTTTACACTAGTCACTGGTCCTCTCCTCCTTTACACTAGTCACTGGTCCTCTCCTCCTTTACACTAGTCACTGGTCCTCTCCTCCTTTACACTAGTCACTGGTCCTCTCCTCCTTTACACTAGTCACTGGTCCTCTCCTCCTTTACACTAGTCACTGGTCCTCTCCTCCTTTACACTAGTCACTTGTCCTTTCCTCTTTTTACACTAGCACTGGTCCTCTCCTCCTTTACACTAGTCACTGGTCCTCTCCTCCTTTACACTAGTCACTGGTCCTCTCCTCCTTTACACTAGTCACTGGTCATCTCCTCCTTTACACTAGTCACTGGTCCTCTCCTCCTTTACACTAGTCACTGGTCCTCTCCTCCTTTACACTAGTCACTGGTCCTCTCCTCCTTTACACTAGTCACTGGTCCTCTCCTCCTTTACACTAGTCACTGCTCAGGATGAATGTACATGCCCTCTGCATACTATAACACACACATTGATCAGGATCGGGATGCCCTCCTTATCGAAGGCTAGACCTGTCATGTCCTTTACCAGAAGCCGTCTCCCCCGTGCATGCGCGGCCGAGCGCCGCAGACAGGTTAAACACGGTGGCAGGATAGATGGCCCTTGTAGAATAATTACAGAAGCCACTGCCTTATGTTGGTTGAGCGAGTTTACAAAGAGCGGGATCTCAATCTTTTCCCCTAATAGGCCCCTGACAGTCGACGGCGGGCCCGGCGCGAGTCCCCCCTCATGCTCCTGGCTGTATTGTCATTAAACACCGGGTAGCGGAGAACAGCCCTCAGAAAGGCCCGAGAACACGAAGATTTGACAGGCGCGATTAGTCATCGGCGGGCTACCCAGACGTGTCACCCGGCAATTCAGATGGCTGCTTAAAGTGACTTATTGCCCCTGTCTGCGGCTCGCCATTGTGATTTGATAATCGGTAAACGTTTGTCAGAGATGGATTTACTCCCTGATTCTGAGCTGTGTGTGCGGCGACAAAATGAAAAGCTCGCCGGCTGAAGAAACAGCGGCGAACGAGGTGACAAAACACGAGTTAATGTCGCAGAATTGCCAAATTCTGGAACTTACCACTGCTCTCCAGCCACTGGAGAACTACAAGTGCCAGTAACCGGTGGTTAAAGCGGACCTTCACCCTGAATAAGAGCATATCTTATACGTTTCCCATACCCTGTACATACAGATTGCCCACATTAATCCGGACCTTCACCCTAAATAAGAGCCTATCTTGTATGTTTCCCCCCTGTACATACAGATTGCCCACATTACTCTGGACCTTCACCCTGAATAAGAGCCTATCTTGTATGTCCCCCCCCCCCTGTACATACAGATTGCCCACATTAATCTCGACCTTCACCCTAAATAAGAGCCTATCTTGTATGTTTCCCCCCTGTACATACAGATTGCCCACATTACTCTGGACCTTCACCCTGAATAAGAGCCTATCTTGTATGTTCCCCCCCCCCCCCTGTACATACAGATTGCCCACATTAATCTGGACCTTCACCCTGAATAAGAGCCTATCTTGTATGTTCCCCCCTGTACATACAGATTGCCCACATTAATCCAAACCTTCATCCTGAATAAGAGTCTATCTTGTATGTTCCCCCCCTGTACATACAGATTGCCCACATTAATCTGGACCTTCACCCTGAATAAGAGCCTATCTTGTATATTTCCCACCTGTACATACAGATTGCCCACATTAATCCGAACCTTCATCCTGAATAAGAGTCTATCTTGTATGTTCCCCCCCCCCCCCCTGTACATACAGATTGCCCACATTAATCTGAACCTTCACCCTGAATAAGAGCCTATCTTGTATATTTTCCACCTGTACATACAGATTGCCCACATTAATCTGGACCTTCACCCTGAATAAGAGCCTATCTTGTATGTTCCCCCCTGTACATACAGATTGCCCACATTAATCCGGACCTTCATCCTGAATAAGAGCCTATCTTGTATGTTCCCCCCCTGTACATACAGATTGCCCACATTAATCCGGACCTTCACCATGAATAAGAGCCTATCTTATATGTTTCTCCCCCTGTACATACAGATTGCCCACATTAAAAATCATCCTACCTTCATCTACTGCATTTTATGAACCTTCAAATATCCAAGATGGCGGCTCATGGGGCATCAGGCAGCCTGCAAACAGGAAGTTCTTCTGACTGTGTCACTCTGCATTCTGGGATTGCTGTCCTTTCCCTGACCCCAGATCTGCTCTGTTTGTGCAAAGCACAGCTATAATTCCGCCCCCTGCACTTTATCCCACTCTCCTCTCCTCAGTATGTGTGATACTTCTGAGTCAAGATGGCGGCGCCCGTATCCTAAAGTCCTGAACAGAGTTGCAGCCCAGTGGGGGAAAGAATAATACGTAAGTGACTAAATACTTAAAATATATTAACTTTAGCTGCTGGGGGATAGTTTTTTATAGGTTTGGGCTTTTCATTAAATCATGGTGAAGGTCCGGTTTAAGGCTTTTCAGAAATGCCAACAGGGACCCCTTTTTTTATTTTTTGCCACTCTCAAGTCACTGTAACAGTAGTTCCGCCAACCTCCTGCTGGTGGCACTGTGATGCCATTGAAAGGAACAATAGCTTCTTAGTCTGAAGACTCCAGGACCGGTAAACACTGTCAGCAATGACAGCGAACAATGTGACAAAACAGAGTTGGTGTCGTGGAGTTGCCGACCTCTGGAACTTCCCGCTGCTCTCCAGCCACTGGAGAACTACAAGTGCCAGTAACCGGTGGTTAAGGCTTTTCAGAAATGCTAATATTTGCCACTCTCCTGCTGGTGGCAATGTGATGCTATTAAAGTGGACCAAAACCCAGCATTTTGACTATCCTGCATTTTGGTCCTTTCCCCCCGGGGCACCCCGATCGGGGATGCCTCGCTGTGTGAAACCCCCCAGATCGCTCGATGAAACTCACCTCTTCACAGTCATACAGCGTATGTGCGGCCACTAACCAATGAATGCGCTCGAAACTGGCGGCCGCATCCCCTGCTTCCCTCTAACAGGGAGCATGCCCGCGCCGGACATTCACAAATGGCTGCCGCTGGCATGTGCCATGCTAGAGGGATAGCGTGGATGCAGGCCGCGGCCCGTGCATGTGCCGTTTGACTGGGAAGTAAGGTAAGTGCACGGTGACCTGGGAGGTTTCACACAATGGCCATCCTGATTTTGGAGGCCCGGGGGGGTAATCAATCGGCCAGGAAATCTTATAGAGCTGTCCACTTTAAATGGAACAATAGCTTCTTAGTCTGAAGACTCCAGGGCCGGTTAACCAGCCAGTTCCCTATTGCTGCGATGCCCCCACTGTCAGACCCCCCCCCCCTTCCCCTTGGATCTCCTAGCCTACTCACCTTGCCAGTGATCTGATGGCAAATTCACGTTCCATGGTGGCATCCCTAGTTCATGTGCACACCTGCTCCAGACCCAAAACGTCCTCCAGGACGGCCCAGCCAAGTAGCTCCTCCCACCTAAACAGGAAACACAAACTGGACATGATTAAATACCCCGCCCCTTCCTCCTGGACCTCAGTCTTTTTGTGTTTCCTCCCTGGAAACAAGCTGGATTCTGTCGTCCTGCTTTTTGCTTTTTCTCAGGGAGAATGGCGGGCCCGGACTCACTCTCTGCTCCTCTAGCAGGCTCATGGGGGTCCGGGTAGCCTCCCTCTGCTACAGGCGGGGGATTTTCCCTGGATGCCTCACCCTGAGGGAATACCCCATCCTCGAGCTAGTCTGGGCGGCAGCCTCCAGGATGGGACCCAATCGGGGGCTGGGATCCCAACCACTCTCCTGATGGGCATGTGGAATGCGGGGTGATGGCTAGGATATATATATATATATATATATATATATATATATATATATATATAATTTTCCTAGTGCATGGCACATCCTGCTTCACAAAGTCATAACATCTGGGATTCCGCCACAAGGTGGCGCAGTGGAACTGCAGAAGGGTTGTGGCTCCGCCCGGTACCATATAAAAACGGAATCACCATAGACTTATCCAGCTGTTCTCTGCAGTGCTTACTGTGAAGATAGAAGATGGCTCTCTCTCTCTATGCGCAGGTGTGCGGGGCAACCAAGCCTGCAGCTCTGCATATCTATTTCCACCCGTTTTCGGGCCCTCTGTGCCTCCCAGCCTCGGCTGTCGGATCGGGTGACGGTAGCGGAGCACTGGGGTCAAGTGCTCAAGGAGCGCTGCTCCAAGCCGCAGACCCTGTACCACAAAGGGGAGCCGGCCATAGGCTTTATGGTGAGCCTACTAGGGATGCAGAGTTCCTGTCCTAGCTTGTGAGGGGGTGAGTGTTTTTGGACATGTTTTCAATGTTTGGGGTCCCCCCCCCACTGGCCTGAGCTTCGCCACTGCCTGCTCTCTCCCCCCCCCCTTCTCTCCCCGACGGGTGTTCGGGGGGCGGGTGGTAGTGTGTGTGTTTTTAGCCTGTTTTTAGACTGTTTTGTATGCTTTTGCCTCCGCCGCTTTGTACTGTGCTCCGCGACGGGCGGCGCTATATTTGTGAGGTGTTTTTTTTCACTGTGGGGATGACGTCGGCGAGGTCACTTGAGCGACGTTTTCGCACTCTTCGAGGGGGCGGGGCCGGCAGATGACGCGTATCGTGTCGTTCTCCCGCGGCCCGCCCCTCAAGGTTCCTCTGTCGGCGCTATCTTGCTTCTGCTGCGTGTCTGGGGCCCTCTTCAATCCCTGGGCTGCGGCGGTGATTTCTGCCTGCGTCACTTCCTCCGGTGGTCTGGCGGCTGGCGATCCTTGTCCTGCTTGGTCCGTGAGTCCCCTCTGGGGTTTTTGGTTATCCTTGGGGCATGGGCTGCGGGATACTTATGTATTTTTGCTTATGTCTTTCAGGCAGGACACCCGTGGGTTGTGGTTTCTCCCGGTCCTGCTCCTTACTCCCCCCCTTCATCTCCCCTTACTGATTCTGGGGGCATCCCTCGGGGGGCATCCCGGGTGGCTTTTATTAGCCTTTGCCCTGTGCTGGCATATTGCGCCTGTATTAATCACCATATGGAGGCTTCTGGGGATAACATGCTCCGGGGTCCTTCGGGACAATCCCGGTTGTGTTCCATGTGTGGGGTATCCCCTATCTGTAATGATGTCATGGTGTGTGGGCCGTGCGCCCAGGCTGTCCTTTTGATTCAGTCTGGGCTGCCTGCTTCTTTACCAAGCTCTGCGCCCCCTTCGGCATCGCCTACCCCGCCGCGCCTGCACTTAGCCCCCAGTGAGGGGGACTCTAGCAGGGGGTCACAGTCTGATTTGGCACTTCGTGTGGCCTGCATTGAAAGACAGCTTGCCAGGCCTGTTTCACGTAAGGCCTCTAGCAAGAAGCGGCACCTGACTTCCTCGCCTGACCTGTTTACTGAGGAGCAGGAGGAAATTGATCTTTTTGATGAACGTTATTCCCTGGAGGAAGGGGATCCTTTCCCGGGCTCTGATTCCTCTGGGGACCAGCAGGTGGGCCGCGACAGTGACCCTGGGTCTGAGTCTGAGGATTCCTGGTTTCATGAGGACACCGCTAATCTGTTGTCTCACATTTTTGAGGTTTTACACATTTCCCCCCCTGAGGTGGCTAAGAGGAAGCAGGGTGAGCTTTTTCGTACCATTAAACAGCGTCTGGAGTTCCCTGAGCAGAGTCATTTCACTAATATGGTGCTCAAGGAGTGGGAATGTCCAAGTAGATTGCCCGCGGTGCCTAAAGGTTTGGATAAGAAGTATCCCTTTCCTGCTGATTTGGTTAAGCGGTGGTGGGGTCCCCCCGAGGTAGACGCGCCCGTTCTTGGATTGTCCAACACCTCGGTCATGCCTTCCCCTGACACTACTACACTGCGGGACAGCGAGGACCGGCGTATGGATCAGCTGGTCTGCCATGCCTTTGCCTTTGTGGGGGCTGGTTTGCGTCCGTCCTGTGCCGCTGCCATAACTGCTATTGCTCTTAAGAGACTGATCAATCGTCTCCTTGCTGGCGCTACAGCTGGAAGGGATGAGTATAGGACCCTTTTGCTGTGCTCTGATTTTGTTGCCTTTATTCTTACTGCCATGGATGATGTAATAGGGCTGAGTGGTAGGGCCTCTGCCCTCTTGGTGGCTATGCGCCGCTCTGTTTGGTTGTGTCAGTGGGCAGCTGATGCTGCTGCTAAGAAGGCTCTCACTGGACTCCCCTTTGTGGGGCTGTGGCTCTTTGGTGAGCGCCTGGATGTTTTAGCCAAGGATGGTAGGCTGCCTCAGTGTAGGAGGCAGCCTCTGCCTTTTCGGGGGCCATCTGCTTCAGTCTCCTCCTTTCGTACCCCCAGAGGAGGTCGAGGGTCCCTCTTTTCAGGTGCCCGCAGGGAGTCTTGTGGCCGTGGCCGTCCCGGTCTCTCATGGGAGCCCAAGTCCAAACCTTCTCCCAAGCCCCCTCAGGCATGAGGAGGCGCCCTTACCCATCCGGGTGGGGGGGACGGCTTCAGCTCTTTGCTCACGTCTGGAGGCTCCACGTCTCAGACCCGTGGATTCAGGAGGTGGTGTCCTCCGGTTACAAGATAGTTTGCAGCCTGGCCGCCCCCAAGATTCCTCAGATCCCGGATGCCTCACAACCCTCTGTCAGCTCACGGGTTGTGCCTTGCGGTTCAACGTCTGCTGGACTCAGGAGTCATTTGCCCGGTGCCTTCCCAGGAACAGGGTCAGGGTTTCTACTCCAATTTGTTCACGGCCCCCAAAAAGGACGGGTCCCTGAGGCCAATTCTGGACTCGAAGGGTCTCAACAAGTTTGTCAGGTTCAAGCACTTTCGCATGGAGACTCTTCGTTCGGCTGTCAGTTCCCTTCGCCCGGGTGACTTCATGACCTCCGTGGACATCAAGGATGCTTATCTTCATGTGCCAATCTTCCTGGGTCATTAGAGATTTCTCAGGTTTGCTCTAGAGGATCAGCATTACCAATTTGTGGCCTTACCCTTCGGTATCACCTTGGCGCCTCGGGTGTTCACCAAGTTGCTGGCGGGCATGATGGCTCTGCTGCGGCATCAGGGCATTCGCATCCTTCCTTACCTGGACGACATTCTGATTGCGGCTCAGTCTCTTCAGCAGGCCGAGAGGGATACTCAGGTGGTGACCTCCACTCTCGAGTCCTTCGGCTGGGTGATCAACTATCCCAAGTCTTCCCTGTCTCCGTCTTTGGTGAGGTCCTTTCTGGGCATGACTCTGGATACCTCTCAGGTCAAGGTGCTCTTGTGTCCCCATCCCTCTATCCGGCAGGGGATGCAGTTAGTGAGTCTGATGGTGTCCTGCTTCGAGACGGTCCCCTTTGCTCAGTTTCACATGAGGCCTCTTCAGTTGCACCTTCTGTCTGTTTGGAATCGGGACCCTGTGTCCCTGGATCAGGAGTTTGCTCTGTCCCCCCTGACCAGACAGTCCGTCTTGTGGTGGCTGGACTCAAGGAACCTTCTAGTGGGCAGGACTTTTCTGCCCCAGCGTTGGGAGACTGTCACCACAGATGCCAGTCTGACAGGTTGGGGGGGCTTTTGAAAGTCTCTGCAGTTCCAGGTTCAATGGGGCCCCCAGGAGGCCCATGCTCCCATCAATGTTCTGGAACTGAGGGCGATCAGGTTGGTTCTTGCTCAGCTGACCTCACACCTTCGGGGTCGGGCTGTTCAGATCCGCTCGGACAACCAGATGGCAGTTGCCTACATCAATCATCAGGGAGGAACTCGGAGCAAGCGAGCCCTCAAGGAAGTGTCCCTGATACTGTCTTGGGCGGAAGAGAATGTGCCTTGCATCTCAGCGGTTTACATTCCGGGGGTGGAGAACCAGGAGGCAGATTCCCTGAGCAGGGGGACGTCTCGGTTGGGGGAATGGTCTCTCAGCAACAAGGTATTTCACTCCCTGTGTCACCGGTGGGGTCTTCCGGATGTGGACCTGTTTGCGTCCCGCCACAATCACAAGCTTCCCAGGTTTGTCTCCCTGTCACAGGGAGACCCTCTGGCCGTCGCCACGGATGCGCTAGCAATGCCTTGGACGGAGTTTCGGCTCCTCTGTGTTCCCTCCCCTTCCTCTGCTGGGCAGGGTGCTGTGCAAGATAGCCCAGGAAGGGGTACCAGCCATTCTTTTGACCCCCTGCTGGCCAAGGAGGGTGTGGTTCGCAGACGTCGTGCAGTTGGCAGTGGATCAGTATGTCCTGCCCAAGGATCCAGATCTGCTCACTAAGGGACGGCTGTGCCATCCCAATTTACAAACGCTGGCTTTAACGGTTTGGCTGCTGAAACCTCCATCTTGATGGATAAGGGTTTGCTGGCCTCTGTTGTTGATACCATGATTAGGGCTAGGAAGAAGTCCTCGTCCTTTATCTACTAAATTTGGCATGCTTACATTGCCTGGTGTGAGTCTAGGTCTCTGCCTTGTAGGGTGTTTTCTATTCCCAGAATTCTGGATTTTTTGCAACATGGCTTGGATTCGGGCCTTCATCTTAGTACCCTCAAGGGACAGGTGTCAGCCCTGGCAATTTTCTTCCAAAGGTCTTTTGCCAATCACCGGTTGGTCAAGACTTTCTTTCAGGGAGTTACTCATGTGCGTCCACCATGTAAACCTATGCTACCGGTTTGGGATCTAAATTTGGTGTTGTCAGCTCTGCAGGGTACTCCTTTTGAGCCTAGCAGTGGGGCTACCTTGCCCATTATGACTCTTAAGGTGGCCTTTCTGGTGGCCATTACCTCGGTTAGGCGAGTCTCTGAGCTGGCTGCTCTTTCCATCAAACCTCCTTATTTTGAGCGGCATCAGGGTAAGGTGATGTTTCGGCTTAAGCCGGATTTCTTGCCTAAGGTTGTGTCTGTTTTTCATCTCAATCAGGACATTGTTTTGCCTTCTCTGTGTCCTAATCCTGCTAATTCCAAGGAGCAGACGCTTCATTGTCTGGATGTTGTCAGGGCCCTGAAGTTTTATTTGGTTGCTACTGACGCTCTTTTTGTTCTTCCTGCTGGACCTAGGAAGGGTCTGCCTCCGGCTAAATCCACTATCAGCAAGTGGATCCATCAGGCGGTGGAGCAGGCCTATTCTGCTAAGGGGAAGGTTCCCCCTTTTAGGGTTACTGCTCATTCTACTCATGCTATTGGTGCGTCTTGGGCTTTTCAGCACCAAGCTTCTGTTGAACAAGTTTGTAAGGCCGCAACTTGGTCTTCTGTTCATACTTTTTCCAAGTTTTACAAAGTTGATGTTAAGGCCTCAGCTGATGCTGCTTTTGGCCGCAAGGTACTCCAGGCGGTGGTGGTCTAAACCGTCTGTTACTTTCTTTTTGGGGATCCCACCCTACTTTATGGACACTGCTTTTGGATGTCCCAAATGTTATGACTTTGTGAAGCAGGCCGTGCCATGCACTAGGAAAAAGACAATTCTGTGAGTACTCACCTGTAGAATTGCTTTTACTATGCATGGCACGGCCTGTTTCACCCCACCCTTGTTACGTTGTTCTTGGTTGCCTCTTTATGGTGATTGTTCCAATTTAGTTGAGGTTGTTATCTTTATTTGTTCCCGGTTCTTGTATCACTGCTTGTCCACTACTGGATAAGTCTATGGCGATTCCGTTTTTATATGGTACCGGGCGGAGCCACGACTCTTCTGCAGTGCCACTGCGCCACCTTGTGGCGGAATCCCAGATGTTATGACTTTGTGAAGCAGGCCGTGCCATGCATAGTAAAAGCAATTCTACAGGTGAGTACTCACAGAATTGTCTTATATACATCCCGGAGGAGGAACAAACAGGCGTGCCTCCTAAAAGTGAACCAAAACCCTTCATGGCAGGACCGGGAGTATGAAAGATGGACGATTTCTACTTCCTGAAGCTGCCCTGCTATGTAAAATACCCAGGTTAGCACAATACACTTACACATCCCTCAATCCCACAACACATGTTCGGTTGCGGTTTCAGGCCTCCACCTGATGTGCCCTCCCAAGGCAGCCCTGTCTAAATGGCCCGGTATGTGCTTATATGGCATTCATTCATATGCAGAGTATAGAATGCTGAATAGTGGTGATCCCAGAGGGTCTCACACAGCAGGGCATCCTGAATTGGGGTGCCCTGGAGACCAAAGGACCAAAACCTGGGATATTTCAAATCCTGGGTTCAGGTTGTTGCTGATGCCAGTAACACCCCGTCTGTCCCAAATCGTAACCTTATTCCTAATACTCACCCATCTACAGACCTACCAATGCTATACATACAATTCAAGAGGCCCAACACCCTCTGTGGCAAGGGTGTTGGTGGCCACCAGCGACACTGTTAAAATAACGGTCTTGGGGGGCCATCCAGAATTTCTGGAGGCCTCCCCCGCACAATAACCCTCCTGGACACCTGTAAACCTTACCTTAACCTCGACCTCTCGCTGGGAATCCAACTGCACTGTCACTGCCCACGTGAGCATCGGGCAGCCAATTGCGGCGCTGGATACCCAGCGGGGAAGTGAGGTTAACATAAGGTTAATGGGTGTTCAGGGGGTTATGTGAGGGGGGGGCTCCAGCTTTCTGCACTTGTTCTGGTCTTTTTTGCACTCAAATCCTAAAGTTTTCCATTAAAGTCCACTTGGTCACTTTGGTGCACTTGGTCACGTAGGTCCTCTTTGGTCACTTAGGTCCTCTTCAGTCCAAACTAGATTGACACAGCACTTTTGTGTTCAAAAATGTTAATTTCCATGCCGCTGTTCTTCTGTGGCTTTGTTACTGAAAAAACACCTTGCCCATCAGTGTGACAGACTTTGCCACGGGGACAAGGTTACAGGTACAGACTGTGCCAGTCACTTCTGACTCTGAACGTAAGAAGCAGTTGGAGGTTGCTTTGGGTCAATTTTGCACTCAAAATCTGTTGAGAACATCTTAAAGTTCTCCTTCAAGCACTATTTGGGCAGTTTGGTCCTCTCGGGCAGTTTGGTCCTCTCGGGCAGTTTGGTCCTCTCGGGCAGTTTGGTCCTCTCGGGCAGTTTGGTCCTCTCGGGCAGTTTGGTCCTCTCGGGCAGTTTGGTCCTCTCGGGCAGTTTGGTCCTCTCGGGCAGTTTGGTCCTCTTGGGCAGTTTGGTCCTCTTGGGCAGTTTGGTCCTCTTGGGCAGTTTGGTCCTCTTGGGCAGTTTGGTCCTCTTGGGCAGTTTGGTCCTCTTTGGGCACTTTGGTTTTCTTTAGTCCAAACTAGATTTAAACAGCCCTTTTACGTTTAAAAATGTTAATCTTCATGCTGCTGCTCTTCTGTAGCACAACCACAGTTACGGCAAAAGCACCTTGCCAATCAGCGTGAAAGACTTTGCCACGGGGTTATAGGTACAGATTGTGCCAGTTACTTCTGACAAGGGTTGCTTTGGGTCTCTTTTGCACTCAGAACCTGTTGAGAACATCTTAAACTTCTCCTTTAAGCTGCATTTGGTCATGTTGGTCCTCTTGGGCACTTTGGTCCTCTTTGGGCACTTTGGTCCTCTTTGGGCGCTTTGGTCCTCTTTGGGCGCTTTGGTCCTCTTTGGGCGCTTTGGTCCTCTTTGGGCGCTTTGGTCCTCTTTGGGCGCTTCGGTCCTCTTGGGCACTTTCCTTCTCTTCAGTCCAAACTAGATTTACACAGCACTCTTGTGTTTAAAAATGTTAATTTCTGTGCGGCTGCTTTTCTGTAGCTTTGTTGTCTACACAACCACAGTTACGGCAAAAGCACCTTGCCCATCAGTGTGACAAACTTTGCCATGAGGACAAGGTTACAGGTACAAACTGTGCCAGTCACTTCTCACTGGGAATGTTATTAGCGATCAAAGGTTGCTTTGGGTCTATTTTGCACTCAGAACCTGTTGAGAACATCATAAAGTTCTCCATTTGGGCACTTTGGTCCTCTTCAGTCCAAACTAGATTTACACAGCACTTTTACGTTGAAAAATGTTAATTTCCGTGCTGCTGTTCTTCTGTAGCACAACCACAGTTACAGCAAAAGCACCTTGCCCATCAGCGTGAAAGACTTTGCCACGGGGTTATAGGTGCAAATTGTGCCAGTTACTTCTGACAAGGGTTGCTTTGGGTCTATTTTGCACTCAGAACCTGTTGAGAACATCTTAAACTTCTCCTTTAAGCTCCATTTGGGCACGTTGGTCCTCTTGGACACGTTGGTTCTCTTCAGTCCAAACTAGAGTTACACTGCACTTTTGTGTTCAAAAATGTTTATTTCCGTGCTGCTCTTCTGTAGCTTTGTTGCCTGCACAACCAGTTACGGGAACCCATCAGTGTGAAAGACTTGCCATGGGGACAAAGTTACAGTTGCAAACTGTGCCAGGCGCTTCTGACTGGGAATGTAAGTAGCGGTTGGAGGTTGCTTTAGGTCTATTTTGCACTTAAAACTTGTTGAGAACTTCTTAAACGTCTTCTTTAAACCGGACCTTCACCATGATTTAATGAAAAGCCCAAACTCTTAAAAAACGATTCCCCAGCATCTAAAATTAATATATTTTACATTTTTAGTCACTAACTTATTATTCTTTCCCCCACTGGGCTGCAACTCTGTTCAGGAATTTAGGATACGGGCGCCGCCATCTTGACTCAGAAGCATCACACTTACTGAGGAGAGGAGAGTGGGATAAGGTACAGGGGGGCAGGTTATAGCTGTGCTTTGCTCAGACAGAGCAGAGCTGGGGTCAGGGAAAGGTCAGCAGCCCCAGAATGCAGAGCAGCACAGTCACTTCCTGTTTGCAGGCACTTCCTGTTTGCAGGCTGCCTGATAAAATGGCGGCTTCCATAAGCCGCCATCTTGGATGTTTAAAGGCTCATAACATGCAGTAGATGCAGGTAGCATGATTTTTAATGTGAGCAATCTGTATGTACAGTGTGGGGGAAACATATAAGATAGACTCTTATTCAGAGTGAAGGTCCGCTTTAAGCCCTTTGGGCACTTTGGTCCTCTTGGGCACTTTGGTTCTTCTGCTGTTCTTCTGTAGCTTTGTTGCCTGCACAACCACAGTTACAGAAAAAAGCACTTTGCCCATCAGTGTGACAGACTTTGCCACAGGGATAGGGTTACAGGTACAAACTCTGGCGGTCACTTCCAACTGGGAATTTAATTAGCGGTCAGAGGTTGCTTTGGGTCTATTTTTGCCCTCGAACCAGTTGAGAACATCTTAAAGTTCTCCTTGGCCACTTTGGACCTCTTGGCCACTTTGGACCTCTTGGCCACTTTGGTTCTCTTCAGTCCAAACTAGATTTACACAGCTCTTTTGTGTTCAAAAATTTTGGTGCTGCTGTTCTTCTAAAGCTTTATTGCCTACACAGCCACATCTCCAACAAACGCATGTCTCCAACGCAGTTGGTAAGAGCCGGAGTTCCTCATGGTCCTCCGTCCATGTCAGCGGGTTAATGAGCCCTGTAGGTGAAGGAGTAACATGACAGCCAAAGCTTTCTATGTTGTGATTTTTGTTTATGCTGTGTAGCCTGAGCAGTGTCAGCCCACTAATTTCTCCTGTGACAAGTTTGCTTAAGTGCTCTTGTTCCTGTCACTGGTGTATTCTGATTATGTATAACATGATAGGTCCACGCGTCGTACGTTTTACCCGTCCGGTCACATGTTTGTCACTAACAATGTGTGAAACGCATTGCCTAGTGAGATTTTTTTTTCCTGCCTGCTTATGAGGACGTGTGATTTATTAGACTCCTAATAGAACATCAATTTGTCTGGGGTTTTCAGCGCAGCTTGTTAGTCGGATCCTTCCCTGTAACTGGCCCGGCGAGAGAGAGCGAGCGATCATCAGTCCCTGACAAGCGCGAACGGAAGCCCTGGAGAGCCATTCGTACGGCTTAGTTTGTGTTCCGCATAATGTGAGAATCCCAGCCTGGACCTATTACAAATTGCTGACAAGATGGCTGCGGGGTTGTAAAACGGGAGATTACACCAGGGGCCCTGCTGACTGTCTGGCTTATGAGGTCGCCATCTCTGGCTCGGCTTCTGCACGGGGCCTGGCATTGCATGCTGGGAATTTTGGGGCGCTTACGGGTGGAGAAAGGCAAGCATAAACCGGACCCCACCCTGTATAAGAGCCTATCTTGTATATCCCACCTCCATTGTACATATGGATTGCTCACATTAATCCGGACCCTCACCCTGAATAAGAGCCTATCTTGTATATCCCACCTCCACTGTACATACAGATTGCTCACATTAATCCGCACCCTCACCTTGAATAAGAGCCTATCTTATATGTTTCCCCCCTGTACATGCACATTGCTAACATTAAATATCATCCTGCCTGCAGCTAGTGCATTTCATGAACTTTTAAACATCCAAGATGGCGGCCCATGGAGTCTCAGGCTGCCTGCAAACAGGAAGTGTCTTCTGACTGTGCCGCTCTGCATTCTGGGATTGCTGTTCTTCTTTCTGACCCCAGCTCTGCCCTGTCTGTGCAAAGCACAGCTATAACCCCGCCCCCTGCACTTTTGCCCCCTCTCCTTTCCTCAGTATGTGATGCTTCTGAGGCAAGATGGCGGATGGGGAAAGGGGGAAAGAAAAGCAAGTGATTAAAAATGTAAATAATATTCATTTTAGCTGCTAGGGAATACTTTTTTTTACGGGTTTGGGCTTTGCATTAAATGATGCTGAAGGTCCGCTTTAGCTTCATGGCTTAATACAACAGAATTCAAGATCTCCTAATTGGACAGTGTTATACCGTTAATAAAAGTTGTATCTTGGCTGAAGTATAACCACCAACGATCACGTCTCGAGTATGGCCATCAAACCTCATGAAGGCAATTGACACTCATCTCTAGAATATGTCGGCTGCTCTAGAGTTCAGTAACCACCAAGAGTATTGGTCACAATCTCTAAAGCACATGTGTCAAATGTAAGGCCCAGGGGCCGGATGCGGCACTCTAAGCCTTTTTATGTGGCCCTCTGATAGTTGCCAGGTGCCAGCCAGCAGCGGTAGGGTGACAGAAGCCTTTGATGGATCGGGATGGCTAAAAGGGCTGTCACCCTACCGCTACCCTACAGTAGAGTACAGTGTACTCGGCAGCCCCACACACACACACACATATACTGGCGTCAGAAGCCTTTTGATGGATCGGGATGGCTAAAAGGGCTGACGCCAGTATATGTGTGTGTGGGGCTGCCGAGTACACTGTACTCTACTGTGGAGCCCAGTACCATCTCTTATGCTGACCCGGGCTGTGCAGGCACCTATAAAAGCTCCTTGTTAACATTCTGGAGGAGAAAAGAATAGTGCCTTCAACTGTTCTGTGTCCCTGTTGGTCTCACTACACAAGAGGGACCGCCTAACCCAACTCACTGCCATATGGGGTGGAGAAAAAATTATTGCAGGGCTGGCTAGGGAAAAATAATTTGGCGTCGGTCCTGGACAAAATATTTTTGCATCATTCCTGGACAAAACAATTCGGTGGCTGTCCTGGGAAAAATAACTCTACGTCCTGGGCAAAATATTCCTGCAGCTGCACCTGTCCTGGACAAAACAATTCGGTGGCTGCCCTGGGCAAAATAATTCTAGGTCTGCATCTGTCTTGGGCAAAATACTTCTGCCTCTGTCCTGGTCACAATACTTATGCATTTTCCCTGGCAAAATAATTCTGTGTCTGCATCTGTCCTAGACAACAACATTTTGGGGCTGTCCTGGGATAAATAATAATGCATCTACATCTGTCTGTAACAATGCATTTAAAGTGGACCAACACCCTGAGGTGATTGGCCCGGGAATCTATAAGATTCCCGGGCCGATCACCTCACACACCGCGGGACATCCGAGATCGGGATGTCCCGCGGGGTGTAAACCCCCCAAAACCCCCGAAAAACCTTACCTCTCCAGCCGCTGCTGCCGCCGCCGCCGCCTCACTCGCGCTCCTCTAGACGTGCCCGCGCCGGCCGTCTCTGAATGGCCGGCGCGGGCGCGCACACGTCAAGAGTGACACACGGGAGGCGCCGACGGGCAAGCTGCTTGTCCGTCGCTGTCAATCAGCTTGTCCGTGGCGGGGAGAGGTAAGTTTTGGGGGCTTTCTGGGGGGTTTCACACAGCGGGGCACCCCCGATCGGCGTGCCCCGGGGAAGTGGACCAATACCCAGGATAGTCAAAATCCTCGGTGTTGGTCCACTTTAACTACATTTATATAGGAACATTGGGGGAGGTTAAAACCTCTCCCAAGCCTCACCGATATGCTCCCCCCCCCCCTTTTCTGGTTTTACCTTTGGGCATTATTAACTCACCTCGCCGGGGGGGATCCATCTTCTGGGTCCCTTGGTTTTCGGAGGACCGATGGGCGGTGCCATTTTGCATACCATCTGGTACCTGATTTCGCAACTTGGATGCGATGGGGCCGCCCGAAATCCTGCGTGACTTGTGACCTGTGAGATCGCCATGGGAAATTGATGAGCATGTGTAAGCCCGTGCTTGTCATTAACAGGCGGCTAAGCTAGCGCCGGGGTGAGGATCGGGCCCTGAAGCAGCCGGATGTCGCTGCAGTAGGCAGCGGCGGCATCCAAAAGGTATTTTAGGCCCGATGTTCCTCTTTAAATGTTTGTGTTTGCATTTTCTTGAGTGTTTGTTATTAACTGGAATTTCACTTTCCCGTGTGGTGTTCCTCCATGCGATGGCATCACAAATTGTGATGCTGTGTGTATCCCCCAACGTTGCCCCATACACTTCCTTCCACTCCTATGGCCCAGACTCGGGTAAGAGCAAGTGTATTGATTGGCTGATCGGTGTGCATGCTGTCACCCAGTTCCCTTCGGCGCCACTGATGGCTAAGCACCTGAGCGGCGCCAAAGGGACCCGAGTGTACCGCATTCCTCGCTCCCCTGGCGCGCCTGCGCCGCTCACTCAGAAAGGCCTGGCACGGTCGGGGCATCTAGGGGGTTTCACACTGTGGGGCATCACAATTTGGGAAGCTCCAAGGACAGGCCCAGGAGTTTACTTTAAGACCCCAGGGCTTCTGAAGTTCCTTTTCAAAACCATGCCGATCAGCCCAGGAATCTATAACGTTGTGTGAAATCCCATTCACTTACCTCATTTCCCGGTCCAACTGCACATGCGGCCGCGTCCCCGCTATCCCTCTAGCAGGGCGCATGCCTGTGCCAGGTATTCGTGAATGGCCGGCGCTGCCGCTCCCTGTTAGACGGAAGCGTAGGATGCAGCTGCCAGGGCACTCAAAGCCGCTGCTCTTAGACGCACCATGGGACCGGGAAGAGGTGAGCTGGTCTTGGCATTCTGGGGGGTTTCATGCAGCATCGGGGGTGCCCCGGGGAAAAGGACCAAGACCCAGCATAGTCAAAATCCGGGGTTTTGGTCCAATTTAAAGGCAACCATAATGCTGATGTGGCCCTCAGTGAACATGAGTTCGTCACCTCTGCTGTAGAGTATAGGTAGCTCCAGAAACAAAATCGGATTGTCACTATTTGTGGTGGTCATCTACCATATTCTCCTAAAGACAGTGGCGGATTGGGGCCAAAAATCAGCCCTGGATTTTAACAGCCCCTGGCCGGCCCGAGACATCCCTGCTGAGGCCCCCAACCATGATGGCCGGGCTATAGAATTAGGGGCTGGGGTTCCTTGACTTGTGGGTACAGTGGGGCTAAGTACAGGGGGCTGCGAGGGAGACTAAGGGGGCAGGGAATGAATGTGGGTGTTAAAAGCAGCAGCCCAACTGGCTCCAAAGCAGTGCGGCCCACCGGGCATTGTTCTCCCCATGGCCAGTCCTCCCCTGCCCAAAGATATGCCAGCTAGGCCCTTAAAATAATATCTAGCTTATTTTGTCTATCAGGCATCTTTATGTATCACACAGTGTAAGGGCAAGTGGCCACAAAAGTTACTCTATTGGCAGTCACAAGATTGCCCCCATCCAACCGTACTCCCCATAAACTCATTTGACAGCGGAGACCATAAGCTATGGTATGAGACCTGCTCATGTGACGGTATCAGAGACCCCTAGAACCCAAATAATTGTTTCAAGGGGTTTTGAGTGCAGTAATTCTCTCCAGAATTAGGTGCTGGTCCGGAAAAATCACACTCCCGGCCTGGTTTGGATAACCATGTGGTCTGTGGGGGCTGCCAGACATTATCTGGGCTCATTGGTCAAACCCCTCCCTCGATCCCTGATGGAAGGCAGCAGCTGCTCCGTGTCCCATACATACATACATATATATATATATATATATATATATATATATATATATATATATATTAGTGTGTGTATTGGGGCTTGTTCCATGACAAGGTAGTGTCCACGTCATCTAATGCCCCCTGCATCCCATCCAGAACCTTCAGCTGATTTATTGGACTATGAACCCGCAACTAAGGATTGGACTTATAAATCTGGACTTTGCCGCACAAATGGTGGTTCTACTCTAAAGAGTGTCCACAGTCACTGCAGGTTCTAACAGCCAGTCTCTGAAGATAGTGGACGTCTATAGGTGGTAGTTATAAGCTATATTTTATTGGATCATCCCTGTCCTCCCAGTTTTCCCCATCCATCCCCGTCCCCTCAGCTCTGCCCCATCCATCCCTGTCCCCTTAGCTCTGCCCCATCCATCCCCGTCCCCTCCGCTCTGCCCCATTCATCCCTGTCCCCTCAGCTCTGCCCCATCCATCCCCGTCCCCTCAGCTCTGCCCCATCCATCCCTGTCCCCTCAGCTCTGCCCTATCCATCCCTGTCCCCTCAGCTCTGCCCCATCCATCCCTGTCCCCTCAGCTCTGCCCCATTCATCCCTGTCCCCTCAGCTCTGCCCCATCCATCCCTGTCCCCTCAGCTCTGCCCTATCCATCCCTGTCCCCTCAGCTCTGCCCCATCCATTCCTGTCCCCTTAGCTCTGCCCCATCCATCCCTGTCCCCTCAGCTCTGCCCCATCCATCCCTGTCCCCTCAGCTCTGCCCCATCCATTCCTGTCCCCCCAGCTCTGCCCCATCCATTCCTGTCCCCCCAGCTCTGCCCCATCCATTCCTGTCCCCCCAGCTCTGCCCCATCCATTCCTGTCCCCCCAGCTCTCCCCCATCCATCCCTGTCCCCTCAGCTCTGCCCCATCCATCCCTGTCCCCTCAGCTCTGCCCCATCCATCCCTGTCCCCTCAGCTCTGCCCCATCCATTCCTGTCCCCTTAGCTCTGCCCCATCCATCCCTGTCCCCTCAGCTCTGCCCCATCCATCCCTGTCCCCTCAGCTCTGCCCCATCCATTCCTGTCCCCCCAGCTCTGCCCCATCCATTCCTGTCCCCCCAGCTCTGCCCCATCCATTCCTGTCCCCCCAGCTCTGCCCCATCCATCCCTGTCCCCTCAGCTCTGCCCCATCCATTCCTGTCCCCCCAGCTCTGCCCCATCCATCCCTGTCCCCTCAGCTCTGCCCCATCCATCCCCGTCCCCTCAGCTCTGCCCCATCCATTCCTGTCCCCCCAGCTCTGCCCCATCCATCCCTGTCCCCTCAGCTCTGCCCCATCCATTCCTGTCCCCTCAGCTCTGCCCCATCCATCCCTGTCCCCTCAGCTCTCCCCCATCCATCCCTGTCCCCTCAGCTCTCCCCCATCCATCCCTGTCCCCTAAGCTCTGCCCCATCCATTCCTGTCCCCTAAGCTCTGCCCCATCCATTCCTGTCCCCCCAGCTCTGCCCCATCCATTCCTGTCCCCCCCAGCTCTGCCCCATCCATTCCTGTCCCCCCAGCTCTGCCCCATCCATTCCTGTCCCCCCCAGCTCTGCCCCATCCATTCCTGTCCCCCCAGCTCTGCCCCATCCATTCCTGTCCCCCCAGCTCTGCCCCATCCATTCCTGTCCCCTCAGCTCTGCCCCATCCATCCCTGTCCCCTCAGCTCTCCCCCATCCATCCCTGTCCCCTCAGCTCTCCCCCATCCATCCCTGTCCCCTAAGCTCTGCCCCATCCATTCCTGTCCCCTAAGCTCTGCCCCATCCATTCCTGTCCCCCCAGCTCTGCCCCATCCATTCCTGTCCCCTCAGCTCTGCCCCATCCATTCCTGTCCCCTAAGCTCTGCCCCATCCATTCCTGTCCCCTAAGCTCTGCCCCATCCATTCCTGTCCCCTCAGCTCTGCCCCATCCATCCCTGTCCCCTCAGCTCTCCCCCATCCATCCCTGTCCCCTCAGCTCTCCCCCATCCATCCCTGTCCCCTCAGCTCTGCCCCATCCATTCCTGTCCCCTAAGCTCTGCCCCATCCATTCCTGTCCCCTCAGCTCTGCCCCATCCATTCCTGTCCCCTCAGCTCTGCCCCATCCATCCCTGTCCCCTCAGCTCTGCTCCACCCATCCTTGCCCCCTCAGCTCTGCCCCATCCATCCCTGTCCCCTCAGCTCTGCTCCACCCATCCCTGCCCCCTCAGCTCTGCCCCATTTATTCCTGTTCTTCTAGTTCTGTCCATCCCTCCCTTCTCCCGCTCTCTCCATCCCTCCCTGCCCTTCCTGTCCCGTCTATCCACCCCTCCTCCTTACAGCTTCTCCCCAATTCATCCATCTCCCCTGATCCCTTGAATTGCTCCCCCCTTGAGGAGCACCTTTTGCCTATTTGCACTGCACATGCATCAGTCTAATCCCAGATAATGGCGCCTGTTTTAGCTGTAAAGCTCCGCCTCCTCCATTTATTGCCACTGTTGTGCCTGGTGATGATGTCATTGCCACACCTATGCAATGACTAAACTTCTGCCATCTTACAGAATTCCAGGAAAATTGGAAAAGCAAAAATATCCAATTTGAGTTCTAAACCCTAAGAAGGAAGTTTCAGCAGAGGCTTCGGCCAAATTTATTTTGCAAGTTCAGTTTATTTTGGTCCGCTTTAAAGGCATCCGGGGAGAGAGTTGAAGGTCTGGGTGGAGGGCTGTCGCGGGGGGGGGGTGCATAGCTAGAAATAAGCACACACTGAAATCAGAATTCCCCCCACCCCAAAACAAATCCTATTGGACACTGGAAAAAATCGGGAGCTCTTTTTTTTGGCCACACAGAACCTAGAGCTCTGGTCCGCGGCACACTGCTTTAAAGCAGACCAAAAGCAACTGAACTTGCAAAATAATATTAGACGAAGCCCCTGCTGATATTCCTTCTTAGGCTGTAAAACTCGAAATGGATATTTGATTTTGGAAATTTCCTGGAACTCTGTAAGATGACAGGAGTTTAGTCATTGCATAGATGTGGCAATGACATCATCACCACAACAGTGGCAATGAATGGAGGAGGCGGAGCTTTACTGCTAAAACAGGCTCCCGCCCCAGCCATTCAGATAGGCTGGCGTAGGAGCACGCACCTTACGGGGGATACCAGTTATCCACAGGAGGCAAAGTATCCAGTTAGGGTCCAAAGATTAAAATGACATCCTCTAACCACCGCAACCAGGGACCAAGCAGGCGCTAGGCGAGACAAAACACCATGATTGGGATGCCCCACTGTGTGAAATCCCCCAGGTCACCTATTCACTTTACTCACCCTTTTGCCGGTCCAAGGGCACATGTGCGGTCTCTCATCCAATCATAGCCATTTGCCGTGCCTAGCATTCGGCAAAACAGCTCTAATTGTTTACAATGGGGATCGAGATCGGTCTCTTGCATTCTCAGGCTGTGCTCACGCCCCAGCCATTCTGGGGAAGGACCCTGCATGCCGATGGGTGTCATAGAAACATAGAAGGTTGATGGCAGAAGGAGACCGTACGGTCCATCTAGTCTGCCCTTATGTGTATACTGTATGTTCTCTGTATCTTAGGATAGACGTGTCCTCTCGCTCCCCATTAAAAGGAGTGGCAGTCACGGCAAACGGCTTTGATTGGATGAGATCCCGCACATGCACCGTTAGACCTGGAAGAAGCAAGTTGTTCTGGGCGATCTGGGGGTTTCAATTTGGGATGCCCCCGGGAGGACCCGGGGATAGCGATTGTGGGTTTTGTTCTGCTTTAATTTTTTTAGTCCTGTCAAGTTCAAGTATAGGTCATTTGAACAGAACTTTTTGAAGCCTCAACGCGGTATCCAATCCACTAGGTGGCGCTCCAGTGGAGAAGTCCTTCTGCTCAGTGAACATTATTCCGTCCTTCTGCAGCCATTGGTAACGATGACGCTGGTGATAATAATGCATTTGTCTCGCCGCAGGCACCTCCTCGCCCTCCGTGAAGACCCCTCCCTCCGGTCGGGTTATTAAAACCAGGTACAGGATCGTTAAGAGAGGCTACACCCCTCCTCTGGTCACCGCTCCCTTTTCTACGCTCGGCTCGTCTCTTAACTGGAGGAGCAGGTAGGTGCTAAAGTTATATGTTTGATGGGTGGTGGCAGGTTGCTATGGGTTACGGTCTTCGGAGCTCACACCAAAATGCAGACATTTCCATACAGTGACTTGTGCTGCATTGTTTTTTTTTTAAAGTGGACCAAAAGCCTATAGTTTAATACATAGATGGCCATTGTATGCTTGCGCACACATAGGAATTCTTCCTCCGCATTTAACCCATCTGTGCAGTGAGTGTACACATTCCCGGAGCGGGAATAATTACGTCGTCCAGGGAGCAGTTGGGGGGTTAGGTGCCATGCTCAAGAGCGCTTTAGTCATGTCCCAGGACCTGGATTCGAACCGGCCACCCTCCGGTCACAAGTCCGCTCCCTTACCTCTAGGCCACAACTGCCCCTACTCCAGGGCCCTCTGATTCCCTCCCTTTGGCCCCACTGTGTGAAACTCCTCCCCCTCAACCTCCCCCGATTCCCCTGTAAAACCCCCTTATCCAACGGTCCGGCCATCATCCCCTATACCTTTAGTCAGACGCACACCAGGCATTCGTGAATGGCCGGCACAGGCGCGTACCCTGCTGGAGTTTAGTGGGGATGCGGATGGGGACGCTCGGCTCTTCTTTGCTAGACTTAGCCCTTATCCGAGTCTTAGCCATTTCTGACGAGCACAGCCAAGTGCGCTTATTGGACGAGAGCCCGCGCACGCGCCTTAGGAATGGGACAAGGTGAGTTCACTAGGTGACCTGGGGAGATTTTCTCACAGTGGGGCATCCCAAATCGGGGTAAAGGACTGTAGCGATAACCCTTATCGCCGGAGGGCTTCACCGCCCGAGACGTCCTTTGAATAACGTAATCAATCAATACAATGGCAGTCAGAACAATGAATAACGTAATCAATCAATACACTGGCAGTCTGTAACATGCTTAAGAAAAAGTAATGAAACTGTGTAAAGTCCAAAGGGCATAGAGTCTGTCACAAGGACCAAAACCCGGGATAGTCAAAATCCAGAGTTTCAGTACGCTTTCATTTTATTGATGGGAACGAGCAGAGGAAACAAACCCAATGGAAAATGGAACTCCTAGACTTCCATGTACATAGTCTTCATAGTGTTTTCTCCATCACAGAAAGCTGTGTGCTCTCTATGACCCATTTATATTTTAGTAGCAGGCTCATGAGTGCTTTTCAGTGTAACACGATTGATAATAAGTGAAATAATGATGATAAAGTGGCGACAATTGTTCCCATCCCACACCGCGACGCACACATCACATTGCACTATAAGCTATCTACATTCCAATAGCAGGCTCATGACTGCTTTACAAAGCATCACAACTGATTGCAATAGAAACTATTAAGATAATTAAAAATGTAATTGCTTTTTGGCTAAGTGGATCAAAACCCAGGATTTTGACTATACTGTTTTTTGGTCCCTGGGCACCCCAATTGGGGATGCCCCACTGTGTGAAACCCCCAAGGTCACCCAATAAAAAAACACCTTTTCCTGGTCCTACGCCGCATCTGCTGCCCCCAATCAAATTAGCGCTCTCAGATCTGTCTAAGCCGAGCAGATGCTGGAGGCCTCATCCCCGCTACCCTCTAACCCGTTGCGACCATTTGCAAATGCCTGGTGCGGGTGCGCGCCCTGCTAACGATTTAGCAGGGATCGGTCGCTGCTTGCTCTTGTGCCGTTGGAGTGGGAGGTAAGGTGAGTTTACCGAGCGATATGGGGGGATTCACATAGCGGGGCATCCTGAATCTGGATGCCCCCAGGGAGAGGGAATTAAACAGCCCTGGAATCTTATAGATTTGGGATATATTATTTAGGATACCACGCTGTGTGAAACCCTCCAGTTCGCCCCGTAAAAATCCAATGGCATATACGTGGACACTCAGCCAATGAGAGATGTTTGCTGTGTTTATATCTTTTGGCAAACGGCTCTCATTGACTTGAATGGGGAGCTGCCACATCCCCCATATCCCCTCCTCGTGCACACTCCCGCCCCTGCCTATCTGAATGGCACGATGCCAGGGATGCGACAATGCGCGCTCTCCATAGTAAACAATGTCACTTGCCGAATTACATAGGCACTGCGGGCGGCTCTCATTGGACGAGAGCCCTTGCATTCGCCGTTGGACTGAGGAAAGGTAAAAGAATACAGGTGCCCTGAGGGGGGTCACACAGCGTGTCATCCAGAATTGGGGGGGAAGCCAGCGGCCATCCCTGGAGTCTAAGATTCGCTGTTGTGCTTTAAAGTGGACCAAAACCCACTTAGAACGACCAGGAATCTATAAGATTACTGGGCCGCTTGATTCCCTCCCCTTAGGCATCCAAAATTGGGATGCCCTGCTGTGTGAAACCCCCCAGGTTGCCCAGAAACTCACTTTCTTTCTTGGTCCAACTGCACATGCGCTAGCCGCAGCCGCAGCCGCATTCACGCTATCCCTCTAGCAGGACGCGTGCCCCTGCCAGGCATTTAATAATGTCCGGCGCAGACACACGCCCTGTTAGAGGGTAGTGGGGGATGCGGCCACCAGCACGCTCCGATCCGTTCGCCTTAAAGTGGACCAACACCCAGGATTTTGACTATCCTGGGTTTTGGTCCACTTCGGTGGGGCACCCCGATCGGGGGTGCCCCGCTGTCTGAAACCCCCCAGAAAGCCCCAAAAAACTCACCTCTCCCCGCTCCCACGTGACCGCGCCAGCCAATCACAGCGATCAGAGCCGCTGTGGTATGCGCGTCCAAGGCCGCCTGGACGCGCATACCAGCTCAGCTGGCTCTGAGCGCTGGAGGCCGCGTCTCGCGCTTCCCTCTAACAGGGAGCGCGCCTGCACCGGCCATTCACAAACGGCCGGCGCGGGTGCGCGCCCTGCTAGAGGGAAGCGCGAGACGCGGCCGCGGCTCGCGCATGTGCCGATGGAACGGGGCTGAGGTAAGGTTTGTGGGCCTCCTGGGGGGTTCCTCCCCGCGGGACATCCCGATTTCGGATGCCCCGCGGGGAGGAATCTGATCGGTCTGGGAATCTTATAGATTTCCGGGCCGATCCCCCCTGGGTGTTGGTCCACTTTAAGCAAAGGGGCTCCAGCGGATCAGAGCGCGCTGATCGGACAAGAGGCCGAGTATGCTCTGTAGGACCGGGAAGAGCTCAGTTCGTTCGGGCGACCTCAGGGGTTTCACACAGTGGGGCATTGATCAAATCCCTGGATAGTGAAAATCCTAGGTTTTGGTCCACTTTAAATATAACCTTTAGTTTATACAAATTCCAGGTAAAAGAATTCCAAGCCGACACTCGTCATCCAAAAAACCACGTCCAGATTCACTTCATCAGGTCGTCATTGACACATTTTGGGTTTCACCGCTCATTTATGATATTTATACTTAAAGCGGACCAAAACCCATTGAACTTGTGACTTACATTTGGCCACTTTTGCTTTTCAAAACGTCCGCAACACGTTTTTTTTTGCTGTCCCTCTCTGCAAGATGGCAGGTGATCAGACCCTGAAGCAACTTGGGGGTAAATCTCCCTGGGGGGCAGCAAAACGGCGCCCCCCTCAGGTCCCGCGGATGCTGTACAGCACCAGAGACAGAGAGATTGGAGGCGCACTCCTCGGCCCTTCTTCTGGTCATGTGACCCCGGCATCGCGTCAGGTTTCTTCAAATAACAGGGCCATTACCCGCTAGGTCACAGCCTGCCCTCCCGTCGGGTTATGTCGGCTCCTACCTTCCCTTCAGACCTGAGAAAGTCCTCGGTAGCCTCCCTCCCGCCTGGCCCGGCTCCTCCAGGAAATAGATGAAAGTATATTTTAAATTAATTTTATGGCGTTTTCTCAGTAATATTTTTGTTTTAAATAGATTTATAAGCAGCTCGGGAGCCATTCGGGCAAATTTATGAAGATAATTTTCGCTCTCTCGATCAGGTTAAATTTACACCTGCTATTTCCATATAAATTCACCGGGCTAAGTGGGTCTAATTTTCTTCCTCCTCTCTCTCCTATCGGGTGAACGCGGCCTTTTTTCCTAATGCAATTTCCCCTCCTCCGTAAATCACTTGCGATCGCGAGTCATGATCAAGTTAAATTAGCTTAAATTAATTTACTTAATAAGAGTTCCAGATCATTGTGAGCGAGCGGGAGATTTACGAGCGCCTCTTTCCATGCTCCCCGTCCTCGTTTCCTCTCCTCGCTGAAGGAGACCGGCTCGGTTTTCGCGTCGCGCGCTGGAGCTTTTCTCAATATTTGCTTTGGTGGCCGTGCAAGAACGCGTCCGTGGGCCACCATAGGTATCGCTAGCTTGCGTACACGATACAGTCAGGTATCCGTCCATGGTTCCTGGATGTTCCGACGTGTAGCGGGTGCGTGCCTGGCCGTGGGCACGCGCTCTGGGGAGCGAGGGGGGTTCTTGGACCTAGGGTAGGGTAGGTTGGTGTGGCATGTGTGGGTGTAGGTGCACTTACGGTACATGATTCAGTCGACGCTGGTCTCCATTGATGACACTCCTTGGTGCAAACAGGGTCTTTATTGAAAAGCTTCCATCCATGGTAAACAGCAAAGTCCAGTTACAGGCAATATCCATTGGTTACAGCAAACAGTTACAATCCACAGGCTTCTTCCATGGCTGTCTCTCAGCTCCTCCACTACATTAAACGCTTCCCCTCATCAAGCATAGTCTCAGGCTTAGAACACTCTAGAAGGGTTGGGTTCTCCCTTATATAACCTCTGTATTGTTACCTTAACAAACTAAGTTGCGAGCCACAACCAATGGCAGGGCAGGTAATGTTGCCAATGCCACCTGGCTAAGTCTCTATTTATTTAAATTTAAGCGGACCTTCACTCTGAATAAGAGTCTACACACCCTGTACATACAGATTGTCCACATTAAAAATCATCCTACCTGCATCTACTGCATGTTATGAGCCTTTAAAGATCCAAGATGGCGGCTTATGGAAGCCGCCATCTTATCAGGCAGCCTGCAAACAGGAAGTGCCTCCTGACTGTGCTGCTCTACATTCTGGGACTGCTGACCTTTACCTGACCCCAGCTCTGCTCTGTCTGAGCAAAGCACAGCTATAACCCGCCCCCCTGTATCTTATCCCACTCTCCTCTCCTCAGTAAGTGTGATGCTTCTGAGTCAAGATGGCGGCGCCCGTATCTTAAATTCCTGAACAGAGTTGCAGCCCAGTGGGGGAAAGAATAATAAGTTAGTGACTAAAAACGTAAAATATATTAATTTTAGATGCTGGGGAACTGTTTTTTAAGAGTTCCGGCTTTTCATTAAATCACTCTGAAGGTCCGGTTTAAGAGGAACGCCAGACCGTTTTAGGTTAGTTAGGTCCATTTCTTAGACAACACTGTCATCATGTGGATTCATGATGTAATGATCCCCAAGATATGCATCCAACTGGGTTAGCTAGAACTATTTAAAGCGGACCATTTACCCTGAATAAGAGCTTATCTTATATGTTTCCCCCCTGTACATACAGATTGCCCACATTAATCTGGACCCTCACCATGAATAAGAGCCTATCTTGTATGTTCCCCACACCCTGTACATACAGATTGCCCACATTAAATATCATCCTACCTGCATCTGCTGCATTTTATGAGCCTATAAACATCCAAGATAGGGGCACATGGAGTTGCAGGCTGCCTGCAAACAGGAAGTATCTTCTGACTGTGCTGCTCTGCATTCTGGGATTGCCGCCCTTTTCCTGTCCCCAGCTTTGCTCTGTCTGAGCAAAACACAGCTATAACTACGAATAATACGAATGCTTTATTGGTCGCCAAGTATGTACAGAATACAAACAAGGAATACTTTTTGGAAGGGGGGTTCTCCATAGAGCTTGAACATTTGCTAGACGCACAACTATATACATCAACACACTATATACACAACTATATACATCAACACACATGCTATATACTTAAATGGGGGTATAAACATTAGTTTGTTTTAGCTAGTTATACATATTTACAAAAGGATTTTGTTACATGCGATATTCCTTAAAATAACTGGTGATGCGCCGGGGATCGAGAGGTTCTGGACGAGAGAGCCCGATACCTTCGTCCAGACGGTAGTAGATTGAAGAAGGGGTGACCTGGGTGTGTGGGGTCACCTACTATTCTTTTTGCCCTAGAGCGGATCCTTTCCTTGAATTGTTCATCTAGGTCAGGTAGGGGGCATCCTATTATAACCTACCCCCTCTGTACATTTGCCACCCTCTCTTCTCCTCAGTATGTGATGCTTCTGAGGCAAGATGGCCGCGCCCATATCCTAGAGTCCTAAACAGAGTTGAAGCTCAGTAGCGGAAAGAATAAAAGGTAAATGGCCAGTAATAAAAATATATTAGTTTTAGATCCTGAGGAATTGTTTTTTAAAGGTTTGGGCTTTTCATTAAATTATGCTAAAGGTCCGGTTTAAGGTTTCTAACACTATCAGGGGCCTATTCCACTGACAGGGCTCTCTAATGGTTCCTATTTGTAGTGTTGCCTATGGTTTCCAGCCGTCACAGACGCATTCGAGGTATTGCCGGCTCAGATGTGCAGGACAACTGCAACCAGCGTGCATGAGTCTGCGCAGGCGCCATCCAATGCAAGCTTGCTGTGGCCCGGCTGCACCTCTGACCTCGCTCTTGGCTTCCTTGGTTTAACCATGGCTCTGCTCTAAGACTTAACCAACTTTGCTGCCTGCCCCAACCTCAACTCTGTTCTATAATTATACACCATAAAATGCCAGCTTCCACTTTGGCTTCATTCTAAGACTACACACCTTTCCGGCCAGCCCCAGCCTTAGCTTTGTTCTATCACTATGCACCTCCGCTTCCAGCCCTTACCTTGTTCTTCTAGGACTACACACCTTCACTGCCAGCCCTGACCTCGGGTCTGTCTTAGGACTACACACCTTCACTGCCAGCCCTGACCTCAGACCTGTCTTAGGACTACACACCTTCACTGCCAGCCCTGACCTCAGACCTGTCTTAGGACTACACACCTTCACTGCCAGCCCTGACCTCGGGTCTGTCTTAGGACTACACACCTTCACTGCCAGCCCTGACCTCGGGTCTGTCTTAGGACTACACACCTTCACTGCCAGCCCTGACCTCGGGTCTGTCTTAGGACTACACACCTTCACTGCCAGCCCTGACCTCGGGTCTGTCTTAGGACTATACACCTGCACTGCCAGCCCTGACCTCGGGTCTGTCTTAGGACTACACACCTTCACTGCCAGCCCTGACCTCGGGTCTGTCTTAGGACTACACACCTTCACTGCCAGCCCTGACCTCGGGTCTGTCTTAGGACTATACACCTGCACTGCCAGCCCTGACCTCGGGTCTGTCCTAGGACTACACACCTGCACTGCCAGCCCTGACCTCGGGTCTGTCCTAGGACTACACACCTGCACTTCCAGCTCTGACCTCGGGTCTGTCCTAGGACTACACACCTGCACTTCCAGCTCTGACCTCGGGTCTGTCCTAGGACTACACACCTGCACTTCCAGCTCTGACCTCGGGTCTGTCCTAGGACTACACACCTTCACTGCCAGCCCTGACCTCGGGTCTATCTTAGGACTACACACCTTCATTGCCAGCCCTGACCTCGGGTCTGTCTTAGGACTACACACCTTCACTGCCAGCCCTGACCTCGGGTCTGTCCTAGGACTACACACCTTCATTGCCAGCCCTGACCTCGGGTCTGTCTTAGGACTACACACCTTCACTGCCAGCCCTGACCTCGGGTCTGTCTTAGGACTATACACCTGCACTGCCAGCCCTGACCTCGGGTCTGTCTTAGGACTACACACCTGCACTTCCAGCTCTGACCTCGGGTCTGTCCTAGGACTACACACCTGCACTGCCAGCTCTGACCTCGGGTCTGACCTAGGACTACACACCTGCACTGCCAGCCCTGACCTCGGGTCTGTCTTAGGACTATACACCTTCACTGCCAGCCCTGACCTCGGGTCTGTCTTAGGACTATACACCTGCACTGCCAGCCCTGACCTCGGGTCTGTCTTAGGACTACACACCTGCACTTCCAGCTCTGACCTCGGGTCTGTCCTAGGACTACACACCTGCACTGCCAGCTCTGACCTCGGGTCTGACCTAGGACTACACACCTGCACTGCCAGCCCTGACCTCAGGTCTGTCCTAGGACTACACACCTGCACTGCCAGCCCTGACCTCGGGTCTGTCTTAGGACTACACACCTGCACTTCCAGCTCTGACCTCGGGTCTGTCCTAGGACTACACACCTGCACTGCCAGCCCTGACCTCGGGTCTGTCTTAGGACTATACACCTGCACTGCCAGCCCTGACCTCGGGTCTGTCTTAGGACTACACACCTGCACTGCCAGCCCTGACCTCGGGTCTGTCCTAGGACTACACACCTGCACTGCCAGCTCTGACCTCGGGTCTGTCCTAGGACTACACACCTTCACTGCCAGCCCTGACCTCGGGTCTGTCTTAGGACTATACACCTGCACTGCCAGCCCTGACCTCGGGTCTGTCTTAGGACTACACACCTGCACTGCCAGCCCTGACCTCGGGTCTGTCCTAGGACTACACACCTGCACTGCCAGCTCTGACCTCGGGTCTGTCCTAGGACTACACACCTGCACTTCCAGCTCTAACCTCGGGTCTGTCCTAGGACTACACACCTTCACTTCCAGCTCTGACCTTGGGTCTCTCCTAGGACTACACACCTTCACTTCCAGCTCTGACCTTGGGTCTGTTTCTAGGACTATACAACTGCACTTCAGCTCTGTCCTCGGGTCTGTCCTAGGACTATACACGTTCAATGCCAGCTCTGACCTCGGGTCTGTCCTAGGACTACACACCTGCACTTCCAGCTCTGACCTCGGGTCTGTCCTAGGACTATACACGTTCAATGCCAGCTCTGACCTCGGGTCTGACCTAGGACTACACACCTGCACTTCCGGGTCTGTCCTAGGACTATACACCTGCAGTTCCAGCTCTAACCTCGGGTCTGTCCTAGGACTACACACCTGCACTTCCAGCTCTGACCTCGGGTCTGTCCTAGGACTATACACGTTCAATGCCAGCTCTGACCTCGGGTCTGTTCTATAACTAAACACCTTAAAGAGATGTGTATGTGTGTTGTGTATAAGCAACAGAGTCTTGCAAAGTTTTCAGTACAACCTCTATCAGAAGGGACCCTTTGAACCTCCAAGAGCCAGTCATGACATCTGCTGGAGCCTGTAGAAGTCAAAGACCCATTCAGTGGTTTCAGAGCCTTACAAGCATTTCAACACAACCTCTATAACTGGGACGTCAAATTTATTTTCACCGAGGGCCACATAAGCATTCTGGTCACCTTCAAAGGGCTGGTTAATAAAAGCTGAATTATTTTGCTGAGGAGAGATACGGAATTGTTTTGCCCAGGGCAGACGCGGAATTGTTTTGCCCAGGGCAGACGCGGAATTGTTTTGCCCAGGGCAGACGCGGAATTGTTTTGCCCAGGGCAGACGCGGAATTGTTTTGCCCAGGGCAGACGCGGAATTGTTTTGCCCAGGGCAGACGCGGAATTGTTTTGCCCAGGGCAGACGCGGAATTGTTTTGCCCAGGGCAGACGCGGAATTGTTTTGCCCAGGGCAGACGCGGAATTGTTTTGCCCAGGACAGCACTTCAATAGGAAGAAGATGTAGCACCCTCTGCTGTGGCAGTAAGGTGGTTGGGTTAGGTGGGCCCACTTGAGTGGTGAGACACAGAACAGTTGTAGACACTAATCCCTACTGCCACCAATAGGTTTAAAAGGTGCGCACTGGCTGTTTTTATAGTCCCTGCACCTAGGATTAGAGACAGTGCTGAGTTAGTGTATCATTGCATTACTCAGGAGCACCTCACACGAGCCCGGGGGCCTGCTGTCGGAAGCCTTGGAGTGACCGGAACAGTTAGAAGGAGCTCCACCCAGCCATCACGTTTGCTACGTGTCAGAGGGCCACATAAAAAGGCTTGGAGTGCTGCATCTGGCCCCCGGGCCTTTAGTTTGATACACATGCTCAATAAGAAAGGACTTTTGAACTTCTATCCAGTCATGACATCTGCTGGAGCCTGTAAAAGCACAGGACCCTTCAGTGGAGTAGGTGACCATCCCAAAGCTTACCACCAGTGGTAGGTGATAGTAGAAAGAGGATACCCTCCTTGATTTTATTGCACCATTGGGCCCATGTGCAAATACATGGCCAATCATTATTGCCATGATCTGCGCAAGACCCATTTAGTCAACCTTATACAAGATGCTTTTCTTTTCCCCATTCTTGGCTGATGTCACACTGTTGGCAGAGCAGGTTTGGGACCTAGAAAGCTTTCCACGAATCCCTACAGACGTAAGTGCCACCTGTTCCCTAGCGGTTGACGCCTACATCTACGCTGCCTGGTGTCGTGTATGTCTCATCGCTGTCATGTGCTCTCGGGCCCCAGCAGCAGGAATTCATGTCAACAGGTTTGGTAAGAGCTGCGAAAGCTTCATATTTGTCACCAGGAGCAAGCAGGTTGGGAAATCAGATCCGACCCACTTCACACCCACCTCGCCCCGCTGTCCACGTCCAGCCCTTTACCCCCCTGCGGTCAGCTCGGGAACATGTCATCGATATACAGCAAGATCCCTGGATTTCCTTACTCACACATCGTCACGTCCAATATGAGGCTCCGCTGAGCATAATATGATAAGGGGGCCGGGGGATTAAATCGTGCCGAATTTATCACTCGGGAAGCAGATCTCAAGCCGCCTATTTATCACATCCAACATCTGGACATTGCAAATCGTCGCTGCCTATCAGAGGGAAGGTTGGCTCCCTCCATGCTCATGTCCATCGCTTTTTTTGTCCATTTTTTTGTACGCATGCCATAGATGCAATTTTTCAGTAACGCAGTGTCGGCTAAAAATGGACTTGCATGCTGCCGCATGTAGTGGCTGAGCCCTTGCTGGAGTGCCCCTTTAGCCAGAACTCTGATTTCTCTCCCAATCCATTCCAGGCCCCCAGCTCCAGAAACGAACAGGGTAAATTCCTGCGCGGAGGGCGTGGACTGCAAGATAGAAAGGTGTGGCTTCTCCCGACCCTATATACTTCCAGCTGCCCTATAATCAGTTTCATTCTTGCAGTTCGACCTATCAGAAGGGACCCTTTGAACCTCCAAGAGCCTTGCCATCTGCCTTGACATCTGCTGGAGCCTGTAGAAGTCAAAGACCCATTCAGTGGTTTCAGAGCCTAACAAGCATTTCAACACAACCTCTATAAATGGGATGTCAAATTTATTTTCACCGAGGACCACATAAGCATTCTGGTCACCTTCAAAGGGCTGGTTAATAAAAGCTGAATTATTTTGCCCAGGGCGGACGCGGAATTGTTTTGCCCAGGGCGGACGCGGAATTGTTTTGCCCAGGGCGGACGCGGAATTGTTTTGCCCAGGGCGGACGCGGAATTGTTTTGCCCAGGGCGGACGCGGAATTGTTTTGCCCAGGGCGGACGCGGAATTGTTTTGCCCAGGGCGGACGCGGAATTGTTTTGCCCAGGGCGGACGCGGAATTGTTTTGCCCAGGGCGGACGCGGAATTGTTTTGCCCAGGGCGGACGCGGAATTGTTTTGCCCAGGGCGGACGCGGAATTGTTTTGCCCAGGGCGGACGCGGAATTGTTTTGCCCAGGGCGGACGCGGAATTGTGTTGCCCAGGGCGGACGCGGAATTGTTTTGCCCAGGGGGCGGACGCGGAATTGTTTTGCCCAGGGGGCGGACGCGGAATTGTTTTGCCCAGGGGGCGGACGCGGAATTGTTTTGCCCAGGGGGCGGACGCGGAATTGTTTTGCCCAGAGGGCGGACGCGGAATTGTTTTGCCCAGGGGGCGGACGCGGAATTGTTTTGCCCAGGGGGCGGACGCGGAATTGTTTTGCCCAGGGGGCGGACGCGGAACTGTTTTGCCCAGGGGGCGGACGCGGAACTGTTTTGCCCAGGGGGCGGACGCGGAATTGTTTTGCCCAGGGGGCGGACGCAGAGTTGTTTTGCCCAGGGGGCGGACGCGGAATTGTTTTGCCCAGGGGGCGGACGCGGAATTGTTTTGCCCAGGGGGCGGACGCGGAATTGTTTTGCCCAGGGCAGACGCGGAATTGTTTTGCCCAGGGCAGACGCGGAATTGTTTTGCCCAGGGCAGACGCGGAATTGTTTTGCCCAGGGCAGACGCGGAATTGTTTTGCCCAGGGCAGACGCGGAATTGTTTTGCCCAGGGCAGACGCGGAATTGTTTTGCCCAGGGCAGACGCGGAATTGTTTTGCCCAGGGCAGACGTGCATGGACTCGCATGCTGCCGCATGTAGTGGCTGAGCCCTTGCTGGAGTGGCTGAGTCCTTGCTGGAGTGCCCCTTTAACCAGAACTCTGATTTCTCTCCCAATCCATTCCAGACAGTCAGCTCCAGAAACGAACAGGGTAAATTCCTGCGCGGAGGGCGTGGACTGCAAGATAGAAAGGTGTGGCTTCTCCCGGCCCTATATACTTCCAGCTGCCCTATAATCCGTTTCACTGGACTGCGAAGGTTGCTGGGTCTACCATCAGCCGATGGATAAGACAGGCGGTACTCAGGGCCTATGTTGCCAAAGGCAAGGCTCCTTCATTATTTGGACGCAGTAAGAGCTTTAAGGTATTATATCTCTGCTACAAAGTCTTTTCGTAAGTTGGACTTCTTGTTCGTTATAGCCGAAGGTCCTCGAAAGGGTCTTCCGCCAGCTAAGTCTACCATCAGTCGATAGATAAGACAGGCGGTAGTCAGGGCCTATGCTACCAAAGGAAAGGAATCTACCTTTCGGGTTACAGCTTATTCCACTCGAGCTATTGGCGCTTCCTGGGCCTTTTAGCACCAGGCCTCGGTGGAACAGGTATGTAAAGCCGCTACTTGGTCTTCGGTTCATACATTTACCAAGTTTTTTAAGGTAGATGTTAAAGCCTCAACAGATGCCGCTTTTGGTAGAAAGGTTTTACATACAGTAGTGAGTTAAGTTGTTTTGGCTACTCTTTTACACTTTGGGACCCTGCCCAGACGTAGGGCACTGCTTTTAGAGGTCCCGTTCGTTTCTGGAGCTGACGGCCTGGGAAGGATTGGGAGAGAAAATACAATTCTGTGACACTCACCTGTAGAATTGTTTTCTCTTGTGCATCTATTCCAGGCCGTCAGGCCCTCCCTTCTTCAGGGTTACGGTTTACTATTCCTTAGATGTCTAATCCTGGTGGTTCTGTATATGTATATTTTTATGTAAATAGTGTGTTCAGCATAGAAAAAAGAAAATAAGCGGAGAAAGTTGTGGATTAACATTTCTTCTCCTATAGACCTTAGGCAGGTGGTTCTACTGCTTTTCAATTACTGACTAGTGTTGGGGCAGCTGGGAAGTATATAGGGCCAGGAGGAGCCACACCTCTCTATCTTGCAGTCTGCGCCCTCCGGGCAGGAGTTGACCCCGTTTGTTTCTGGAGCAGACAGCCTGGAATGGATGTAGAAGAGAAAACAATACTACAGGCGAATGTTACAGAATTGTATTTTTTCCTCCACTTAGAAAATGTTGCTATCGGAGAATCGGCAATCTATTCGTGATGTAAAATCTCCCCTATGTTCCCGCGCACTTGTCGTAGCCGGTGGGGTAATTTTCCTCTCTAATAATCTACGGGCTCTGAGACGCTTAAGCTCGTCTCCCGGGATGACATGTCATTATGGCGCCGGGCGAAACGCTCCCGCAGCACAATCGTCCCGCTGCTCCTCTCGCCGTGCAGAAAAGCTGCCGTCTAATCCGTTTAATGAGGATAAAGTTTGTAGACATGGGCCCGCCTTTGTTTCACAGACGCCTCTCTCTGACATCTGGAACCCATAATCCGTGTTCTGCGAGCCGGGGGAACACGGACACAAAGGCCCACTTCTTGTTCAGGAGGGATAATCCCCCCCTCCCTCCCCTCCATGCTGTCATCTCCATCCTCAGCCTGTCACATGCCGGAGGATGATATAGATGCTCCTCATCCCTCGTCTTGCATCCCTAATTCCAAATATGAGAAAGTCATTGTCAGGAAAACGCGGGACACAAGATCCAAACCAATCAATCAGGGACCTCCGGACCCACAGACCGCTTTCCCCAAACCCCTGTCCGTTTGGCTAATAGGCCCAAAGCCTGCGGACACAGATTCTTGGCTAAGGCAAAAAGATCGCTCAGGTTAAATAAAGGTTTTAATGCAATGAGCCCACACTAGGCAGTGATAACAAACATTTGGCTTTAATGGAATATGAATGAATACAAATACTGTTCTGAGTAGTGGGTTACAGGTTACAGTGAGTTACACAGAGATATAATATGGTCAGTTACCTTCAGAAGCAGTTGTAGAGTGGTGATGAAGAGCTCCCACAAGAGGTAAGTGGCAAGCTTGTTGCTGGGCACCTCCAGCACGCATGCACCATGACCTCTCCGGAAGTGACACCCCCTGGTCCAGGGTCATCCCCCTTTATGCCTCGGGACCCTTTCACTCCCTCCCTTCTGTGGGCCGTATTGTCACCTCCCACCGTTCTGGAGCTTGCTTTAGCCCCTAAAACTCTTTAGGGGTTATAACTTTGAGCAGGGGGGTACGGCTTTTTTGGATACGGCACCAAAAGATTGGGCTAGATGCCGGGCATCCGATTAGTTCAAAAATGGGGTCCCTAAACGTGTCAGAACCTTACAATTTCCTCCATTTTTCTAGGTTTCCTATGTCGCAGGGCCCGGAGAAACCGGGTTCTGGTTCTGTACCTGGCTTGGTGCTGGGACACATGGTGGCACAGCTATGTCCAATTTGTGTTGGTGCCGCTGGTCTGCGGCTCTCATCTTTCATGTGACAGGGGTCACACCGCCTTCAGACCCATCGGGGCCTTCCCAGGCTGAAGGTGTGAGAGAATCAGCAGGGAGTCTGTAATCTTCCCTGCTCATCCCATAAATACGAATTCCCCTTCCTGGGGAGGTTAGTTCCGGTGCATATTTATGCCTAAAAGCCTTAACAGGGGGAAATAAAGGGGAACTCCGGACTTGTATCTGTGGGTTTTTCACATTTAAACTGGATCGTTCCTGCACAGTCATGTCTCTGTTTAGCATGGCGCACACAGGGGAGTTTTACCAAGGGGTCGATTCAGAGCCTTGCACTCCGTGGCGTGCGCGGGTTAGTGAAATTACCCACCTATTGGGCGGTAGCTATGTATTAGTTATAGGTCATGCGCTTTTGCAAGCCTCCTTCCCCATTTGGATAGGGCTTCTAAAACCCTTTTATTTTTTCACTTATGCCTTGTTTTTGGGGGTAATGATTGCAGTGGGTTGCTTGGGATTTTATTTTATATTGGGGTTGATTGAAGAACATGAGTATTAAGGTATTAGATTGGACTTTTCGAGTTTGATGATATCCTTTGACTTTGCGCTTTAGGGGATTGTATTGAGATATTATGTGTATTTAGCGCTATTGGCACTTTATGATACTTAGAAATTAAACCGGACCTTCAGCATGATTTAATGAAAAGCCCAAACCCTTAAAAAAACTATTCCCCAGCATCTAAAATTAAGTCACTTATTATTCTTTCCCCCACTGGGCTGCAACTCTGTTCAGGACTCTAGGATACGGGCGCTGCCATCTTGCCTCAGAAGCATCACACACACTGAGGAGAGGAGAGCGGGATACAGTGCAGGGAATGGGGTTATAGCTGTGCTTTGCACAGACAGAGCAGAACTGGGGTCAGGGAAAGGACAGCAATCCCAGAATGCAGAGCGACACAGTCAGAGGACACTTCCTGCCTGATGCTCCATGAGCTGCCATCTTGGATGTTTAAAGGCTCATAACAAGCAGTAGATGCAGGTAGGATGATTTTTTAATGTGAACAATCCGTATGTACAGGGGAAACATATAAGATAGGCTTCAGTTTATGGTGTTTTGCATCAATTAAATACATTGAAATGGAAAATAAAATGATTGGCGTGCGCAACCCTTTAGATAAGATCACAACTGACTCATGAAGCCTTGGAGGAGCTTTCAGGACGCTCCCCAAATATTTTTGCCATGGAACACTTACACTCAATCCATTCCTGAGTATTTTCCATGTGAAATTCCTGTTTCGGGATTTCCAGCTAATCTCCTCTTCCTTAGCCTAGTCTGGAATTACCCGAGCAGCGACGTGTTTCACAGCTTTATCATCTGGCCGATGTTTTTTTCCGGCCCGGAGTCCGGCGTCTTGTACCCTCGTGCACATTGTTCCAATGGAAAGGTGAAACATCTGCTGGAGGAAGAAACCCGGCATTGTGCGTCGCACAGCTGCGCACATGTCACAGGCCGGTTATCGGCGCGCTCAATCTCGTCACGCTCATTAGACGAGCATTTCACAGGCATTCTGCATCTCCTTCCACTTCTTCACACATATTAATCGGACCATTCGCAAGCAGCTGGACCCAGAAAAGTGATTTACTTGCGAGGCACCACCACCGCGAGGGAACCACCGGCTGACCTGAGATGCCCGGCTTCCAGGTTATGCTGTTCTGCATTGTGCTGACCCCCTCAACTAAAATGTAATTTAACTAGGGCCACAAGTATAACAGAAATTTACGGTATTTAATTTCAGTAAGGAAGGAAAGGGCAAATCCATAGAGGAGCTAGATGGATAATAGGGGTACAGGATGGAGTCAGAGGGGAGCTGGATGGTAAGTAGGGGTACAGGATGGAGTCAGAGGGGAGCTGGATGGATAGTAGGGGTACAGGATTGAGTCAGAGGGGAGCTGGATGGATAGTAGGGGTATAGTATGGAGTCAGAGGGGAGCTGGATGGATAGTAGGGGTACAGGATGGAGTCAGAGGGGAGCTGGATGGATAGTAGGGGTACAGGATGGAGTCAGAGGAGAGCTGGATGGATAGTAGGGGTACAGGATGGAGTCAGAGGAGAGCTGGATGGATAGTAGGGGTACAGGATAGAGTCAGAGGGGAGCTGGATGGATAGTAGGGGTACAGGATGGAGTCAGATGGGAGCTGGATGGATAGTAGGGGTACAGGATGGAGTCAGAGGGGAGCTGGATGGATAGTAGGGGTACAGGATGGAGTCAGATGGGAGCTGGATGGATAGTAGAGGTACAGGATGGAGTCAGAGGGGAGCTGGATGGATAGTAGGGGTACAGGATGGAGTCAGATGGGAGCTGGATGGATAGTAGGGGTACAGGATGGAGTCAGAGGGGAGCTGGATGGATAGTAGGGGTACAGGATGGAGTCAGATGGGAGCTGGATGGATAGTAGAGGTACAGGATGGAGTCAGAGGGGAGCTGGATGGATAGTAGGGGTACAGGATGGAGTCAGAGGGGAGCTGGAAGAATAGTAGGGGTACAGGATGGAGTCCGAGGAGAGCTGGATGGATAGTAGGGGTACAGGATGGAGTCAGAGGGGAGCTGGATGGAATCAGAGGAGAGCTGGATGGATAGTGTTTTGCACTGTATGTGACCCTGATGTGACTAATTGAATTGTGGGGAAGCTAAGACCTGCGAGGTGATAATTAGAGTGGGGCGCCGACTGATATTAATAATCACGGCTGGGAATAATGAGCCACCATCATTATATTGTCTCTGAAAAATCGCTGCTTAATGTGCTCACCTTGACCACCTGATATCACAAATGAATAAGTGGTAACATGCAGTTTATTCTTAGTATACAGTACGCCCTGCTCCAAATCTAATACTTACAGTTGGGATATACTCCGCCAGATGGCGCTGGACTGCAGAGACATCGAAAATTGGCTCCTCCCGGCCCCTCAAATACCCGGCGACCTCCCACAAATCCCCAGAATTTCTCTGCAGTCTGGCTGCGAAGGACGAGAAATTGGCTCTCGCAGGTGAGCGGGGTTATTAGCCTGTGGCCCTTTAGGACTATTCCCACCCGTTCCACTAGTATTATGCCTCCCAGCCTTGGCTGCACTGGGCGGGTGAGGGTAGGCAGCACCGCTGTTAGGTGCTTAGGAGCGCTGCTCTACCGCAATCCCCCACCAAAGGGTAGGCGGTTCAGGCTTATGGTGAGCCTCTATGGGATGCCCCTCCCGCACTTTTGCACCTGCCTATCGGTGGGCCCTATTTAAGTGGCCGCCGTCCTCCCTCATCCTCCTTGTAGTCTTCGGGGGAAAAGAAGGGGAGGGGTGTGTGTATGTGTGTATAGATATGTATGTTATGCATTCTGTGCTTTACACTCTCTTTTCACATGCCTTTTATTCTTGTGTCAGCCGCTGCACTGACTTGTCTTTACTGCATTTTAAATTTGCCGCCGCGCGCTGTCTTGGTTCCGCGATTGGCGGCGGCATTACCTCAGGCGCTGGTGCGCCATCATTGGCTGCTTGCCGTTCTGGCTTCGCGCTCTTCGGGGGGGGGGGCGTTGCCCGTCTTTGGCGCGTTCCACGTCATCGCTGTTACTGGCCCGCTCCTCGAGGTATACCGACGCCATCTTTCCTGCTTGGTTGGCCTATGCGCGACAGACTCCTACCTACCGCAGTCTGTAAGTGCCCTCGCGGGCGGCTTTATATCTTTCACTTTTGTTACCATGTACTTTAGGTCTTGTCTGCTTATGTCTTTCAGGCGGGACGAACCCTTCTTGGCTTCTCCCGGACCTTTTTTTAGTATATTACTTGTAGGCCTTGTAAAAATTATACTCCCACTTCCCTAGCGGGTTATTGGGGCATCCAGGGTTGCTACATAGCGTTATTCCCTATCGGCGTATAGCGTCACTATAATCACCATATGGAACAGGATAAAGTGACCGGGGTCCCTTCGGGACAAGACCGGCTGTGTGTAGCGTGTGGGCAGCCTCATGCTGACGCTGACAAGGTGCGGGTCTGTGTACCCTGCGCTCAGCAGGTGCTTGCATTGCAATCTGGCCTGCCAGTGGCTGCACCTCGTTTCACTTCACCTACTCCCCCAAGCTTAAATCTCACTCCTGCTGAGTTGCATACTAGTGGGGATTCTCAGCCTGATGTGTCTTCTACACTGGCTACTGTTGAACAGTTGATTGTGAAGTCCTTAGCGCGTAAGGCCCCTGCTAAGAAGCGGCACTTGATGCCTAATGCTACTGTTTTCCCTATGGGAACTGAGGAATTTTTGAATCTGTGTGGCTATACCCCGTCTGATGAAGGGGAGCTCTTTTCTGATTCAGGCTCATCTGATGAGAGACCAAGGGGTCATGACGATTCTGGCTCTGACCCCTGGGCCCCGGATGACACTGACAGATTATTGACCCAGATTTTTGAGGTTCTGTCCATCTCTCTCCCTGTTGAGGCTCCCAGGAAAAGAGGGGAGCTTTTCCATACAGCAAGATCACTTTGGAATTTCTCGAGCAGGCACATTTCCATAACCTTGTTTTCAAGGAATGGGAGCGCCCCAGTAAACTTCCCGGGCTTCCAAATAGTTGGGATAGGAAGTATCACTTTCCTGCTGAGGTGGTTAAATGTTGGTCACCCCGCCCCCCCCCCCCGAGGTGGATGCCCCGATCCTAGGGCTATCTAACACCTCTGTCATGCATTCCCCTGATTCTACTACCCTGCGGGATGCTGAATACCGGCGTATTGATCAGCTGGCATTCCACGCCTTTGCATGTGCAGGGACGGCCCTGCGCCCGGTCTGTGCCTCTGCCATTACTGCTGTGGCCACTAGAACCCTTATCAGAAATATGCTTGATAGTGCCCCTGATGATTTGCCATGGGAGGTGTTTAATGCACTCTCCAGTTGTGATGTTTTTGTAAATTTTGTCCTCTCAGCATTGGATGACACCATCAGAATGTGTGCCAGAACTTCTGCCCTTGTGGTGGCTATACGCCGCTCGGTTTGGCTGCGCCAGTGGGCTGCTGACAACGCTGCCAAGAAGGCCCTCACTGGTTTTCCCTTTAAAGGACTGCGTCTGTTTGGAGACCGCCTGGACCTGTTTGCTAAGGGAGGCAGGTTACCCCAGCGCAGGCGGCAATCTCGGCCCTTTCGGGGTCAGGGTTCCTTCACCTTCCCTTACTGTGGTGCAAGACAGGGAAGGGGGGTTTCTTTACCTGGGGCCCGGGGAGATTTCTGGGGTAGAGGCAGAGGACGTGGACGTCCTGGCTCCTCCTGGGGTCCCAAAGCTAAATCCTCTCCCAAGCCCCCTCAGGCATGATGGGGCGCCCTCACCCATCCGGGTGGGGGGACGGCTGCAGCACTTCGCTCACGTCTGGAGGCTTCATGTCTCAGACCGGTGGATTCAGGAGGTAGTGTCCTCCGGTTACAAGTTGGAGTTTGCCTCCGATCCCCCCCCCCCAAGATTCATCAAATCCCGGATTCCTCAGGACCCTGTGTCAGCTCAGGAGCTAGTGCAAGGCCTCCTGGAGCTGGGGGTCATCTGCCAGGTCCCCTTAAGAGAAAAAGGCAAGGGCTTTTATTCCAACCTATTCACAGTACCCAAAAAAGATGGCTCAATCAGGCCCATCCTGGACTTGAAGATCCTCAACAAGTTTGTCAGGGGCAGGTGCTTTCGCATAGAAACTCTGCGCTCTGCCATCAGTTCCTTGCGCCAAGGGGATTTCATGACTTCTGTGGACATCAAAGATGCTTATGTTCATATTCCTTTGTTCCCAGGTCATCAAAGGTTCCTCAGGTTCACTCTGATGGATCAACACTACCAGTTTGTGGCCTTGCCCTTCGGCCTCACTTCAGACCCAGGGTGTTCGCCAAGGTGCTGGCTGGCGTGATGTCTCTGCTCAGATGTCAGGGCGTCCTGCTTCCCTATCTGGACGACATTCTCATCACTTCCCAGTCTCTATATCAGGCAGAGTTGGATACTCAGCTGGTGGTGTCCACTCTGGAGTCATTTGGATGGGTGATCAACCACCCCAAGTCCTCACTAACCCCTTCCTTGGTAACTCCATTCCTAGGAATGAATCTGGATACAGTTCAGTCAAGGATCTTCCTTCCTCAACAGAAGGTGGACAGTCTGATTGCACAGGCTCAGTCCCTCCTAGCTTGTCCCCATCCCTCCATCAGGCAGGGGATGCAGCTGGTGGGCCTGATGGTGGCATGCTTCGAAGCGGTCCCTTATGCTCAGTTCCACTTGAGGCCCCTGCAACTTCACCTATTGTCAGTATGGGACAAGGACCCAGCGTCCCTGGACAGGGTCTCTGTGCTTCCCCCCCGGTTCAGGAGGTCCCTCTCGTGGTGGATGGACTCAAGGAACCTGTTGGGGGGCAGATCCTTTCTTGCCCCTACCTGGGAGACGGTCACCACAGATGCCAGTCTGTCAGGCTGGGAGGGTTTCTGGAAGTCCCTGCGGTTCCAGGGGAGGTGGGGCCCTCAGGAGGCCCACACACCTATCAATGTCTTGGAACTGCGGGCGATCAGGTTAGTTCTGGCTCACTTGACTACTCACCTTCGGAGCCTGCCTGTTCAGGTGCGCGCAGACAACCGGACGGCAGTTGCCTACATCAGTCATCAGGGAGGGACCCGGAGCAAGGGGGCCCTCCAGGAAGCGTCTCTGATCCTGACTTGGGCGGAGGCCAATGTTCCCTGCATATCAGCTGTGTACATCCCGGGGGTGGAAAATCACCTGGCGGACTCTCTGAGCAGGGGGACCTCTCGCCAGGGAGAATGGTCCTTATGCAGCAGGGTGTTTCAATCCCTGTGTCACCGTTGGGACCAACCAGATGTGGATCTGTTTGCGTCCCGCCACAATCACAAGCTCCCAGCTTTTGTCTCTCTGTCCCAGGATCCTCTGGCCTTGACCTCGGATGCGCTAGCAATGTCATGGCATGACTTTCAGCTCCTGTATGTCTTTCCTCCATTCCCCCTGCTGGGCAGGGTTCTGCGCAAGATTGCTCTGGAGGGGGTGCCAGCAATTCTGGTGGCCCCCAGGTGGCCAAGAAGAGTGTGGTTCGCAGACGTGGTGCAGCTGGCAGTAGATCAGTACACTCTGCCCTTGGTGCCAGATCTGCTCACTCAGGGCTCACTACGCCATCCCAATTTACAAACTCTGGCTTTGACGGCTTGGCTGCTGAAACCTCCATCTTGATGGAGAAGGGGCTGTCTTCTTCGGTTATGGATACCTTGATTAAAGCTAGGAAGAAGTCTTCCTCTTCCATTTTTTACAGGGTTTGGCGTGCCTACATTGACTGGTGTGAGTCTAAGTCTCTTCCCTGTCGTGTGTTCTCTATTCCCAGGATTCTGGAGTTCCTGCAGATGGGGCTCCAACTCAGTACTCTGAAGGGTCAGGTTTCTGCCCTGGCTATTTTCTTCCAGAAGTCCTTTGCTCAGCACCCTCTGATCAGGACTTTTTTCCAGGGGGTCACTCATGTGCGCCCCCCACGTAAGCCTATGGTGCCTGTTTGGGATCTGAGCTTGGTTCTGTCAGCCTTGCAGGGTGCTCCCTTTGAACATGTGCAGGATGCTGCCTTGGCCATTCTTACGCTCAAGGTTGTGTTTCTGGTGGCTATCACCTCTGTTAGGCGTGTGTCTGAGCTGGCGGCGCTTTCCATTCAGCCCTCCTACTATGACAGACACCAGGACAAGGTGGTGTTTCGTTTCAGACCTGACTTTCTGCCTAAGGTAGTGTCTGCCTTTCATTTGAATCAGGATATTGTTCTTTGTGCCCTAATCCTAGCAATGCTAAGGAGAGGGTTTTGCACTCTTTGGATGTGGTTAGGTGTCTGAAGTACTATCTGGTGGCTACTGCACCTTTCAGGAAAACTGATGCTCTTTTTATGGTCCCTTCTGGTCCTAGGAAGGGTTTGGCTCCTGCCAAGTCTACTATCAGCAAGTGGATTCGTCAGGCTGTGATTCAGGCCTACTCTGCTGAGGGGAAGAATCCTCCCTTCCGCCTTTCCACTCGTGCTATTGGTGCCTCTTGGGCTTTCCAGCACCAGGCTTCTGTTGAACAAGTTTGCAAGGCCGCCACTTGGTCTTCTGTTCATACCTTTTCAAAGTTTTACAAGGTTGATGTTAGGGCCTCAGCTGACGCTGCTTGTGGCCGAAAGGTTCTGCAGGCTGCAGTGGTTTAAACTGTCTGCTGCTGATTTTTCTTGTGGATCCCACCCTACTTTATGGACACTGCTATTGGATGTCCCAACTGTAAGTATTAGATTTGGAGCAGGACGTACTGTATACTAAGAATAATACAATTCTGTGATTACTCACCTGTAGAATTGGTATTATGAAAATATGAGTATACAGTACGTCCTGCTCCACCCCACCATTGTTTTGCATTATCTTGGATCCCCTGTATGGTGATTGTTATCATTGTTATAGTTCATAGTTTGGATTGTTTAATTCTCCCGGCTTCTCATTAACTGCTTTTCAATGCTGGGGATTTGTGGGAAGTCCCTGGGCATTTGAGGGGCCGGAAGGAGCCTATTTTTGATGTCTCTGCAGTCCAGTGCCATCTGGCGGAGTATATCCCAACTGTAAGTATTAGATTTGGAGCAGGACGTACTGTATACTCATAATACCAATTCTACAGGTGAGTAATCCCAGAATTGTATTATTCCTCACTCGATATGACCATCATAGGCGCTTTTCTCCACTACCAGCATATTTGCTGCTGCTTCTCCCTGTCACTGGCTGCCATCTTTGCTGCTGCTCTTCGTTGCTGTTCATTTACTTGCTATGTATTTATTTCCTCCGTTCTTGCCTTATCTGGGTCCTCCGCTGCCCACAACTATCTGCTGTCCTTGCACTGCCACTGATAACACCCCAGGCCAGACTGCCTCAGGGTCCTCTGCTGCCCCCTATTTCCTTCCACATCTACACTGGCACTGATCACACTTCAGCTGGACCTTCAGTATCCTTTAATGAAAAGCTCAAACCCTTAAACTATTCTCCAGCATCTAAATTTAATATATTTTAAGTTTTTAGTCACTTTATTATTTTTTCCCCCACTGGGCTGCAACTATATTCAGGACTCTAGGATACGGGCGCCGCCATCTTGCCTCAGAAGCATCACATACTGAGGAGAGGTGTGAAAAGTACAGAGGGTGGGGGTTATAGCTGTGCTTTGCAGGGTCAGGAAAATGACAGCAATACCAGAATGCAGAGCAACACAGTCAGAAGACACTTCCTGTATGCAGGCAGCCTAAGACTCCACGCATTGCCATCTTGGATGTTTAAAGGCTCAAAAAATGCAATTGGTGCAGGTAGAATTTTTATTAATGTAGACAATCTGTATAGACTTGGGGGAAACCTACAAGATAGGCTCTTATTCAGGGAGAGGGTCTGGATTAATGTGGACAATCTGTATGTACAGGGGGGAAAGATACAAGATAGGCTTTTATTCAGGGTGAAGGTCCGGATTAATGTGAGCAATCTTTATGTATGGGGGGAAACATACAGATAGGCTCTTATTCAGGGTGAAGGTCCAGATTAATGTGGGCAATCTGTATGTACAGGGTGTGGGAAACATATAAGATAGACTCTTATTCAGGGTGAGGGTCCGTATTAATGTGGGCAATCTGTATGTACAGGATAGGGGAAATATACAAGATAGGCTCTTATTCAGGGTGAAGGTCTGGATTAATGTGGGCAATCTGTATGTACGGGGGGGGGGGGGGACATACAAGATAGGCTCTTATTCAGGGTGAGGGTCCGGATTAATGTGGGCAATCTGTATGTACAGGATAGGGGAAATATACAAGATAGGCTCTTATTCAGGGTTAAGGTCTGGATTAATGTTGGCAATCTGTATGTACGGGGGGGGGGGGGGACATACAAGATAGGCTCTTATTCAGGATAAAGGTCCGGATTAATGTGGGTAATCTACATGTACAGGGGCAACACCTATAACATAGGCTCTGATTCAGGGTGAGGGTCCGGTTTCAGATCTTGCTGCCTCTGGGTCCTCCACAGCCACTGATTGCCGCCCTGTCCTCACTGCTTCCTTGGTGCTCCACACCAGCCAATTGCACTCAGGTGCAGAGTTCTATGCCATCGCCAAGTGGCTGGTGGAGGAACTGCAGCCTATCACCCTCCCGGAGTATGTGTCGCATGTGAAGCTGTTGTAGGGTTTGAAGGACAGCACTGTGCCCTATGTTGGTGATATGCTAATGAATGTGAGCTGTAGTTCAGCATGTTTGGTTCGTTCACCCCCCCCATCCAGCACTTACCCCCCCCCCCCGATGCCTGGTCCTCTTTGTCCTTCATCAGTCAGCGTTATTGAGTGCCCAGTCGTCGGGCCGCACGCTCCATCCCCCTCTAATTGCCTCTGGGAATAACCAGTGCAGGACGGGCCCTTCCCCGGAGCCGTCCCTGATCGGACTTCCTGGCATCCCTTCACTGCCGGAGCTAATTGCCAACACGCCGCACACCTGCCAGATCCACTAACCGGTCCCCTTTCCTGAGCAGACAGCATTCTTAAAGTGGACCTAAACCCAGGATTTTGACTATTCTGGGTTTTGGTCCTTTGCACCGGGGCACCCCAATCGAGGATGACCCCCCCCCCCCCAGATCACCTGAAGAAACTCACCTCTTCCCGATCCTGCGTCGCATGTGCGGCCGCTCATCCAATCAGAGCGCTCTGAGTCGATGACGCCAGTGCCTAAAGCCAGTGCCTCCGAGCGCTCTGGCGGCTGCATCCCCCACTTCCCTCTAAGAAGAAGCGTGCCCGCGCCGGCCATCCACAAATGCCTGCCGCGTGCTAGAGGGACAGAGGGAATGCGGTCGCGGCCCGCACATGAAGTGGAAACAAAGTGAGTGAACGATGCGACCTGGGGGGTATCACAATTTTGGATGCCCTGGAAGGAGGGAATCGAGCTGGGTTTTGATCCACTTTAAAGCAGACCTAAAGTCAAACATGATCATTCTTTAACTTGTATAAATATATAAATGGGCAATACAAAAAATATGGAGAAACACTATTTCAGGTAAAATCCTCTCTAAAGACAAGGGGGCGCTCCCTCCACCTGGAAAAAATAAGATTCATTTCCCAGAGGCGACAATCATTCTTTACCCTAAGAACTATAAATCTGTGGAAGCTTTTTACAGCATCAACCGCTGACAGCTTCAAAAAAGAATTTGATGCTTATTTAGAAGAAAATAACATTAACAGTTACAATTAGAGGTTATCAGTAAAAAAAGATAAAATACAATAACCCCAACACCCTTGGATGAACTTGATGGACATATGTCTTTTTTTCAACCGTATTAACTATGTAACTTGTCCTGCTGCAGTGTCCATCCCCTGCTCTCTTCATTCTTCTGCCGCTTTCATCCTTCTCTCTTATTTCTTCCATCTTCTCTATCTTCTTTCATCTTTCTTTTTTTTCATCCTTTCTCTTCTTTCAATTATTCTTTTTTTCATTCTTCCCCTTTACCTTCTTTCATCTCTCTTCTTTCCTCTCCTCTAACTTTCTTCATCTCTTCTTTTCTATCTTCATTTTTGAATCCCCATGTCCTTCACCCCCTTGCTTATCCCCTCCTATCCCCTTCATCCTTTTTCTCTAGCTTCTTTAAAATCTTTTTTCATCCTTCTCTTCTCACTTCTTTCAATTATTCTTTTTTCATTCTGCCCCTCTATCTTTTTTCATCTCTTCTTTTCTATGTTCCTTATCCTCATTTCTGAATCCCCATGTCCATCACCCTCTTCCTATCTTTTCATCTATGTTCTTTTTCTCTTTTTTATTTATATCCTTATCCTTTTATCCTTTCACACTCCTTGTACCCTCAGTCTTCCTACACTCTAATCTTCTTTTCTCTTCCATTATCCCTATTGCATCTCTTGTGTCTTCTTCGTTGTCTTTATTATCTTTCTTCCTTGCTGTCTTCTATTCTAAGTATACAGCACGTCCTGTTCCAGAATATTCCTTACCCATGCATACATCCACAAGATGGCGCTGGACTGCAGAAAAACAGCTTGTGGCCTCTCCCAGCCCTATATAAGTCGGGGACCTCCCACAGAATCCCCAGTTTATTTCTGCAGTCTGCGCTGAGAAGATAGAAGATGGCTCTCTTGTGGCGCAGGTGAGCGGGGCTTATTGCCTGCGGCCCTGCAGGACTACTCCCACCAGTTCCGTCCCATTGACTGCCTCCCAGCCTCGGCTGATAAGGTTCGGGTGAAGGTAGGTGATAGAAGCACTTTGTGCTGAGGAGCTAGGCTCCTACCACAGTCCCTGCTGTAACAGGGTAGGTGTTTTAGGCTAATGGTGAGCCTTTTTGGGATGCCCCCACTGCCTCATGGGTTTGGCCAGGTTATCCTGTGCGGTAAACCCTGTTCCCATTCCCCCTCCACCTCCTCTCTTCAAATTGGCCCCGGGCGCCATTTCCCCTGGGGTATTCCGTTGTTATCCTCCCTCACTCGGGGGGGGGGATGTTGTCTGGTCTTCGGGGGGGGGGGGGGGGGGGGAGCGGGCTCCGTGGATCATGCAATTTACCTCATATCTCCACGGCCCGTCCTTCAAGTTTGCGGACGCCATTTTGTCTTCCTCCTGCGCTGCTGGCTCCTTGCGGTCTGTGAGTAACCGTGGTGGGGTGAATATTCTAAGCATACAGCACGTCCTGCTCCAGAACATATTCATAACGTATGGTGTATGGTATACCTCCGCCTTCAGCGCCGTGCACTGCAGATCACGAAGAAAACAAGCTCCTCCCGGCCCTACATACCGTGTTTCCCCGAAAATAAGACCTACTCCGAAAATAAGGCCTACTGTGCTTTTAGCATGACGGCTAAATATAAGACCTTCCTCGAAAATAAGACCTCCCCCCAAAATACCGTATTTACAAGCTGAAAGGCGGGAGCGAGGAGGGAGGCCGATGTGAGTGCCGCAGGATTGTAGCTGCCGTCATGCGGGAGGGCGGCGAATGAGCATCTGATGTGCAGGAGGGCGGGTGGTGACACTGGCCAATCGGAGTTCTGACGTTTGCATACCTCGCAACTGGGCAGGACAATCACGGATTGGTGAGTTATGTCCCGCCGCCCCGCCCCCTCAGGAAATGTCCCGGAATGCCATTGGAGCAGCAGCAGCCTGCTGAGTGCAGGGCCGCAGGAGGCATAAGGCCATGTGAGGCCGCAGCGGCGGCGCCTGTCTCTTTCGCCTGACAGAACGGAGCCGGCTAGCTGCGGGAGTTGGGGGGGGGGGGGGGGTGTGGTCCCAGCCGCTGATCCACCAATGAATCAGGCGGCACAGGCTGAGGGCCTTCTGATCACCCGCCCCACTGTCTGATCGCTCACTGGACGCCTGCTGCTTCAACAATAGGTGAGTGCTTGCTGGAGAGGCTGAGGTTATGTCTGGTTATGATGGTTTGTGATGGCAACTACTACTGTTTAACAGTTAATAAATTTCCTTTTTTTGTGAATGCATGTGAATTCTTCTTCATGGAAAAATGTAAGACATCCCCTGAAAATAAGACCTAGCGCATCTTTGGGAGCAAAAATAAATATAAGACACTGTCTTATTTTCGGGGAAACAGGGTATATCGGAGGACCTCCCACAATCCCCAGATTTCTCTGCAGTGCTGGAACTGCGAAGACATGAAGTATCACGCTCTCGCAGGCGAGCGGGGCTTGACAGCCCGAGGCCCTGCGGGACTATTTTCACCCGTCCTCATTGTGAATTAATGCCTCCCAGCCTGGGCTGCGCGGGTCAGGTGAAGGTAGGCAGCACCTAGTGTGCTTATGGAGCTAGACTCCACCGCAATTCCCCAACCATAGGGTAGGCGGTTTAGGCTGATGGTGAGCCTCTAAGGGATGCCCCTCCCGCATTGTTGTCCCATACCCCGTGTAGTCCTGAGCCCTATTAGGGTCGCCATTCTCCCTCTTTTCTCCGTCTTCGGGGGAAAAGAAAGGGGGGGGAGGGTACGCGTGTGGCGGTCTTAGTGTACCAGTATGTCACGCTCGTGGCTTATATTCTGCCTTCACTAACATCAGAGATGTCAGGGCCACGCTGATTGTTTCTTTCGACTGCCCGTGTGTATTTTTCTAATTGATTGCCACTTAATAGAGTTGCCGCGGTCTCCGAGCTTACTGTCGGCGTCCGCTCTATGGTACGTTAGGCCGGCTATTACTCCATTGCTTTAATTTTCCTTCCCTTGTTGGTGCATCACGGCGGAGTATTTAGCCCGCTCTTCGAGCTTCGCTGGGCGCCATTTTGGTTAGCTTGGTTAGCTTCCCGCGCACGCGTCGTGACGATCTCCTCCTCCACCTGAGCTGTAAGTGCCCTTGCGGGCGAATCCCTTTCATTATTGTCTGCCCATCTGCGCATGTTCCTGACATCTCTTTCCCATTGTGTCTTCCAGACGCTGAGTTCCCTGCGGCCTCTCCCGGCCTCATATACATATATTCCATTCTTATAAGTACCTTATACGTATACATTGCTATACTCACTAGTATAAGGAGCGGGCCTTCCCAAAATCTCCCACATTGATCAGCGGGTATTTGGGGCATCCAGGGTGGCTTACGGCATAAATCCCTATCGACATACTATAATCGAACAATCACCATATGGAGGCATCTCAGGATTGTGTTACCGGGGTCCGATCGGGACAGGACCGGCTGTGTATATCGTGTGGTCTCCCCCATGCTGAGGCGGACGGGGCACGGGTCTGCGCGTCATGTTCTGAACAGACGCTGGAACTGCGAGCAACGCTTGCGGTTGTTCCTCGCCCCTTCCCACTCATTAACCCTTCCCCAATCCTCACTCCCGTTGAGTCTTGTACAGGTGAGGGGGTACAAATAGATCCCTCTCCTAGACGGCCCACGTTGGCCCAGATCGTAGAAGGATTGGCTGGCCGGATTGGCCCAGTTAGACAACGGCCTGCTTCTCCCGCGGCTTCGACCTGTGCTATGGGTTCTGCGGAGTCCTTGTCTACACGTGCTAGCACCACTTCGGAAAAAGGGGACTTGTTCTCTGACTTAGGCTCCCAGGACGAGAGACCGAGGGGTCAGGATGACGCTGATCTGGATGCCTTGGATCAGCTTGACATTGACGCCATGTTACTCAGGATTTTTAAGGTACTGTCCGTTTCGTCTCCCGGCGCGGTCCCCGGGCCGAGAGGGGGGCGCTTTCATACCGCGCCTCCTCGGTTGGAATTTCTCGAGCAGGCTCACTTCCATGCACTTGTTCTTAAAGGGTGGGAATGTCCCGCCACTCTTCAAAAGACGCCGGATGACTGGGCTTGGAAATATCCTTTTCCCCCCGAGATGATAAATGTTTGGTCCTCGTCCCCAGCCGTGGACGCTCCGATTGTTGGGGTTCCTAACCCCCCATTCCTTCTCCGGCTTACAGCTCCCTGCAGGACGCCGAGGGTCGGCGTATCGATAGGCTTGCTTCCCACGCCTTTACCTGTGCGGGCACGACGCTGCGACCTGTCTGTGCCGCGGCAATCACGGCAGTGGCCGCTAAGACTCTTATATGTAAGTCCCTGGAGCATCAGCCTGAAGATTTACCCTGGGAGGTCTTTTATGCACTCTCTAGTTGCGATATTTTTCTTAAATTTATCCTTATGGCCTTGGATGACACCATCAAAATGTGTGCTAGGACCTCTGCCCAGGCGGTGGCTATACGTCGCCTTCTCTGTCTTCGTCAGTGGGGGGCAGACGATGACACTGAGGATCTTGACGGGGCTCCCCTTTAGAGGACATCACCTGTTTGGGGCACGTCTGGATTTCTTTGAGAAACAGGCCACTCCACCCAGTCAGAGGCGGCCGCTGCGTCCCCCGCGGGGCAGAGGGACCCCTCCCCCTCCATATCATTCCGTTGCACAGGAACCGGGGTTGCCCCCTGCTGGACCTGGTCCAATCTCCCGCCCCAGGAGTGACGTTCAGGGTCCGGGGCTCGCCGGTCGGGCTAAGTCTTTTTCCTTCCCTGATTTCCCTCATGCATGATGGGACGCCCTCACCCACCCGGGTGAGGGAGAGGCCGCAGCACTCTACCCCTATCAGGAGGCATCCTGCCTCGCTCTGGTGGCTTTAGGTAGTTACCCTAGAGAGGGAACGGTGTTTGCTGGGCAGTCCTTCCCTGAGTCGGTTAAGGGGTCTATGTTTCCATGCCAGTCTTCGGGCATGGGTGCAGGCTTAACTGGGCCTGCCAGGTATGGCTTCCCTGCTGAACGCCATTATCATATAGAATCTGGGGCCTCTGAGCGGGTCTGCCCCTCTTCTCCCCCTTTTTCTCTCCCTTCTAGGATGAGGGAGCTTATCTGCCTAATACCTAGGAGGGTGTGGCACTTGTACCATAATCTTTCGGCCTGGCGCCCTCGACAGGGCTGTCCGTGTCCCATGCCCCAGGGACCCCCTGCCCGCTGGGCATGTATGGATTTTCCAGGCTCTGGGTACCTTCGGGATACTGAGCCCTCTACGACTGGTATTGGTGTTCACTTACACCGTAGAGACTTAACCTAAGCTCCCTGTTTGCGCCCTCGTATACACAGGGCACCGGAAGGTGTGTTTGGCTCACACGCCACCAAGAGGCGCTCGGTACAGGGGACCTTTTAGGCTCTACTGTTCTCTCACACGGAGCTGTGGGAATGGAGCTTGACAAACCGGAGTCCTTCTCGGCTACACCCTCTAATCCCTGGTTTACACCAGACGTAGGTTTCACCCTGTGCCCCCTTTTTTTGTTTTTCCCCTGACTATAAGGAATTTACAGGTATGAGACCTCCGGTCCTCCGTCCTGTGTAGGGATTCCTCCAGACAGCTTCGCTTTCTGGGGAGCCGATTGGCGGCTCGTCCTTGGACACCATTGTTCCGGGGATGTTGGGCTCTGAAGTGACTTAGCCTTTAGCCCTGGATGAGAGGGATGCACCCTGGGCCTGGTTTTGCCTGTCCTACCACCTTGTGGAGGCACGTTCTCTTCTACTGGACTTGTTGGTACCGCGGGGGAGCATCCCCATACTCCTTACCTTTCCCTGATGGTTACCATGGTACCTGGTCTGGCAAAGGGGGCCTATTCTTCTGAATCCCCCAGGGGTTCCTGGGAAGGGACCTTGAAGGTTCTGGTTTCCTAGGTGAATTTTGGTCATAAGAAGCATGTTGTGGGTCCTGGTAGGGGACTACTCCTTCTTGTACCCGTACATTGGGGGACTTTCTGCCTTTAATAGGACAGTGGTTGCGCTTTGCTCCTGCGGAATTATTGGGCCTGGATCCTTACAGGGGAGCCCTGATTCCTTAGGGGTCTTGTCTTTCCTGAAGTATCCCTCCCTTGGAGGTTCTCTGTTGCGCCTCTGGGCTCATACGGGCAGGGTCCTGCGGGACCCCGCCTTTATTACAGGGGTCTACTCCTGTTATTGGCCAGTCTGGTCTGCCCTGGTTGGGGCTAGGGTTCTGGCTGGGTAGTTTTCTTAAAGAGGTTATAACCTTGTCCTACCGGGCGCGGGGAGAGTTTGCGCTGGTCCCTGATGACAAGCAGCACCTTATGCTTGGGGCCTGGGAGGCCCAGCGGGGTGTGGGCTGAGTACAGCTAGATGGTATCTTTTCCTCTTTTAGGACAATTTTTTTACCATAATAGGGTGCCTTTACCTTAGACATGCTTTAGCGTTGACAGGATCTGGGGCTTACCCTGTCCGAGATGACAGATCTCGAGGTGTCTTGTCCCTTGGAGGTTCTGGACCTTGTCTTCCTCCTTATTCTCTTCATTTGCTTATGCTTATGCTTATGCTTAGAATAATACAATTCTGTGAGAATCTCACCTGTAGAATTGGTATTATATGCATACAGCACGTCCTGCTCCACCCCACCCTGGTTTCACTTTGTTCTGGATCCCCTGTATGGTGATTTTACTCACTGGGTGTTTTTTTTCACTGCTTTTCAATGCTGGGGATTGTGGGAGGTCCTCCGGTATATGTAGGGCCGGGAGGAGCTTGTTTTCTTTGTGATCTGCAGTGCACGGCGCTGAAGGTGGAGGTATACCATACGTTATGAATATGTTCTGGAGCAGGACTTGCTGTATGCATATAATACCAATTCTACAGGTGAGATTCTCACAGAATTGTATTTTTTCTCTATTTGTCTTATGCCTTATTCTTATGGGAATTTGTGTCTTTCAGGCTGGATAAAGCTTTGGTCCTGTGGTTTCTCCCGGCCCTCTCCCCTCATTATCTCCCACTTCCCTAGCAGTCTATTCGGGCATCCCGGGTAGCTCTTTAGCATTAACCCTTACTGGCCTACTGTGCCTGTTCAAATCACATGGAGGCTTCTGGGTATAATGAGCCTGGGGTTTCTTCGGGACAAGCCCGGCTATGTGTTGCGTGTGGGGTATCCCCAATCGGTGATGGTGTCAGGGTATGTGTATCCTGCGCCAAGCAGTTACTTACACTGCAGTCTAGGTTACCTGTTGCTGGGCCTGCGCCCCCCTCGGGCTTCGCCTACCCCCCCACGCCTGCATCTGACCCCCTACGAGGAGCATACCAGTGGGGGGGAGTCTTAGCCTGATTTGGCTGCACGGGTAGCCAGCATTGAGAAACATATTGCTAGGTCTGCATCGTGTAAGGCTTCTGCTAAGAAGCGGCATTTGTCTCCCACCGTCTCCCTCTTTCCTGTGGAAACTGAGGAAGTTTTTGACACTACTGGTTATTCCCCCCTGGAGGAGAGGGAATTGTTCTCTGATTCAGAATCATCTGAGGAGCAACCCAGGGTTTATGGTGGTACAGTGTCTCCCTTTGGGGAAGATCTATGGTTCTCAGATTACACTGACAGGCTCTTGGCTCATATTTTTGAAGTGCTCTGTATCTCCCCTCCTGCCGTGGCTCTGCAGCAGCAGGGTGAGCTCTTTCACACGGTTATGAAACCACGTCTGGAATTCCCTGAGCAGTTGTACTTTAATAATCTGGTGCTCAAAGAATGGGAGCGGCCTAGCAAGCTGCCAGGGGTGCCCAAAAGTTGGGACAAAAGGTATCCCTTTCTTGCTGATGTGATTAGGCGTTGGTCATGTCCTCCTGAGGTGAACGCGCCCGTTCTGGGGCTGTCCAATACATCTGTCATGCATTCCCCTGACACTTCTACCCTGAGGGATGGTGAGGACCGGCGTATGGACCAACTGGCTTGCCATGCCTTTGCCTGTGTGGGGACCGCGCTACACCCGGTTTGTGCCTCTGCCATTACAGCTATTGCTATTAAGGGTTTGCTTAAGAGCCTCTTAGAAGGGGCCTCTGATGACGCGGGAGGAGAGGAGTATAGATCTCTCCTGCTTTGCTATGAATTTGTTGCATATGTCCTGTCTATGGATGATGCCATTAGAATGTGTGGTAGAACTTCTGCCCTGTTGGTGGCTATACGCCGCTCTGTCTGGCTACGTCAATGGGTAGTTGATAATGCTGCTAATAAGGCTCTCACTGGTTTCCCTTTCAAGGGCCTGCGTCTTTTTGGTGAACGCTTGTATTTGTTTTTCAAGGGCGGTAGGTTACCTCAACGTAGGAGGCCGTATCGGTCCTTTCGTGATTCCAGACCTGGTCGAGGAGGATCCTTTACTGGGACCCGCGGAGATCACTGGGGAAGGGGCAGAGGACGTGGCCGTCCTGGCCTCTCATGGGGTCCCAAGCCAAAATTCTCACCCAAGCCCCCTCAGGCATGAAGGGGCGCCCTCACCCATCCGGGCGGGGGGACGGCTTCGGCTCTTTGCTCACGTCTGGAGGCTTCATGTCTCAGACCGGTGGATTCAGGAGGTAGTGTCCTCCGGTTACAAGATAGAGATTGCAGCCTGGCAAAGATTCTTTGCCTTGCCCTGGAGAAGTGACATGGGACGTCACGCAACGCGTCGGCTGGGAGAGGAGGGGGTGTCCTGGCTGGTCACTTGAACTATGTGAGTTATTGTGCAATATATATGTGTCTGCTTTTATCTCCCCATGGCTGTCCTTATGATAGATGTGTGTAGGTTGGTTTAACACACGGCACATAGCACTTTATGTATATAAAATATATTTTTTGCACGTTTTTTTTATATTAATAATATTTGGATTTCATGATTTAGTCACGTTTAGATAGGCAGTGTAGGGAGTTAGAGCAGTAGCAGATTGATAGATATATTTGATTGATTATTACAGCCTCTAAGCATTTACATCTGGACACTCTGTATAGTGTTGTCCTGCCCCCCTCCATCCATATTTTCTCTCCCCCTTCCCCCCCCCCCCCCCTTCCTTCGGGGTATTGTATATATATGTATTTTAATTAACTTTTTAATATGTGTGTACATAGTAAAAAAATGTTTTGAATAAAGAAGCAATAATTTGCAACTACCGTGTTTCCCCGAAAGTAAGACACCGTCTTACTTTCTTTTTATCCCCAAAAGCCCCACTACGTCTTACTTTCGGGGTATGTCTTATATTGGAAAAAATGACAAGCTCACCCCATAGGGTGATCATGATAGTACATGAGCCCCTAGATCTCCCCAGAGGAGTCAAAGACAGATAAAGGGTTGTAACCCTGCCCACATCTAAGTGGACCTAATTCAAACTGATCAGCTCTGGCTGGGGTTCCGCTTTAAATGTTGGAGCCTTTGCTTGTCCTGTCTGTGCAAGATGGCCACCACAAAGATTCCACAGTCAGACTGTAAAGTAGGGATCACCCAGATGCTGTAGAACTACAATTCCCAGTATGCCTTGCCTTTACAGAGGATAAACAAGGCATGCTGGGACTTGTAGTACTGCAGCATCTGTGCGGGTCAGACAAGTAAGGGTGCTGCAGCAGTTTACAGATGACACAAGGGCAGCATGGAGGGAACCCCCGGCCCAAGCTGCCCCCCTCGTCATACCCCCTGCGTCCCCCTCACATCACCCACCTGCGAGTTCCGCTGTGAATCCGTCTTCTCCCCCCGGCCTCTGACAGCACAGCACCAGCAGAGGGTCAGCCTGGCCCCCTGACGCCGCTCTCTCTCACACACACACACACGCGCGCACTTACCGGCACTTCCTGGGTGTTGCGCGAAGGTCGGTGGGCGTGCCCCATGCGCAGGGATGATCTCCACGTCAGGCTCCTCGCAGCACCCGCAGCTGCAGTGAGAGCCTCTGTACCCGGCGCCGCTCGTCTTCTGCTCGCAGCCCCGGATCCACCGCCGCTCGTCTTCTGCTCGCAGCCCCGGATCCACCGCCGCCTCTCCTCCTCTCAGGTAGGTCCCGTTCGACAACAATGTTATTTCCCCGAAAGTAAGACATACGTCTTACTTTCGGGGTACGGCTTATATTAGGCCAACCCTCTGAAACACCCCATACGTCTTACAAACGGGGGTGTCTTACTTTCGGGGAAACACGGTATAATCTGAGTGGTGCCATTCACTACAGGGGATGGATTAGGGAGTGTGGGACTCTCAGTTTTGTCTTGTTATTTAGTAGTGCACATATGTGCCTCCATCCTTAAATTGTGCACACTCTTATAGAGAATAGCGGGTGCGGTCTTTGTCTTGTCTTTTTCTTCCTTACTTAGACGACATTCTCATCATGTCTCAATCTCTCCAGCAAGCCGAGTTGGATACTCAGCGGGTGGTGTCCACACTGGAGTGTTTCGGCTAGGTGATCAACCACCCCAAGTCTTTCCTGTCACCGTCCATGGTGAGGTCCTTTCTGGGCAGGACTCTGGATATGTCTCAGGTCAAGATTTTTCTGCCTCAGCAGAAGGTGGAGAATCTTCAGGCCCAAGCCAGGTTCCTTATGTCTTGCCCTCATCCCTCCGTCCGGCAGGGGATGCAGCTGGTGGGCCTGATGGTGTCTTGCTTCGAGGCGGTTCCATACGCTCAGTTTCACATGAGACCTCTTCAACTTCACCTCTTATCAGTTTGGGATCGGGACCCTCGGTAACTGAATCAGGTGTTGGTTCTGTCCCCTCTGCCCAGAAGGTCTCTCTCGTGGTGGCTGGACTCAAGAAACCTGTTGGTGGGCAGATCCTTTCTGGCCCCGTGCTGGGAGACAGTCACCACAGATGCCAGTCTGACAGGTTGGGGGGGCTTCTGGAAATCCCTGAAATTCCAGGGTCAGCGGGGCCCTCAGGAGGCCCACACCCCTATCAACATTCTGGAATTGAGGGCAATAAGGTTGGTTCTCGCCCAATTGACTCCACACCTTCGGGGACGGGCGGTTCAGGTGCGCTCAGACAACCAGACGGCGATTGCCTACATCAATAATCAGGGAGGGACCCGGAGCAAGAGGGCCCTCAAGGAAGTGTCCCTGATACTGTCTTGGGCGGAGGAGAATGTTCCCTGCATCTCAGCTGTGTACATCCCGGGGGTGGAGAATCATGAGGCAGACTCCCTCAGCAGGGGGACCTCTCGTCTGGGAGAATGGTCCCTCAGCAGCAGGGTGTTTCGCTCTCTGGGCCACAGCTGGGGGTCAGCCAGATGTGTATCTGTTTGCGTCCCGTCACAATCACAAGCTTCCAGTCTTTGTCTCTCTGTCCCAGGACCCTCTGGCCTTGGCCATGGATGCGCTAGCAATGTCTTGGAAGAGCTTTTAGCTTCTTTATGTGTTCCCTTCTTTTCCTCTGTTGGGCAAGGTGCTACGCAAGATTGCTCAGGAAGGGGTGCCAACCATTCTGGTGGCTCCCCATTGGCCAAGAAGGGTGTGGTTCGCAGACGTCGTGCAGCTGGCAGTAGATCAGTATGTTCTGCCCAAGGCTCCAGACCTGCTCACTCAGGGGCAGCTCCGCCATCCCAATTTACAAACTCTGGTTTTGACTGCCTGGTTGCTGAAACCTCCACCTTGATGGGGAAGGGGCTGCCTGCCTCTGTTGTTAAAGTGGACCAACACCCAGGGGTGATCGGCCCGGAAATCTATAAGATTCCCGGGCCGATCACCCCCCACCCCCGCGGGACATCCGAGATCGGGATGTCCCGCGGGGTGAAACCCCCCAGAAACCCCAAAAACACCTTACCTGATCCGCCGCTGCTTCCGCCGCCGCCGCCTCCCGCGCACCCCTCCAGACGTGCGCGCGCCCGCGCCGGCCCTCTGTGAATGGCCGGCGGGGGCGCGCGCGCGCGCCGAGAGTGACGCGCGGGAGGCGGCGGCGGCGGAAGCGGCCTGGACGTTCCTGATCCCCGCCTGGACGTTGGCGGGGATTGGCTGCGGCGCTCACGTGGGAGCGTTGAGAGGTGAGTTTTTTGGGGTTTCTGGGGGGTTTCACACAGCGGGGCACCCCCGATCGGGGTGCCCCGCCGAAGTGGACCAAAACCCAGGATAGTCAAAATCCTGGGTGTTGGTCCACTTTAATGCCATGATTCAGGCTAGGAAGAAGTCCTCATCATCCATCTACTATAGGGTCTGGCATGCTTACATTGACTGGTATGAGTCTAAGTCGCTTCCCTGTAGGGCGTTTTCTGTTCCTAGGATTCTGGAATTCCTGCAACACAGTTTGGATTTGGGTCTTCAGCTTAGTACCCTCAAAGGTCATGTTTCTGCTCTGGCCATTTTCTTCCAAAGATCCTTTGCTCACCATCGTATGGTCAAGACTTTCTTCCAAGGGGTTTCTCACGTGCGTCCTCCACGTAAGCCTAGGTTACCAGTATGGAACTTGAACTTGGTCTTATCTGCCTTGCAGGGGTCTCCCTTTGAGCCTCTGCGTGATGCCCCTTTGTCCATTTTGACTCTTAAAGTTGTCTTTTTGGTGGCTATCACTTCTGTTAGGGGTGTTTCTGAGTTGGCAGCGCTTTCCATCAAACCCCCTTACTTTGAGAGACACCAGGACAAGGTGGTTTTTCATTTTAAGCCAGAGTTTCTGCCTAAGGTTGTGTCTGCTTTTCATCTCAATCAGAACATTGTCTTGCCTTCTCTATGCCCTAATCCTAGTAACCCTAAGGAACGGGTTTTACACTATCTGGATGTGGTCAGGACTATTTGGTGGCTACTGAATTTTTCAGGAACACTGATGCTCTATTTGTGCTTCCATCTGGGCCTAGGAAGGGTCTGGCTCCAGCTAAGTCCACTATCAGCAAGTGGATTCGCCAGGCTGTGATTCAGGCCTATTCTGCTAAGGGGTAGGAGCCTCCCTTCCGCCTTACTACTCATTCTACTCGTGCTATTGGTGCCCCTTGGGCCTTTCAGCACCAAGCTTCTGTTGAACAAGTTTGCAAGGCCGCTACTTGGTCTTCTGTTCTTACCTTTTCTAAGTTCTACAAGGTTGATGTTAAGGCCTCAGCTGATGCTGCTTTTGGTTGCAAAGTTCTGCAGGCGGCAGTGGTTTAAACTGCCTGTTGTTACTTTTTGGGGATCCCACCCTACCTTTACAGACACTGCTATTGGATGTTCCATGGGTAAGGAATATTCTGGAACAGGACGTGCTGTATACTTAGAATAATACAATTCTGTGATTACTCACCTGTAGAATTGGTATTATACATATACAGCATGCCCTGTTCCACCCCACCCTTGTTATCATTATTCTTACTTACCTCTCTATGGTGATTGTTCATATGTTCATTGTTGAATTCTGGTTTTGTTCTCCCGGCCTTTTGTTAACTGCTTGTCAATACTGGGGATTTTGTGGGAGGTCCCTGACTTATATGGGGCTGGGAGAGGCCACAAGCTGTTTTTCTACAGTCCAGCGCCATCTTATGGATGTATAACCCATGGGTAAGGAATATTCTGGAACAGGACGTGCTGTATACATATAATACCAATTCTACAGATGAGTAATCACAGAATTGTATTTTTTTTATCTCCTTATGGCTCTCTCGCTCTTTTTTTTTTCTCTTTATTCACCCTCATAATTTTTAGCCTTTTTCCCCTTCTTTTTCTTCTTTTCTTATCATCTTCTCTCTCCTTTCTCCCTTGTTCTTATTGTCCTACCCCTCACCTCCTTCATCCCTTGCCTTCCTTATGCTCCTCCATACGATTTCTTCTTTTCTCCTGTATTCCTAATTATTCATCTTATTCTGTCGTTGCCCTTTTTTTCTTGTCCCGCAGATGAATCCTTTCACAAATGGTTAAAAAAATTCAAGTTGAGTTACACTTTAGAGCCCAAATGTTTTCATATTTAAACATGGTGTCCCTGTGTCAGTGCCTTTTAACTTGCAGTCAGGTGTATGTTACGACCTCACAACCCCCCCCCCCCCCCCCCCCCCCCTCCGCGTGTTTCGCTCCTACCCGGCAGTTAATTGGCAAGTGCCTTGATTTAGCGCGCTTCTCACTCGCTCTGGAAAAATGGCCGCCATAAATCAGGCGCTGACGCCAGAAAATAGATATCATCCCCGCATTAACTACATTAATAGTAGCGGCGACGAATTAAGAACGCCGTAAAGAGGAGGCAGCAAATATAAATTATGCCGACACCTCCCCCCCCCCCCCCCCCCTCACCGCCACCACCAGCGCCGCTATTGTTCCCGCACTGAACTCCAGTGTTATGGAGCTTCCCCCCATTAACCTTTAACTACTTCACTACATTCTGGAACTTCCCCCCATTAACCCCGACTACTCCAATATTTTCTGGAGCTTCTCACCATTTAAAGAGGACCAACACCCAGGGGTGATCGGCCCGGAAATCTATAAGATTCCCGGGCCGATCACCTCCCACCCCGCGGGACATCCGAGATCGGGATGTCCCGCGGGGTGAAACCCCCCAGAAACCCCAAAAACATCTTACCTGATCCGCCGCCGCTTCCGCCGCCGCCGCCTCCCGCGCGCCCCTCCAGACGTGTGCGCGCCCGCGCCGGCTCTCTGTGAATGGCCGGCGGGGGCGCGCACGCGCCGAGAGTGACGCGCGGGAGGCGGCGGAAGCGGCTTGGACGTTCCTGATCCCCGCCTGGACGTTGGCGGGGATTGGCTGCGGCGTTCACGTGGGAGCGTTGAGAGGTGAGTTTTTGGGGTTTCTGGGGGGTTTCACACAGCGGGGCACCCCCGATCGGGGTGCCCCGCCGAAGTGGACCAAAACCCAGGATAGTCAAAATCCTGGGTGTTGGTCCACTTTAACCTGCAACTACTTCACTATGTTCTGGAGCTTCCCTCCATTAACCTCCAACTACTTCACTATGTTCTGGAGCTTCCCTCCATTAACCCCGACTAATCCACTATTTTCTGGAGCTTCCCACCATTTAACCTGCAACTATTTGACTATATTCTGGAGCTTCCCCCCATTAACCTCCAACTGCTTCACTATGTTCTGGAGCTTCCCTCCATTAACCCCGACTAATCCACTATTTTTTGGAGCTTCCCACCATTTAACCTGCAACCACTTGACTATATTATGGAGCTTCCCCCCATTAACCTCCAACTACTTCACTATGTTCTGGAGCTTCCCTCCATTAACCCCGACTAATCCACTATTTTCTGGAGCGTCCCACCATTTAACCTGCAACTACTTGACTATATTATAGAGCTTCCCCCTATAATTTAACCTCCAACTACTTCACTATGTTCTACAGCTTCCCCCCATTAACCCCAACCACTACACCATGTTCTAGAGCTTCCCCCCATTAACCGCAACCACTCCACTTTCTGGAGTTTCCCCTTATTAGCCTCCAATTACTGCACTATATTCTGGAACTTCCCCCCATTAACCCCCACTACTCCATTATTTTCTGGAGCTTCCCCCCATTAACCTCCAACTACTACAATCTTTTCTGGAGCTTCCCCCCATTAACCTCCAACTACTTCACTATATTCTGGAGCTTACCCCCATTAACCTCCAAATACTTCACTATATTCTGGAGCTTCCCCCCAATTACCTCCAATTACTGCATTATATTCTGGAGCTTCCCCCATTAACCCCAACCACTCCACTATGTTCTAGAGCTTCCCCCCATTAACTTCCAACTACTTCACTATATTCTGGAGCTTCCCCCCATTTAACCTCCAACTTCTTCACTATATTCAGGAGCTTCCCACCATTTAACCTGCAACTACTTAACTATATTCTGGATCTTCCCCCATTAACCCTGACTACTCCACTATTTTCTGGAGCTTCCCACCATTTAACCTGCAACTACTTCACTATATTCTGAAATTTCCCACCATTAACCCAGACCACTACACTATGTTCTAGAGCTTCCCCCCATTAACCCCGACCACGACACTATTTTCTGGAGCTTTCCCTCATTAAACCCGACCACTAAACTATTTTCTGGAGCTTCCCACCATTTAACCTGCAACTACTTGACTATATTCTGGAGCTTCCCACCATTAACCCCGACTACTCCATTATTTTCTGGAGCTTCCCCCTATTAACCCAGACCACTCCACTATTTTCTGGAGCTTCCCACCATTTAACCCACAACTACTTGACTAAATTCTGGAGTTTCCCCCCATTGACCCAGAATACGCCACTGTTTCCTGGAGCTTCTACCTATATTGGCATTACATTATATTAACGAATTCCACTATTTTCTGGAGATTCTCACAGGAACCCCGACTACTCCACTATATTCTGGAGCTTCCCCCCATTAACCCTGACTACTACAATATTTTATGGCGCTTCCCCTTCTCCATTAACCTTCAACTATTCCACTTTGTTCTGGAGCTTTACCCCATTAACCCAAAATACACCACTGTTTCCTGGAGCTTCTACCTATATAAACATTACATTATATTAACATATTTCACTATGTTCTTGAGCTTCCCCAGTTAACCTCAACTACTCCACTATTTTCCGGAGCTTTCCACCATTTAACCTGCAACTACTTTACTTTATTCTGGAGCTTCCCCCTATTAATCCCAGCTACTGCACTATGTCCTGGAGCTCCCCATCCCCATCAACCCCAACTACTCCACAATATTCTGGAGCTTCCCCTATTAACCCTAACTACTCCACAATGTCCTGGAGCTTCCCCTTATTAACCCCAACTGCTCCACTATTTTATGGTGCTTCCCCTCCCACATTAACCTTCGACTATTCCACCTTGTTATGGAGGTTTTTCCCATTATACTACGACTATGCCACTGTTTCCTGACGCCTCCCCCTATATTAACATTGACTACTCCACAATATTCTGGAGCTTTCCCTATTAACCCCAACTAATCCACTATGTTCTGGAGCTTTCCCCATCAATGTCAACTACTCCACTATGTTCTGGAGCTTTCCCCATCAACCTCGACTACTCCACTATGCTCTGGAGCTTCTCCCATGAACCTAGACTACTCCACTATGTTCTGAAGCTTTACTCATCAACCCCAAGTACTCCACTATATTCTGAAGCTTTCCCCATCAACCTTGACTACTCCACTATGTTCTGGAGCTTCCATTCAATTAACTTTCACTACTCCACTATATTTTGGACCGTCTCCCTATTCTTTGGAGCTTCAGTCTAGTCTAAATTACACTTTTGGTTCACGGGAGCAGGCATGATGGGATTAACCTACCGCCCCATTGTCCTCTATTGAGATGTATGAAACAAAGAACTTCCTCCTCCCTTCTCCCCTCAACAGAAGTCAACTGGGCGGCAGCCACAGTAATCCCATCATGGATGCTCCCATGTTATGGTGCTTCCGCCATTAACCTTAAATACTTTTTACTATTTTTTGTAGCATCCTCCATTTACCCTGACAATACCACTATATTCTGGATCTTCCTCTCCATTAGTCAGAATACCTCATTATGTTCACGGCTATAGCGGTGGTCTCTACGTTGAGTCCTGCACCTCTGGCTTTGGGGCTTCTCAATATGGGTGTCCTGGTCTTGTCTTGTTCCCCATCTCACCTCCTCTATAGGCCCAAATCCGAAAGTACAGGACCTGGCTTTTAAATTGCCGCACCCACTTCCCTTGGAAGGGTGGTGAGCGGGTGAGCCAAGGAGCATGTCTCCACTTTGTTCTGGAGCGTCCCCCATTAACCTGACTACTCTGATCTGGAGTGTCCCCCCATTAACCTGGCTACTCTGTTATGGAGCTTCCTCAATTAACCTGACTAGTCTATGTTCTGGAGCTTCCTCCATTTACCTGACTATTCTATGATATGGAGCTTCCCCCATTAACCTGACTAGTCTATGTTCGGGAGCTTCCCACATTAACCTTACTACACTATGTTCGGGAGCTTCCCACATTAACCTTACTACACTATGTTCGGGAGCTTCCCACATTAACCTGACTACTCTATTTTCTGGAGCTTCCCCCAATAACATGACTACTCTATGTTTGGGAGCTTCCCCCCATTTACCTGACTACTCTGTTATGGAGCTTCCCCCCAATAATCTGACTAGTCTGTGTTCAGGAGATTCCCCCAATAACCTGACTACTCTGTTTTGGAGCTTCCCCCAATAACCTGACTACTCTGTTTTGTAGCTTCCCCCAATAACCTGACTACTCTGTTTTGGAGCTTCCCCCATTTACCTGACTAGTTTATGTTCTGGAGCTTCCCCCAGTAACCCGACTACTCTATGTTCAGGGGCTTCCCCCAATAACCTGACTAGTCTGTTTTGGCGCTTCCCCCATTTACCTGACTAGTCTATGTTCAGGAGTTTCCCCCATTATCCTGACTAATCAATGTTCTGGAGCTTCCCCCAATAACCTGGCTACTATATTTTCTGGAGCTTCCCGCAATAACCTGACTACTCTGTTCTGGAGCTTCCCCATTAACCTGACTAGTCTATGTTCAGGAGCTTCCCCAATAACCTGACTATTATATTTTCTGGAGCTTCCCCCAATAACCTGACTAGTCTGTTTTGGAGCTTCCCCCATTTACCTGACTACTCTATATTCTGGAGCTTCCCTCAATAACCTGACTACTGTTATTGAGCCCCCCCCCCCCCCCCCATTTACCTGACTAGTCTATGTTCTGGAGCTTCCCCCATTAACCTGACTAGTCTATGTTCAGGAGCTTCCCCCATTAACCTGTATACTCTATGTTCTGGAGCTTCCCCCATTAACCTTACTACACTATGTTCGGGAGCTTCCCACACTAACCTGACTACACTATGTTCGGGAGCTTCCCACATTAACCTGACTACTCTATTTTCTGGAGCTTCCCCCAATAACATGACTACTCTATGTTTGGGAGCTTCCCCCCATTTACCTGACTACTCTGTTATGGAGCTTCCCCCCAATAATCTGACTAGTCTGTGTTCAGGAGATTCCCCCAATAACCTGACTACTCTGTTTTGGTGCTTCCCCCATTAACCTGACTAGTCTATGTTCAGGAGCTTCCCCCATTAACCTGTATACTCTATGTTCTGGAGCTTCCCTCATTAACCTTACTACACTATGTTCGGGAGCTTCCCACATTAACCTGACTACACTATGTTCGGGAGCTTCCCACATTAACCTGACTACTCTATTTTCTGGAGCTTCCCCCAATAACATGACTACTCTATGTTTGGGAGCCTCCCCCCATTTACCTGACTACTCTGTTATGGAGCTTCCCCCCAATAATCTGACTAGTCTGTGTTCAGGAGATTCCCCCAATAACCTGACTACTCTGTTTTGGAGCTTCCCCCATTTACCTGACTGGTCTATGTTCTGGAGCTTCCCCCAGTAACCCGACTACTCTATGTTCAGGGGCTTCCCCCAATAACCTGACTAGTCTGTTTTGGCGCTTCCCCCATTTACCTGACTAGTCTATGTTCAGGAGTTTCCCCCATTTACCTGACTAGTCTATGTTCTGGAGCTTCCCCCATTTACCTGACTAGTCTATGTTCTGGAGCTTCCCCCATTTACCTGACTAGTCTATGTTCTGGAGCTTCCCCCATTAACCTGACTAGTCTGTTTTGGAGCTTCCACCATTTACCTGACTAGTCTATGTTCTAAAGATTCCTCATTTATATGACTACTCTATATTCTGGAGTTTCCCCCCAATAACCTGACTAGTCTATTTTGAAGCTTTCTCCATTTACCTGACTGCTCTTTTCTGGAGCTTCCCCCATTACCCTGAGTGCTGTGCCGGGGGGTCCCTACGTGCCCGGCTCCTCTGGCTTTGGGGCTTCTCCTTATTTGCGCCAGAGAGAAGCAGTGCCCTTGGTCTTGTCTTGTTCTCCATTATGCCTCCTCTTCAGGCCAAAATACTCCCGGAAGTGTGTTGGGCAGGTGAGCCAAGGTGCGCGTCTAGAGACTATGGTTCTGATGAAAAGTCCATCGAGGTCAGAGAGTCTCTTGACTTCTGTGGTTGCCTGGGCTCAGCAAGGCCTTGTGAGTGCCCTGCTGTATTCCCGGAGTGCCCCCAAGTGTCCAGATATCTAGCATTACGGGTGCGAGCGGTGGGGTTTGGAGTGGACGGCTTTCACATGGAGTGCTCGCTAGTGTCTTGGAGTGTCTTATAAGTGACCCTTAGTCACAGCTCTTCTGGCCATGTTGGAGCACAAGCACCGTGCTCTCACCTCTCTGGAGGATTTTGCGGCTTATTCGTTAATCACCCGCAGACGGATAACTCTTCCGGCTGCCTGTCCCCGGGTTACGGGTACGCTTGAAATTTGAGCGAGCCGCAGCCCCCTCGTGCTCACCTGTGTTCTCTTCTCGTTACCTGCTGAGATTCTCAATGATGATGCACATCGGGGGACCACACCGGGAACACTGGGGTGTCACCTCAGCTTAACACCCGCAAACCCCATTGTACCAGCCACCATTACCAAAATGCTTTTCCAGCCAGGATTGAGAAAAAGTCCAAAAGGATGAGTGAACGTCATCATCATCAATTAAACCTGGACCTTCAGCATCATTTAATGAAAAGCCCAAACCCTTAAAAAAACTATTCCCCAGCATCTAAAATTAATATATTTTAAGTTTTTAGTCACTTACTTATTATTCTTTCCCCCACTGAACTCTGTTCAGGACTCTAGGATACGGGCGCCGCCATCTTGCCTCAGTATCATCACATATTGAGGAGAGGAGAGGGGTGAAAAGTTCAGGGGGCAGGGTTATAGCTGTGCTTTGCACAGACAGAGCAGAGCTGGGGTCAGGGAATAGACAGCAATCCCAGAATGCAGAGCGGCAAATTCAGAAAACACTTCCTGACTGATGCTCCATTAGCCGCCATCTTGGATGTTTAAAGGCTCATAACATGCAGTAGGTGCAGGTAGGATGATTTTTAATGTGGGCAATCTGTATGTACAGGGGGGGAAACATACAAGATAGGCTCTTATTCAGGGTGAGGGTCCGGATTAATGTGAGCAACCTGTATGTACAGGGGGGAACATACAAGATAGGCTCTTATTCAGGGTGAAGGTCCGGATTAATGTGGGAAATCTGTATGTACAGGGTGGGGGAAACATATAAGATAGATTCTTATTCAGAGTGAAGGTCCAGATTAATGTGAGCAATCTGTATGTACAGGGGGGAGGAAACATACAAGATAAGCTCTTATTCAGGGTGAGGGTCTGGATTAATGTGGGAAATCTGTATGTACAGGGGGGAGGGGGAAACATACAAGATAGGCTCTTATTCAGGGTGAAGGTCCGGATTAATGTGGGCAATCTGTATGTACAGGGGGGGGGACATACAAGATAGACTCTTATTCAAGGTGAAGGTCCGGAATAATGTGACCATTAAAGCGGAACAAAACCCAACAGCGGACGTCCTGGTATCTTTTAGAGTCCAAGGCCTGGCCGCAAGGGTTTGGACTCGCTTTAAAGCGGACCAAAACCCAAGATTTTGGGTATGCTGGGTTTGGGTTCTTGCCCCCAGGGCACCCTGATCGGGGATGACCCGCTGTGTGAAACCCCCCAGGTCGCCCAACTTGCTTGCCTTTTCCCGGTCTTAGAGCACATGCGCACCCTCCCGTCCAATCAGTGAGTTCAACTGAAGAGCCGAGTCCAGCCGAGCGCTGTGAGTGCTCCTATAACAGGGAGCGGGCCTGTGTTGGCCACTCACAAATGCCTGGCACGTTCACTTGTGTTTGTTTAAGGGTTAGCGGGGTGCGGGGTTGCTCGCTCATGCGCCGTTGGACCGGGGGATAAGGAGAGTATATCGTGTGACCTGGGGGCCTTTACACAGCGGGGCATCCCAATTCTGGATGCCCCGGGGGGGGGGGGGGATGGGAATCAAGCGGCCCTGGATTCTTTTACCACCAGGTGCCAGGCAGCAAATCGCAGGGCAGGATTGCCGGCGAGGGGAACGAGGATAAGGTAAAGGTTATGTGGGGGGGGGGGGGGGGGGGGTCGTGGGTGGTGTTGATCTGCTTTAAAGTGGATTGAAACCCAGGATTTTGACTATCCTGGCTTTTGGTCCTGTCCCCAGGGGCAACCCAATTGGGCGATGCTCCGCTGTGTGAAACCCCCCAGATCGCCTGAAGCAACTTACCTTTTCTCGGTCCTACGGCGCATGCACGGTCGCTCATCCAATCAGCGCACTCGGAGCCGCTGATGTCACGCCAGCTAAGACGGCGTCTTAGTACGCTGACGGCTGCATCCCCCTGCTTCCGCTGTTAGAGGGATAGCGGGGATGCCGCCGAGCATGCGTTATTGGACCGGGAAGCAAGGTAAGTGAACGGGGCTACCTGGGGGGTTTCACACAGCGGGGCATCTCGATTCTGGATGCCCCTGGGGGGAGGGAATCGATCGGCCCGGGAATCTTAGAGATCTTAAGAAGCCGGCTGGCCACATCCCCTGGATGTGTGTCATGCAGATAGGCTGGGTGGAAGCCGGGGATGCGGTGGCTGACGATCGCAGGGCAAGGCGATTTTACCCGGGGGTTTCGCGCAGCGGGACAGGCAAGCGGCCGGTCCTGGAGTGTTTTAGATTCCAGGACCGTGCCCCAAGGGTTTTCATCTGCTTTAAAGTGGATCAACAGTTAAAAATGACTTAAACAAGACCAACACAACAAACAGTGCTCATATGCCCCCTCCCCAGGGCAATTTAGACTGCTGCACATAAAAAAATGTACCTTTTTCTAACTCGTACTGTGGTAAAGTTTAAAAACAAGATGGCGGCTCAGGAAGTGCTGCTGTTACTGTGCATTGTCAGTTATGTCAGGTGAATCCAGGCAGCAGCATGTCCGAGATGCTGGGAGAGGAATCTCCAAAATGTCCGCTACCTTTCTTTTCCAACTTTACCAAGCTGCTGGTCCGGTTTAAGTCATTTTTGACTGTCGGTCCGCTGTAAACCAGATCAACACAACAAACAGTGTTCATATGCATCCCTCCCCCAGGGCATTGTATATTGCTGCACGTAAAAATTCCTTTAACTTTTTCTGTGGTAAATTTAAAAAACATGATGGCGGCTCATGCATTTGCAGGCCATCTGCAAACAGGAAGTGCTGCTGGGCTTCCTGTTACTGTGCATTGTCAGTTATGTCAATTGGAGAGGAAGCTTCAAAATGGCCGCTACCTTTCTTTTCCGACTGTGGCTGTTGGTCTGGTTTAATTACTTCCTTCTAAAATTCTGATCCTTTGATCGAATCATTGATTTATTAAATTTCCTGGTCCCTTCTATCATCAGAAAGAGGAGGCAGCCTTCAGTTTTCGTGCTCTGGCGCCCCCCGAAGAGGTCGTGCGCTGCGGCGCAGCAAGCGGACGCACAGGTTAGCGGCAGCTCTAAAGCGCTTCCGCGTGTTTGAGTGACAGCTGGAGTTTATCTCCGCTTTTCAGTTCATAACCTACGATTTCACTCTGTTATGAAAAACATGAAAGTCCGCCCGTGTCTCCATTAGCTCCCCGTCTCCGTCTCCCGCTCTCGTACGGCGGATGCCTCGCGTCCGGATTAATATCCGCGGGAGCGCGGTGTGGTGTCGCCCGAGCGGGTCAAGGACGGCGGCGGGGGCTGACCTCTGCTTTCCTGCCGCTGAGGTTCGACTCTTAAACGCATACAGCCTATTAGCGTCGAGACGTTTCCCAATTCCACCGCCCCGGCGCAGAGGTTAGAGGCTCCATGTTTTCAATCTGAATGAGAAAGAAGCGACGTGTTGTGCGGCTGCTCGCCCCCACCAGAATGTCATTTCAGGCACACGGCCATGCTGAGAATGACTAAATATGTCCCTGCCTAAAATATTCTCACCCGACGCCTAAATTCCGACCCAGCTCGGTGTCACCCTTTTCTGTCAACAGGATCTACAAAATATATCCCTCCTGTATGTTATAACGTAAAACCAAAAGGGTTCAGGTCCACCCTGTAAACACATAAGGGGAGTTTGTGCACCTTCTGTAAATTATAATTTATATCCAAAGAGGATCCTGACATGATATATTATATCAGAAGAGAGTTTGTGCACTTTCTGTAAACTTTAAAATATCCAAAGTGCGCCTGGGTCCTTCCTGTAGATTAGAATTTATACCTTATATTATATATTTATATAGAGAGTTTGTGTCCCTCCTGTAAATTATAATTTGTTATCCAAAGAGAATTTAGATGTAACAGAAATCTGTAAATTAAGTTTGTGCACCTTCTGGAAATTATAATTTATATCCAAAAAGGATCCTGACGTGATATATTATATCAGAAGAGAGTTTGTGCACCTTCTGTAAACTTTAAAAAATCCAAAGTGCGCCTGGGTCCTTTCTGTAAATTAGAATATATACCTAAAGAGCATTTGTGTCCCTACTGTAAATTATCATTTTTTATCCAAGAGAATTTAGATGTAACAGAAATCTGTAAATTATATCTTAAATCAGGAGAAAGTTTGTGCACCTTCTGTAAATTATAATCTATCCAAAAAACGACTGGGTTCTTCCTGAAAATTATAATTTATATTCAAAGAGGATGCCGACGTGATATCTTATACCAGAAGAGAGTTTGCGCACCGCCTTTAAATTCTAACATCCAAAGAGTGCTTGGAGAGTGGTTGGATTCCTGCTGTAAATCACATCATATTTAGAGAGCGGACTAGCTCCTCCTGTAAAATAAAGTTGTATCTGTAAATTCTCTCTTATTTGGTGAGTTGCAAAGGTCCTCTTCTCCAAAAGGGATTCAGTGGTGAGAGAATCTGTTATGTTATATCAGAAGAAAGTTTGTGTACCTTCTATAAATTGTAACCTATTCCAAGAATGTCTAGGTCCTTTTTGCAAATTAGAATTCATACCTAAAGGGAGTTTGCGTCCCTCCAGTAAATTATAATTTTAAATTATATGTAATATGTAAATGATATCTTATATCAGAAGAGAGTTTGTGCACCTTCTGTAAATTTTTACCTAAGCAAAGAGCGTTGGAGTCCTGAGTTTGTATAAGGATGATAACTGGGGGGGGGGGGGCACAAACTTAAAATACTAATTTACAGAAAGGACCCACATGGTTTTGGATAGGTAATAATTTACTGAAGGCTCACAAGCGGTCTTCTCATGGAAGATATAGGGGTCGATTCAGAGCCTGGTGAGAAAACTCACTTTTTTTGGAGAGAAAATTGCCATTCACTTTTATTGTCTACCTTGGCTGAATCAGAGCCATTTAAAAGTTTTCACTTGGTTAAACAATGAAGGCGATTGCCAATTTTCTCTCCTAAAAAAGAAGTGTGTTTTCTCACTAGGCTCTGAATCGACCCCATAGGTTACAGATTTCTCTCACATCTGAATCCTCTTTATGTCCCTCCTGTAAATTATTATTTTTATGCAAAGGGGAGTCAGATGTGAGAGAATTCCGTACAGT
>CM051239.1:432415282-432508994 GCA_027917425.1 Gastrophryne carolinensis
AGGTATCTCATATTTAGGAAGTGTCCGGCTTTCTCCTATACAATTGCAACTTGTATTTGTAGAGTTCTAGTTCTTTCTGTGAAATATAACTCGTATTTTTAGTGGCCGACTCCCTCCTGTAAAATATAACGCTTTGGAGATTTTGGTCATTCCTAACTTGTACATAGAGAGAGGGGACTAGTTATTCAGTAAAAAATAAGTCTTGTTTGGAGAGTGGTCAAGTTTCTCTGGCAAAGTATGTCGTATTTGGAGAGTGGCCAATTTCTTGGTGTAAAATTTGTCGTGTTTGGAGAGTGGCCAAGTTTCTGCTGTAAAATATAAGTTGTGTTTAGAGAGTGTCTGAGCTGCTTCTGTAAAATATTTGGAAAGGCACCTAGTTCCTCCTGTAAAATGTCATGTTTGGAGAGTGAGTAGTTCCTACTGTAAAATATAACTCTTATTTGGGGAGTGGCCTAGTTCCTCTTGTAAAATATGTTGTATTTGGAAATTACCTAGTTCCTCCTGTAAAATATAAGTTGTATTTCGAGAGTGACCTAGTTTCGCCTTTAAAATATAAGTGGTATCTGGAGAGTGGCCAAGTTCCTACTGTAAAATATAAGTGGTGTTTGGAGAGTGGCCTAGTTCCTCCTGTAAAATATAAGTTGTATTTTGAGAGTGGCCGAGTTCCTACTGTAAAATATAAATCGTGTTTGGAGAGTGGCCTAGTTCCTCCTGTAAAATATAAGTTGTGTTTGGAGATTGGCAGAGTTCCTACTGTAAAATATAAGTCTTGTTTCAAGAGTGGCCAAGTTCCTGCTGTAAAATATAAATCATGTTTGTAAAGTGGCCAAGTTTCTTCTGTGAAACCTAAGATGTCTTTGGAGAGGGCTGGGTTCCTCTTGTAAAATATAACAACTCCTTTGTTAAGTTTCTTAATTCCTCCTTTAAAATTGTACTTGTTCTTAGAAGGTGGCCAATGTCACCCTTTAAAATAAAGCTCGTAGTTGAAGAGTGGCTGGGTACCTCCTGTAAAATATAACTCGTTATGTCGAGAGTGGTCAGATTACTCTGGTAATATAAAACTCATGTTTGAGCAATGGCTGAGTTTCTCCTGTAAAATTTTACTTTTGGAAAGTGCAAAAATTTAACTCATAATTGGCGAGTGGCTGGATTATTTCTGTAAAATATAAGTCTTGTTTGAAGAGTGGCCAAGTTCCTTCTGTAAAATATAAGTTGCATTTGGAGAGTAGACAGGTTCCTTCTGTAAGATATAAATTGTATTTGGAGAGTGGCCGAGTTTCTCTTTTAAAATCAGAAGTCGTATTTGGAGAGTGGTTGGGTTTCGGCTGTAAATTATAACTGTCATATTTAAAGAGCGAACTAGCTCCTCCTGTAAAAAAAGTCATATTTGGAGAGTGGCCAAAGTCCTCCTGTAAAATATAACTCTTATTTGGAGACTTGCAAAGGTCCTTGTAAGGGAACCGCGGGTCACGTGATCCAACTAACAATTGAGAAACTACGATCACGCAGCCCACTTTCCCAAAGCACCGCCCGTTCGCCCGCCTAGCAGGACTACCAGTCCCAGCAATGCCCCAGACACACAGATTCTTGGCTAAGGCAAAAAGATCGCTCAAAGATCACACAAGTTTTAATGCTACAGGCACACTAGGCAGTGATAACAAACACTTGACTATGGTGGAATGAATACAGATGTTGTTCTGAGAAGTGGGTTACAGGTTACAGTGAGTTACACACAAAGATACATCAGTTAACTTAAAATGCAGATGTAGAGTAGGGATGATGAGCTCCCACATGGAGGCGAGTGGCAAGCTTATTGATGGGCACCTCCAGCACACAGGCAACGTAACCTCCACCGAGAGAGTGACAACCGCTGTCCCAGTGTCATCCCCCTTTATGCCTTGGGACCCTTTCACCCCCTTCCTTCTGTGGGATGGACTGTTTCCTCCCCCCGTCGTGGAACCTGCTTTAGTACCTAAAAAGCTTTAGGGGTTATAACTTTGGGCAGGGGGTCATATGGCTCTGAATATGGCACCAAACGATTAGGCTGGATGCCAAAGATAGCGTCCCTAGATGGGTCAGAACCCGAGATCTCCATTTCTTTAGGTTCCCGTAGTCACATGGCCCTGAAAATGTATGTCTATGTGCAGTTTTGTGGGCCCATTCTGTATCTGGCTTGGTGCTGGGACACGCAGTGGTCCGATTTGCGTTGGTGCTGAATGTCTGAGGCACTGGTGTTTAATGCGAGGGAGCTCTCTCCAGGGTCCCTCTTCTTCAGACTCAGCGGGGCCTTCTCAGCACAGAGGTGTGAGAGAATCAACAGGGAGTTTGTGATCTGAGCTTGGCTCAACTCACAGATGCTAATTTGCCTTCCTGGAGAGATTAGGTCCTGTGCATGTTTATGGCTAGAAAGCTTTAATGCTACAGGGGAAAATAAAGGGTGATATTTGCTAAGAACAGAGAATCTTAAAGGGGGAAGTTGGGCATCAGCAATAAAATGATATATAATATTTGCCCTATTCCTCACAGTCCTCTTGTAAAATATATCATATTTGGAGTCTGGCCGAGTTCCTCCTCTAAAATATGATTTTTGTTTGGAGAGTTGGACGAGTTCCTCCTGTAAATTATAACTCTTATTTGGAGAGTCAAAATGTGACTTGTGCTTGAAAAGTGGCTTCATCCTGCTAAATACACTGGCTTCGATTTAAATAAAGGTAGAAAAAAAATTCTCATGGTAGTAAAAAATTAAATTCATGAGAAAAAAGCCTGAGAATGTCACTGTTACTGAATCACCAGGTAAATGACAATGAAAGTCATAGGCAGCTCTTACTACATTATAGAAAGGAGTAAACAGTTCTCTACTTTTCTTAGGAGTAAAAAAGTGCCATTGACGTACATTGTTTTTTTTAGCTGGTGATTCAGCAACAGTGAAATTCTCAGGCTTTTTTCTCATGAATTGAATCTTTTACTTCCATGAGAATCCTGCTATAGGATATCCCTCGTATTTAGAGAGGGATCAGGTTCTCAATGTAAAATCTAACTTGTGTTGCAGACTGGCCAACCTCCCCTGTAAAATATCTCCTATGCGGAGAGCTGCCTGATCTCTCCTGTAATTTATAACTTGTATCCAGAGGCTCACTGGGTGCCTTCTTTAACATATATCATATCTGGAGAGTAGCCCCGGGGACTGAACCCCTGGGTCATGCACTTGCAACCTGTAATTCAGACCAGCGATGGCTCTTAACCAAAGATGGTTGGGGAATGTCAGCAGATCTTCTCAGACGACCCGCTGCTGAATCCCGTCATCGCACACCCTGCGCCCCCCCCCCCCCCCCCCGTGCCTCCCATTCCTTACTCGGATGTTTTAATATAATTTAAAATTAATGATGTATAAACAAAATATATGCTTTTGTGCACAGCATTACAAGGAAATAATGAAGCGCCTGGAACTGTGCGTAGCAGTGCATTCTCCGGTGCGTCACCGTTGCTGTTGTTGACCCCTTGTATACTGCATGAAATGCCTAAAAAATTGCATAGAAAATTTAAAAAATGACTCTGGCCCTGGCTAGTCTAGGGGTCCTCAGTGTCCATCCTGCTGCCAGCATACTCACTGATTTCGCAAATCTCCCTCCTACTCTTGCTGCTTTCTTCGCTGTTGCTGAACATCTTCGAGTCTTTGTTTCCGTCTCCACTGCTACTAAGAGGTTCACCATTAAAGACAACCATTCCTCTGACCCTTGACACCTTCTCTCCTGCAAATGAAGGGCCCACCACTATTTGTAGACCGTCCTCTAGTCCTCGTGACCTTCTCCATTGCCGCTGATCATTCTCTGGACCTCGTTAACTTCTCCATTGCCACTCCTCATCTTCTGGTCCTCATTAACTTCTCCATTGCCACTGATCATCCCCTGGTCCTCATCACCTTCTCTATTGCCACGGATTACCCCCTGGTCATCTTCACCTTCTCTATTGCCACTCATCATCCTCTGGTCCTCAGAACCTTCTCTATTGCCACGGATTACCCCCTGGTCATCTTCACCTTTTCTATTGCCACTCATCATCCTCTGGTCCTCAGAACCTTCTCTATTGCCACTGATCATCCTCTGGTCCTCATCACCTTCTCCATTGTCACTGATCATCCTCTGGTCCTCATCACCTTCTCCACTGCCACTGATAATCCTCTGGTCCTCATCACCTTCTTCATTGCCACTGATCATCCTCTGGTCCTCGTCAGCTTCTCCATTGCCACTCATCATCCTCTGGTCCTCATCACCTCCTCCTCTGCCACTCATCATCCTCTGGTCCTTGTCAACTTTTCCATGGCCACTGATCATCCCCTGGTTCCTCACCACCTTCTTCATTGCCTCTGATCATCCTCTGGTCCTCGTCACCTAGTCCATTACCACTGGTTTTCCTCTGGTCCTTGTCAACTTCTCCATTGTTCCTGATCATACTCTGGTCCTCGTCACCTTTTCCATGACAACTGATGATCCCCTGGTTACTCATCACCGTCTCCGTTGCCTCTGATCATCCTCTGGTCCTCATCACCTTCTCCATTACCACTGGTTTTCCAATGGTCCTTGTCAACTTCTCCATTGTTCCTGATCATCCTCTGGTCCTCGTCACCTTTTCCATGGTCACTAATCCTCTTTTGCTTTTCCGCCGCAGTTTTCTTGCGCTTTTTTTTAATGGTATTGAGGAGATCCCTACAGACACTTCATAAAGTATGTTCCTGTGAAGGTGATGGGGGGGGGGGGGGATTGTACTCAAATTGTGTGACCACTTACACTGTGTGTGTAGAATGTGTCAGGGAATCGGCGGGTCCAACTAACAATCGAGCAACTACGATCACGCAGCCCACTTTCCCAAAGCACCGTCCATCCACCCGCCTAGCGGGACTACCAGGCCTAGCAATATCCCGGGCACCCAGATTCTTGGCTAAGGCAAAAAGATCGCTCAAGTTAAATAAAGTTTTTAATGCAATGAGCCCACACTAGGCAGTGATAACAAACATTTGACTATGATGGAATGAATACAAATTCTGAGAAGTGGGTTACAGGTTACAGTGAGTTACACACAGATACAACAGTCAGAGTTACCTTACAATGCAGATGTAGAGTAGTGATGATAATGAGCTCCCACATGAAGGTTAGTGGCAAGCTTATTGATGGGCACCTCCAGCACGCAGGCAACGTGACCTCCGCCGAGAGAATGACAACTGCTTGCCCAGGGTCATCCCCCTTTATGCCTCGATCTCTGCCCCTTCACCCTCCTACCTCCCAGACACAGGTCCTGGGGAATTCTTTTGAAGCACCATAGGCTAGCTCACCTCCCCAGCGAAGAAGGATGCTGGGCCCTGGCTGTCTGACCAAGGTGTTAGGGGAGCCGCAGGGGGGCTTTCATCCTAGAACTGCCCTTTCTGAGTGTCAGAACCTCCTGCTCATATAAGGAACTTGGTTCACTAAGAGTTGAAAAAAACTCTCATGGTAGTAAAAAATTCAATTCATGGGACAAAAGCCTGAGAATTCCACTGTGAATCACTAGCTAGGTAGACAATGAAGGCCAATGGCATTTTTTTACTCACGAAAAAAGTATTGCATTTTTTTATCCCCTTTTTACCTGTAGTAAAAAGTTCCATTGACTTTTATTGTCTTCCTATCTGGTGATTCAGTAACAGTGACATTCTCAGGCTTTTTTCTCATGAATTGCATTTTTTACTACTATGAGAATTTTTTTTCAACGCTTTGTGAATCGAGGCCAAGGATTTCCTTTTCCTGCTAGCCTTGTAAGGGTGACATTTGCTAAGAACAGAGCATTTTAGGGGGAAGCCGGGCATAACCAATAAAATGAAATATAATAGTTGCCCTTTTTCTCACAGAATACCAGTGGTGACATGCAGTATTTCACCTAGGTGCCCCTTTCTTCTTGTCACCTCTGACTTGCGGGGTGATATATGGGTCAGACTGGCCATAAACATTACCTGTGTTATGACCATGCTCATATAGCTCCTGATTCCACACTTTAGTTGGAAGGCTTCTATCCATAGGGGGCACAGCTGACCCACATGATATCTCTGGTGCACAATAGAATCTTGGTCGGCTACCTTTCTCATGGAACATAATAAGCTCATAGAGCCCACATGTTGGTGGGTAGCTCAGCCATCCCTCATTGGACCTTTCTGTTTCCCTGCAGGGTTATTTTGTTACACCGGATGCGTCAGCTGTCCCAAGCCAAGAAGACCCAGGCCCAGCAAAGGTGGAAGGATCGGAGGCTCTGTTGTATCGGAGGAGCTATCTACAGTGTATCAGCCAATAAGCTGCGCAAGACCTGGAGTCCCGGCTCTGCCAGCAAGCCCACGCTGAAACCAGGTGAGTCCAATGTTACCAGTCAGGGACATTACAATTCTCCATATAATCCTATGGATGGTCCACTAGGGGGCAGTAACAGTTATACGCCATATGTTTCTACCTTGTAAAGCGATATGGAAGATGATGGTGCTATATTAATAAACATTCATAATAATAATATAGAGACCATAATATTCCATATATAGTTATGGAGAGGCCTCTAGGGGGCAGCAACTCCATAATGCCCCATATCATTCTATGGAGAGTTCACTAGGTGGTAACTCGTGTATTTTTATGGAGTGTTCACAAAAAAGACCAGTGACGCAATAATGCTCCTCATTTTTCTAGTTTCCACTAAGAGGTCATTGACAACCCAATGTTTAAAGTGGACCAAAACCCAGGATTTTGACTATCCTGGGTTTTGGTTCTAACCTAACCCCCCCATCGGGGGGTGCCCCGCTGCATGAAACCCCCCAGATCGTCGACGTTAACTCACCTCTTCCCGGTCCCACTTTAAAGTGGATCAAAACCTGGGACTATACTGGGTTTTGGTATTTGCCCTCGGGGCATCCCAATATAGTTTGTCCCGCTGTCTGTAACCCACCAGATCAGCCTCTCCTTTCCCCTGTCCTATGACACATGCACGGGCGCACAGCCAATCAGAATCCTTTACTCCATTCCGCCCTTTCAGCCAATAATCCACTAACGGCCAAATGCAGCCGAATGGAGCTGAGCGCACCTGCGGCCGTGTCCCCGCTAGACTCTAGCAGGGGGTGTGTCTGTGCCACCCATTCAAAAATGCCTGCTGGGGGAACGCATCTGGCTAAAATGTACAGCATAGTGCAGCCGTGACCTGTGCATGTCCCATTGGATTGGGTAGATTTTACTAGGGAATCAGAGAGGTTCACAAAGTGGCGCATCCCAAATTGGGATGCACCACGTAGTGGAAATCTGGTGGCCTTGGAGTTTTATAAACTCCAGGTCGGCCCGAGATTTTTGGTCTACTTTGTTATATTCCAATAGCGAGTCCAATATATATATATCAATAAATATATATATATATAATATATATATATTGCATACTTTACTAGGGGGCAATAACCATGTAATACTCCATATATTCCTATAGAGTGCCCACTAGGGGGCAGTAATACCATGATGCTCTATATATTCCTATGGGGGAGTTCACTAGGGAACAGCGACACCATGATTCCCCAAATATTTTATTGGCAAGTCTTCAAAGTGGTTGATGGAGAGTCAATCAGGTGGGTGGTGATGCTCTGTATAATAATATATGAATAGTCCATCAAGGGGCAAGTGGCCACATAATGCTTCATATATTCCTATGGAGAGTCCAGTATGAGGCAGTAACACCATAATGCTCCATATATTCCTATGGAGAGTCCAATATGAGGCCGTAACACCATAATGCTCCATACATTCTTATGAAGAGCCCTATAGGGGGCAGTGACACCATATTTCTCTGTACAGTAATTTACAGTAAAGACTCCATTAAATAGTTGGTGGCTCCATGAATCCCTTTGGAGAGTTGCACTGTTTTCAACATGCGGTACATGTACCCCAAGGGCTATGTGGCAGTGTCCCGGGGCAAACCTTCAGGCGGTGTCTGATTGGTCTGTTATATTATTTTAGAAGTGAGACTTGAAGTGGACCAAAACCCATGATTTTGACTATCCTGGGTTTTGGTCCTTGCTGTGTGAAACCCCCCAGGTCACCCGAACAAACTCGCCCCTTCCCGTCCCTACGATGCTTGCGCGGCCGCTTGTACAATCATCGTGCTCAGATCCGCTTGAGCCCCTTTGTACAGGAGCTTGTCTAATGCGACCCTCTAACGGGGAGCTCACCAGCGCCGGCCATTCACAAATGCGCCCTGCTACAGGGATAGCAGGGATTCGGCCGCTGGACCGGGAACGAAGGTGCATTTTTGGGGGGCCTGTGGGCTTTAACACAGTGGGGCACCCCCGATCGGGGTGCCCGGGGGGGAGCGAGTATGCCTGCCCCGGAATCTCATAGACTCTAGGGTGGATTTTGGTACTCTTTAATCCCTTCTTGCTTTAAAAGTGCCACAAGGCCTATGGCCCCCTTTTGGGTAATTGTTTGGAACTTCTTGTTGCTAGGGGGCGTAAAAATGTTGAGAACCCCTGCACTAGGGGACAAAGACACCATAACGCACCATATATACCTATGAAGCATTCGCTAAGGGACAATTGCATCATAATTCTTTGTATATTACAATAAAGGGGCCACTAGGGGACAGTGACACCACAATGCTCCATATAAACCTATGGAGAGCCCACTAGAGGGCAGTGACGCCGCCATGCTCTTTAAATTTCTATATAGAGTCCAATAGGTAGCAATGACGATGCTCCATATATTCCTATAGAGGGACCACTAGGGGGCAGTGACACCACAATGCTCCATATATTCCTACGAAGAGCCCACTAGGGGCAGTGACACCATAATGCTCCATGTATACCCCTGGAGGGCCCATTAGGGGGTAGTAACCCCATAACGCACCATCTGTTTCTATGGAGAGTCCAATAGGGTGCATTGACACCGTAATGCTCCATATATACCTAGAGAGAGGCCACTAGTGGGCAGTGACATCACAATGCTCCATATATTCCTATAGAGAGGCCACTAGGGGGTAGTGAAACCACAGTGCTCCATATATTCCTAGACAGAGGCCACTATGGAGTGCAGTGACACCATAATGCCCTATATGATCCTATAGAGAGCCCACTAGGGGGCAGTGACACCACAATGCTCCATATATTCCTATAACGAGGCTATGGGGTACAGTGACACCATAATGCCCTATATGTTCCTACAGAAAGCCCACTAGGGGGCAGTGACACCACAATGCTCCATAGGGGCAGTGACACCACAATGCTCTATATATTCCTATAGAGAGGCCACTAGGGGGCAGTGATGCCACAGTGCTCCATATATTCCTATACAGAGGCCACTATGGGGTGCATTGACACCATAATGCCCTATATGATCCTATAGAAAGCCCACTAGGGGGCAGTTACACCACAATGCTCCATATAGTCCTATAGAGAGGCCACTATGGGGTGCAGTGACACTATGATGCCCTATATGTTCCTATAGAGAGCCCACTAGGGGGCAGTGACACCACAATGCTCTAGATATTCCTATAGCTATGCGATGGGATGCAGTGACACCATAATGTTCTATATGTTCCTATAGAGGGTCCGTCAGGGTGCAGTGATACAATGCTCCATATATTCCTATAGAGAGCCTATGGGGTGGAGTGATACCATAATCTTCTATATGTTGCTATAGAGGGCCCACCGGGGGGGTAGTGACACCATAATGCCCTATATGTTCCTATAGAGAGCGCACTAGGGGGCAGTGACACCACAGTGCTCCATATATTCCTATAGAGAGGTCACTATGGGTTGCAGTGACACCATAATACCTTATATGTTGGGGGCAGTGACCCCACAATGCTCTATATATTCCTATAGCGATGCTATGGGGTGCAGTGACACCATAATGTTCTATATGTTCCTATAGAGGGTCCGCCAAGGGACAGTTATACCACAATATATTCCTATAGAGCGACCACTAGGGGGCAGTGACATCAGAATGCTCCATATAGTCCTAAAGAGAGACCACTATGGGGTGCAGTGACACCACAATGCTCCATATATTATAAATGATGGGATACATCCTCCCCACAACATAGCAATAAATATCTGCCCAATCCTCTCGCCTCTTTTTAATGTCCTGTTGTATAGCACGTGGTGTAAATAAACAGTCAGAGCTGTCACCGCGCCCCCCTCAGGCACTGGCATGGCTACGCGCTCTCTCTCCAGCATTTGACGGGCAGGTAGGTGCCACCCTCCCGCCGCACACGCCAGATGGGGCCGCTCCGTCGCCATCCGGGCGAGTGACAGCTCCCGCTCGACGAGGGGCCGCCGCCGCCATCAAAAGCGGCTCACTCATTCCACGAGACGCCCGGCTGGCAGGTGAGTGACTGCGACACGGTCTCCCCACCTGGCAGGAGGCGGGTTCGCCAGCGTGACAGGGCCCCGGCGCCATCCCGCTCACACCTTGTCTTGTTCGTCCCCTTGATTGATGGCGCTTTAACGCGCCCTCATCGTGTTCAGCAGATTGCGCCAACAGCTTGCACTCCATTGTGCTGCCGCCGCTTCTCCGTGCTCCTCGCAAGAAGAAAAGCTGAACTTTCTTACCCACAAAAAAGAAAAAAGTTTCAGTGTAGGGATGAGAGAGTTAAAGTGGAACATAACCCAGGCCCGACAGCCCTAGAGTCTATAAGATTCCAGGGATGCTTGATTCCCTCCTCTCCGGTATGTGAAACCCCTCAGGTCGTTCGGTAAACTCGCCTTCTCTCCCAATCTAACGGCACATGGACAAGCAGCAGCCACTCCTTTAGGAGGGCACGTGCCCCATAGCTCGCTTGGACACCTGGATCAGATACTTAGACGATTCTTAGAGGATTGGATGGGATCGGATCCAAGCGCACTGATTGGACGACCGGCGTGGGCACGCTCCCTGTTAGAAGGAAGCGGGGGATGCATTTGCCCCCTGGGGCAGATTCTTAGATGATTCTTAGACGATTGGGCGGGATCACATCCAAGCGCACTGATTGGACGACCCGGCGCGGGCACGTTCCCTGTTAGAGGGAAGCGGGGGATGCGGCCGCCAGCTCGCTCGGAGACGCTGGCCTTAGGTAAAGTCTTAGACAACGTGAAGTCAGCTCTGAGAGCGCTGATTGGACGAGCAGCTACACATGTACCTTAGGACCAGGAAGAGGTGAGTTGCACTCAGTGATCTGGGGGGTTTCAGACAGTGGGGCATCGCTGATCAGGGTGCCTTGGAGGAAAGCATCAAAATCCTGGGTTTTGGTCCACTTTAATTTCTTACAGAAGATGTCTAGGCATAGCCTACCAGGGGAAATGGACTCACTGTTATGTGTTTGTCTTTCAGGTAAAGCGGATCAGAGCGGCTCCAGCCCCGGCTCCCTACACTCCAGCCGCCTGGCCACCCCGACCCGATACATTGCCAGGTGAGTAATAACTTGTCATCCAGCTGTCTAACCGTGCATGCGCGGGCACTTGTCCGATCAGAGCCGTTTGATGTGCACATGTAATTCAGGAAACAGCTTTGATTGTTTACAATGGGGATCGAGAGTGGGCGCCTCCCCTGCATCTTTATGGCACATCCTGCATCGGGATGCCCCACTCTGTGAAAACCCCAGATCGCCCAATCTACTCACTAGTCCTTTATGACCAGGTCTCGGCACCACGTCAGCATACCTCTAGCTATGGCGGCAGGCTTTTCTGAATCCCAAATCGGGATACCCCGCCAGGGGTAATTCTTTTGGGGGTGTTGCTCCTCCTAAGGATAATGTTCTAAATTATATATGCACTTCAGTTAACCCTCTCCTATCCCTCCCCCTCCACAGTCGGGCCGTGCAGCGCAGCCTGGCAATTATCCGGCAGGCCCAGCATAAGAAGGTGAAGAAAGAATACTGCATGTATTACAATCGATTTGGCAGGTGCAATCGTGGCGACAGCTGCCCCTTTATACATGACCCCGACAAGGTGGCTGTGTGCACCAGGTAGGTGAGATACTGGTAGGAGTACAGGATGGAGTCAGAGGGGAGCTGGATGGATAGTAGGGGTACAGGATGGAGTCAGAGGGGAGCTGGATGGATAGTAGGGGTATAGGATGCAGTCAGAGGAGAGCTGGATGGATAGTAGGGGTACAGGATGGAGTCAGAGGAAAGCTGGATGGATAGTAGGGGTACAGGATGGAGTCAGAGGAGAGCTGGATGGATAGTAGGGGTACAGGATGGAGTCAGAGGGGGGCTGGATGGATAGTAGGGGTACAGGATGGAGTCAGAGGGGAGCTGGATGGATAGTAGGGGTACAGGATGGAGTCAGAGGGGAGCTGGATGGATAGTAGGGGTACAGGATGGAGTCAGAGGAGAGCTGGATGGATAGTAGGGGTACAGGATGGAGTCAGAGGGGGGCTGGATGGATAGTAGAGGTACAGGATGGAGTCAGAGGGCAGCTGGATGGATAGTAGGGGTACAGGATGGAGTCAGAGGGGAGCTGGATGGATAGTAGGGGTACAGGATGGAGTCAGAGGGGAGCTGGATGGATAGTAGGGGTACAGGATGGAGTCAGAGGGGGGCTGGATGGATAGTAGGGGTACAGGATGGAGTCAGAGGGGAGCTGGATGGATAGTAGGGGTACAGGATGGAGTCAGAGGGGGGCTGGATGGATAGCAGGGGTACAGGATAGAGTCAGAGGAGAGCTGGATGGATAGTAGGGGTATGGGATGGAGTCAGAGGGGGGCTGGATGGATAGTAGGGGTACAGGATGGAGTCAGAGGGGGGCTGGATGGATAGTAGGGGTACAGGATGGAGTCAGAGGGGAGCTGGATGGATAGTAGGGGTACAGGATGGAGTCAGAGGGGAGCTGGATGGATAGTAGGGGTACAGGATGGAGTCAGAGGGGAGCTGGATGGATAGTAGGGGTACAGGATGGAGTCAGAGGAGAGCTGGATGGATAGTAGGGGTACAGGATGGAGTCAGAGGAGAGCTGGATGGATAGTAGGGGTACAGGATGGAGTCAGAGGAGAGCTGGATGGATAGTAGGGGTACAGGATGGAGTCAGAGGGGAGCTGGATGGATAGTAGGGGTACAGGATGGAGTCAGAGGGGAGCTGGATGGATAGTAGGGGTACAGGATGGAGTCAGAGGGGAGCTGGATGGATAGTAGGGGTACAGGATGGAGTCAGAGGGGAGCTGGATGGATAGTAGGGGTACAGGATGGAGTCAGAGGAGAGCTGGATGGATAGTAGGGGTACAGGATGGAGTCAGAGGGGGCTGGATGGATAGTAGGGGTACAGGATGGAGTCAGAGGGGAGCTGGATGGATAGTAGGGGTACAGGATGGAGTCAGAGGGGGCTGGATGGATAGTAGGGGTACAGGATGGAGTCGGAGGGGAGCTGGATGGATAGTAGGGGTACAGGATGGAGTCAGAGGGGGGCTGGATGGATAGTAGGGGTACAGGATGGAGTCAGAGGGGGGCTGGATGGATAGTAGGGGTACAGGATGGAGTCAGAGGGGGGCTGGATGGATAGTAGGGGTACAGGATGGAGTCAGAGGGGGGCTGGATGGATAGTAGGGGTACAGGATGGAGTCAGAGGGGGGCTGGATGGATAGTAGGGGTACAGGATGGAGTCAGAGGGGAGCTGGATGGATAGTAGGGGTACAGGATGGAGTCAGAGGGGAGCTGGGTGGATAGTAGGGGTACAGGATGGAGTCAGAGAGGAGATGGATGGATAGTAGAGGTACATGATGGAGTCAGGGGAGCTGGATGGATAGTAGGGGTACAGGATGGAGTCAGAGGGGAGCTGGATGGATAGTAGAGGTACATGATGGAGTCAGGGGAGCTGGATGGATAGTAGGGGTACAGGATGGAGTCAGAGGGGGGCTGGATGGATAGTAGGGGTACAGGATGGAGTCAGAGGGGAGCTGGATGGATAGTAGGGGTACAGGATGGAGTCGGGGGGGAGCTGGATGGATAGTAGGGATACAGGATGGAGTCAGAGGGGAGCTGGATGGATAGTAGGGGTACAGGATGGAGTCGGGGGGGAGCTGGATGGATAGTAGGGGTACAGGATGGAGTCAGAGGGGAGCTGGATGGATAGTAGGGGTACAGGATGGAGTCAGAGGGGTGCTGGATGGATAGTAGAGGTACATGATGGAGTCAGAGGGGAGCTGGATGGATAGTAGGGGTACAGGATGGAGTCAGAGGGGAGCTGGATGGATAGTAGGGGTACAGGATGGAGTCGGGGGGGAGCTGGATGGATAGTAGGGGTACAGGATGGAGTCAGAGGGGAGCTGGATGGATAGTAGGGGTACAGGATGGAGTCAGAGGGGAGCTGGATGGATAGTAGAGGTACATGATGGAGTCAGAGGGGAGCTGGATGGATAGTAGGGGTACAGGATGGAGTCAGAGGGGAGCTGGATGGATAGTAGGGGTACAGGATGGAGTCAGAGGGGGGCTGTATGGATAGTAGGGGTACAGGATGGAGTCAGAGGAGAGCTGGATGGATAGTAGGGGTACAGGATGGAGTCAGAGGGGGCTGGATGGATAGTAGGGGTACAGGATTTAGTCAGAGGGGAGCTGGATGGATAGTAGGGATACAGGATGGAGTCAGAGGGGAGCTGGATGGATAGTAGGGGTACAGGATGGAGTCAGAGGGGAGCTGGATGGATAGTAGGGGTACAGGATGGAGTCAGAGGAGAGCTGGATGGATAGTAGGGGTACAGGATGGAGTCAGAGGGGGCTGGATGGATAGTAGGGGTACAGGATGGAGTCAGAGGGGGGCTGGATGGATAGTAGGGGTACAGGATGGAGTCAGAGGGGGGCTGGATGGATAGTAGGGGTACAGGATGGAGTCAGAGGGGGGCTGGATGGATAGTAGGGGTACAGGATGGAGTCAGAGGGGAGCTGGATGGATAGTAGGGGTACAGGATGGAGTCAGAGGGGTGCTGGATGGATAGTAGGGGTACAGGATGGAGTCAGAGGGGAGCTGGATGGATAGTAGGGGTACAGGATAGAGTCAGAGGGGAGCTGGATGGATAGTAGGGGTACAGGATGGAGTCAGAGGGGAGCTGGATGGATAGTAGGGGTACAGGATGGAGTCAGAGGGGAGCTGGATGGATAGTAGGGGTACAGGATGGAGTCAGGGGAGCTGGATGGATAGTAGGGGTACAGGATGGAGTCAGAGGGGAGCTGGATGGATAGTAGAGGTACATGATGGAGTCAGGGGAGCTGGATGGATAGTAGGGGTACAGGATGGAGTCAGAGGGGAGCTGGATGGATAGTAGAGGTACATGATGGAGTCAGGGGAGCTGGATGGATAGTAGGGGTACAGGATGGAGTCAGAGGGGGGCTGGATGGATAGTAGAGGTACATGATGGAGTCAGAGGAGAGCTGGATGGATAGTAGGGGTACAGGATGGAGTCAGAGGAGAGCTGGATGGATAGTAGGGGTACAGGATGGAGTCAGAGGGGAGCTGGATGGATAGTAGGGGTACAGGATGGAGTCAGAGGAGAGCTGGATGGATAGTAGGGATACAGGATGGAGTCAGAGGGGAGCTGGATGGATAGTAGGGGTACAGGATGGAGTCAGAGGGGGGTTGGATGTATAGTAGGGGTACAGGATGGAGTCAGGGGAGCTGGATGGATAGTAGGGGTACAGGATGGAGTCAGAGGGGAGCTGGATGGATAGTAGGGGTACAGGATGGAGTCAGAGGGGAGCTGGATGGATAGTAGGGGTACAGGATGGAGTCAGAGGGGAGCTGGATGGATAGTAGGGGTACAGGATGGAGTCAGAGGGGGGCTGGATGGATAGTAGGGGTACAGGATGGAGTCAGAGGGGGGCTGGATGGATAGTAGGGGTACAGGATGGAGTCAGAGAGGAGCTGGATGGATAGTAGGGGTACAGGATGGAGTCAGAGGGGAGCTGGGTGGATAGTAGGGGTACAGGATGGAGTCAGAGAGGAGCTGGATGGATAGTAGGGGTACAGGATGGAGTCAGAGGGGAGCTGGGTGGATAGTAGGGGTACAGGATGGAGTCAGAGGAGAGCTGGATGGATAGTAGGGGTACAGGATGGAGTCAGAGGGGAGCTGGATGGATAGTAGGGGTACAGGATGGAGTCAGAGAGGAGATGGATGGATAGTAGAGGTACATGATGGAGTCAGGGGAGCTGGATGGATAGTAGGGGTACAGGATGGAGTCAGAGGGGAGCTGGATGGATAGTAGAGGTACATGATGGAGTCAGGGGAGCTGGATGGATAGTAGGGGTACAGGATGGAGTCAGAGGAGAGCTGGATGGATAGTAGGGGTACAGGATGGAGTCAGAGGGGAGCTGGATGGATAGTAGGGGTACAGGATGGAGTCAGAGGAGAGCTGGATGGATAGTAGGGGTACAGGATGGGGTCAGAGGGGAGCTGGATGGATAGTAGGGGTACAGGATGGAGTCAGAGGAGAGCTGGATGGATAGTAGGGGTACAGGATGGAGTCAGAGGGGAGCTGGATGGATAGTAGGGGTACAGGATGGAGTCAGGGGAGCTGGATGGATAGTAGGGGTACAGGATGGAGTCAGAGGGGAGCTGGATGGATAGTAGGGGTACAGGATGGAGTCAGGGGAGCTGGATGGATAGTAGGGGTACAGTATGGAGTCAGAGGGGAGCTGGATGGATAGTAGGGGTACAGGATGGAGTCAGAGGGGAGCTGGATGGATAGTAGGGGTACAGGATGGAGTCAGAGGGGAGCTGGATGGATAGTAGGGGTACAGGATGGAGTCAGAGGGGAGCTGGATGGATAGTAGGGGTACAGGATGGAGTCAGAGGGGAGCTGGATGGATAGTAGGGGTACAGGATGGAGTCAGAGGGGAGCTGGATGGATAGTAGGGGTACAGGATGGAGTCAGAGGGGAGCTGGATGGATAGTAGGGGTACAGGATGGAGTCAGGGGAGCTGGATGGATAGTAGGGGTACAGGATGGAGTCAGAGGGGAGCTGGATGGATAGTAGGGGTACAGGATGGGGTCAGAGGGGAGCTGGATGGATAGTAGGGGTACAGGATGGAGTCAGAGGGGAGCTGGATGGATAGTAGGGGTACAGGATGGAGTCAGAGGGGAGCTGGATGGATAGTAGGGGTACAGGATGGAGTCAGAGGGGAGCTGGATGGATAGTAGGGGTACAGGATGGAGTCAGAGGGGGCTGGATGGATAGTAGGGGTACAGGATGAAGTCAGAGGGGAGCTGGATGGATAGTAGGGGTACAGGATGGAGTCAGAGGGGAGCTGGATGGATAGTAGGGGTACAGGATGGAGTCAGAGGGGGGCTGGATGGATAGTAGGGGTACAGGATGAAGTCAGAGGGGAGCTGGATGGATAGTAGGGGTACAGGATGGAGTCAGAGGGGAGCTGGATGGATAGTAGAGGTACAGGATGGAGTCAGAGGAGAGCTGGATGGATAGTAGGGGTACAGGATGGAGTCAGAGGGGAGCTGGATGGATAGTAGAGGTACAGGATGGAGTCAGAGGGGAGCTGGATGGATAGTAGAGGTACAGGATGGAGTCAGAGGAGAGCTGGATGGATAGTAGGGGTACAGGATGGAGTCAGGGGAGCTGGATGGATAGTAGGGGTACAGGATGGAGTCAGAGGGGAGCTGGATGGATAGTAGGGGTACAGGATGGAGTCAGAGGGGGGCTGGATGGATAGTAGGGGTACAGGATGGAGTCAGAGGGGAGCTGGATGGATAGTAGGGGTACAGGATGGAGTCAGAGGGGAGCTGGATGGATAGTAGGGGTACAGGATGGAGTCAGAGGGGAGCTGGATGGATAGTAGGGGTACAGGATGGAGTCAGAGGAGAGCTGGATGGATAGTAGGGGTACGGGATGGAGTCAGAGGGGGGTTGGATGTATAGTAGGGGTACAGGATATAGTCAGAGGGGGGCTGTATGGATAGTAGGGGTACAGGATGGAGTCAGAGGAGGGCTGGATGGATAGTAGGGGTACAGGATGGAGTCAGAGGGGAGCTGGATGGATAGTAGGGGTACAGGATGGAGTCAGAGGGGAGCTGGATGGATAGTAGGGGTACAGTATGGAGTCAGAGGGGAGCTGGATGGATAGTAGTGGTACAGGATGGAGTCAGAGGGGAGCTGGATGGATAGTAGGGGTACAGGATGAAGTCAGATGGGAGCTGGGTGGATAGTAGAGGTACAGGATGGAGTCAGAGGGGGGCTGGATGGATAGTAGGGGTACAGGATGGAGTCAGAGGGGAGCTGGATGGATAGTAGGGGTACAGGATGAAGTCAGATGGGAGCTGGGTGGATAGCAGAGGTACAGGATGGAGTCAGAGGGGGGCTGGATGGATAGTAGGGGTACAGGATGGAGTCAGAGGGGAGCTGGATGGATAGTAGGGGTACAGGATGGAGTCAGAGGGGAGCTGGATGGATAGTAGGGGTACAGTATGGAGTCAGAGGGGAGCTGGATGGATAGTAGTGGTACAGGATGGAGTCAGAGGGGAGCTGGATGGATAGTAGGGGTACAGGATGAAGTCAGATGGGAGCTGGGTGGATAGTAGAGGTACAGGATGGAGTCAGAGGGGGGCTGGATGGATAGTAGGGGTACAGGATGGAGTCAGAGGGGAGCTGGATGGATAGTAGGGGTACAGGATGGAGTCAGAGGGGGGCTGGATGGATAGTAGGGGTACAGGATGGAGTCAGAGGGGGGCTGGATGGATAGTAGGGGTACAGGATGGAGTCAGAGGGGGGCTGGATGGATAGTAGGGGTACAGGATGGAGTCAGAGGGGAGCTGGATGGATAGTAGGGGTACAGGATGGAGTCAGAGGGGAGCTGGATGGATAGTAGGGGTACAGGGTGGAGTCAGAGGGGAGCTGGATGGATAGTAGGGGTACAGGATGAAGTCAGATGGGAGCTGGGTGGATAGTAGAGGTACAGGATGGAGTCAGAGGGGGGCTGGATGGATAGTAGGGGTACAGGATGGAGTCAGAGGGGGGTTGGATGTATAGTAGGGGTACAGGATGGAGTCAGAGGGGAGCTGGATGGATAGTAGGGGTACAGGATGGAGTCAGAGGGGAGCTGGATGGATAGTAGGGGTACAGGATGGAGTCAGGGGAGCTGGATGGATAGTAGGGGTACAGGATGGAGTCAGAGGGGAGCTGGATGGATAGTAGGGGTACAGGATGGATAGTAGGGGTACAGGATGGAGTCAGAGGGGAGCTGGATGGATAGTAGGGGTACAGGATGGATAGTAGGGGTACAGGATGGAGTCAGAGGGGAGCTGGATGGATAGTAGTGGTACAGGATGGAGTCAGAGGGGAGCTGGATGGATAGTAGGGGTACAGTATGGAGTCAGAGGGGAGCTGGATGGATAGTAGGGGTACAGTATGGAGTCAGAGGGGGTGCTGGATGAATAGTAGGGGTACAGGATGGAGTCAGAGGGGGGCTGGACAGATCCTATTGAGATTTATATGTCAATTATATTAATGACCTCATGTGACCCTTGAAATGTGTTTTTCATTGGACAGGTTTCTGCGGGGCACCTGTAAGCAGACGGATGGGACCTGCCCCTTTTCTCATAAAGTATCAAAAGACAAGGTGAGTGTAACAGCAGTGCGGCACCGAGCGCCATACATTAGCTATTTATATGGCAACATTCCTGTGACTGATGGTGGAGCACGTTGCTGACACGGAAGTGCCGGTGACTAGAGTTGGGGCCCCACCGACGTAGAATGCGATCGGGGTGAGTTGATGGAAAAACTTAAAATATATTAATTTTAGATACCGGGGAATAGTATTTTAAGGGTTTGGGCTTTTCATTAAATAAAGGTCCGGTTTAAGTAAGTTTAGTCATCACTAAAGTCAAATTCCTGGGTTTGTTCAGCTTTTAAGTAAGTTTAGTGGTCACTAAAGGGTGTGGCTGGGCCCCCTCTTCCCATAATGCTGCATAGCAGATCCATAAGCCGCTATGTAGTTACCCCCGTGGCGTTAGGTGGAGCACGCCTCCACAACCCGACGATGATGTTATGCGGCGCCTCTGCCCTCCGGAGATAATTAGACTTACAGGCCGATTCATTACTAACGCCAGGTAGCGACAGAGTAGCGCGGATTTCAGAGCGACCGCTAGTAGTCGCTGTGCTCGCCCATGGATCATTGTTTCAGAGCGTCTGAGTCGGTGTCCGGCATTGATGAATATGATGTGTGAGTGGCAGTACAATGCTGTATGTGAGCGAACGATAGCGCCAGCTCAGTGAGGCTGACTCACACCACATTCTTAATAAAACAGCCTCACACAGTTCCGGCACTCAAAATCATGTAGTTGTAGCCCATAGCGCCAGAGGCTGTGTGATTAAAGTCTGTATTCCAAGCTGCGCTGCGACGCGGTTGGTGATCGGCTTATCTGTGCACTTGCCGACTTGGTCCGTGAGTCCCTTACCTGTTTTTCATCTTTGGTTTATTATTTTATCGCTAGGGATGCTTATGGTGTACATTATTGTGTCTTGCAGGCGGGTCCCTTGACTGTGGTTCTCTCGGCCCTGCCTATTGCCAATCTCCCACTTCCCCTAGCGGGTTTCGGGGGGCATCCCAAATAGGGTGGCTGTTTAGCTGTGTCCCTGTTCTTACTATTGTGCATACGTTTTGTAAAAATCACCATATGGAGGCTTCTGGGGATAATGTGCTTGGGATTCCTTCGGGACAAGCTCGGCTGTGTGTTGCGTGTGGCGTTTCCCCTATAAGTGAAGATGTCAGGGTATGTGTAACCTGCGCCCAGCAGGTACTTGCGCTGCAGTCTGGGTCGCCTGCTACGGGCCCTGGTGCGGCGCCCCCTCTGGCTTCACCTACCCCCCCACGCTTGCATTTGACCCCCAGCGAGGGGCATACTAGCGGTGAGTCTCATTCAGATTTGGCTGCACGGGTGGCCAGCATTGAAAAGCATATTGCTGGGTCAGGCCCGCGTAAGGCTTCTGCCAAGAAGCAGCATTTATCACCCGCTGTTTCCCTCTTCCCTGTTGAGGCTGAGGAATTTTTTTGACATCTCGGGTTATGGTCCTCTTGAGGATGGGGAACTATTCTCTGATTCAGAATCATCTGAGGAACAACCTAGGGTGTATGGTGATACTGAGTCTCCTTTTGGAGAAGACCAATGGTCCTCAGATGAAACTGATAGGTTGTTGTCTCACATTTTTGAAGTGCTTTGTATTTCCCCTCCTACAGTGGCTCCGCAGCAGCAGGGTGAGCTTTTTCATACAGTGAAGCCACGCTTGGAGTTCTCTGAGTAGACTCACTTTAATAATCTGGTGCTCAAGGAATGGGAATGGCCTAGCAAGCTACCTGGGGTGCCCAAGAGTTGGGACAAGAGGTATCCCTTTCCTGCTGATGTGATTAAGCGTTGGTCATGTCCTCCCGAGGTGGACGCGCCCGTTCTGGGGTTGTCAAATACATCTGTCATGCATTCTCCTGACACTACTACCCTGCGGGATGGTGAGGACCGGCGCATGAACCAGCTGGCTTGTCATGCCTTTGCCTGTGTGGGGACCGCGCTGCGGCCAGTTTGTGCCTCTGCCATTACAGCTATTGCTATTAAAGGGCTGCTTAAGAGTCTCTTAGATGGGGCCTCTGATGTTGCGGGAGGAGAGAAGTATAGATCTCTCCTGCTTTGCTATGAATTTGTTACATGTTCTATCTGCTATGAATGATGCCATTAGAATGTGTGGGAGGACGTCTGCTCTGTTGGTGGCTATAGGTCGCTCTGTCTGGCTGCGTCAGTGGGTAGCTGATAACGCTGCTAAGAAGGCTCTCACTGGTTTTCCCTTTAAGGGGCTGCGCCTCTTTGGTAAACGCTTGTACTTGTTTGCCAGGGGTGGTAGGTTACCTCAACGTAGGAGGCCGTCTCGGCCCTTTCGGGGGACTGGTGCCTCTCTCCCCTCCTTCCGGGCTTCCAGGGCTGGTCGAGGAGCTTCCTTTGCTGGAGCACGTGGAGATTATTGGAGCAGGGGCAGAGGATGTGGCCGCCCCGGCCTCTCCTGGGGTCCCAAGCTCAAATCCTCCCCTAAGCCCCCTCAGGCATGAGGAGGTGCCCTCCCCCATCAGGGTGGGGGGGCGGCTTCGGCTCTTTGCCCACGTCTGGAGGCAACGTGTAGCAGACAGATGGATCCAGGAGGTGGTTTCCTCCTGTTACAAGATAGAGTTTGCAGCCTGGCCGCCCCCAAGGTTCCTCAGATCCCGGATGGCTCAAAACCCCCGGTCAGCTCAGGGCCTGCGCCTTGCGGTCCAAAACCTTCTGGAGTTGGGAGTCATCTGCCCTGTACCTTTCAGGGAAAGGGGCAGAGGCTTCTATTCCAATCTCCCTCAGGCCCATCTTGGATTTAAAGTGTCTCAACAAGTTTGTCAGATTCAAACATTTTCGCATGGAGACGCTGCGCTCAGCAGTCAATTCACTGCGCCCAGGCGACTTCATGACCTCCGTAGACATCAAGGACGCTTACCTTCATGTACCAATCTTTCCAGGTCATCAGAAATTCCCCAGGTATGCTCTGGGAGATCAGCATTATCAATTTGTGGCACTGCCTTTCGGTATCACCTCGGCTCCCAGGGTATTCACCGAGGTGCTGGCGAGCAAGATGGCTCTGCTGAGAGCTCAGGGCATTCGCATTCTCCCTTATTTGGACGACATTCTGATCTTGTCCCATTCCTTCCATCGGGCCGGGCTGGATACCCAGGTGGTGGTGACCACACTATAGTCATTCGGCTGGATGAGGTCCTTTCTGGGCCTGACGCTGGATACATCTCAGGTCAAGGTGTTTCTCCCTCAGCAGCAGGTGGAGAATCTTCAAGCTCAGGCCCAATTACTACTGTCTTGTCCGAATCCCTCCATTCGGCAGGGGATGCAGCTGGTGGGCCTGATGGTGTCCAGTTTCAAAGCGGTTCCCTATGCTCAGTTTCACATGAGACCTCTTCAACTTCACCTACTGTCAGTATGGGATCGGGACCATGTGTCCCTGGATCAGGAGTTTGTTCTGTCCCCCCTGACCAGGCGGCCCCTCTTGTAGTGGCTGGACTCAAGAAATCTCTTGGTGGGCAGGACCTTTCTGTCACCTTGCTGGGAGACTGTCACTACAGATGCCAGTCTGACAGGTTGGGGGGGCTTCTGAAAGTCCTTGAAATTCCAGGGTCAGTGGGGCCCTCAGCAGGCCCATACCCCTATCAACATTCTGGAACTGAGGGCGGTGAGGTTGGTTCTCACACAATTGACCCCACACCTTCGGGGTCTGTTCAGATCCGCTCGGACAACCAGACGGTGGTTGCCTACATCAATCATCAAGGAGGGACCCGGAGCAAGAGGGCCCTCAAGGAAGTGTCTCTGATTCTGTCCTGGGCGGAGGAGAGTGTTCCCTGCATCTCGGCAGTGTATATCACGGGGGTGGAAAATCTGGAGGCAGACTCCCTGAGCAGGGGGACTTCTCGTCTGAGAGAATGGTCCCTCAGCAGCAGGGTGTTTTGCTCTCTGTGTCACCGCTGGGGTCAGCCGGATGTGGATCTGTTTGCGTCCCGTCACAATCACAAGCTTCCAGTCTTTGTCTCTCTGTCCCAGGATCCTCTGGCCTTGGCCATAGATGCATTAGCATTGTCTTGGAAGAGCTTTCAGCTCCTCTATATGTTCCCTCAGTTTCCTCTGCTGGGCAGGGTGCTGCGCAAGATAGCCCAGGAAGGGGTGCCAGCCATCCTGGTGGCCCCCTGTTGGCCAAGAAGGGTGTGGTTCGCAGACATCGTGCAGTTGGCAGTAGATCAGTACGTCCTGCCCAAGGACCCAGATCTGCTCACTCAGGGCCCCTTACGCCATCCCGATTTACAAACGCTGGCTTTGACGGCTTGGCTGCTGAAACCTCCATCTTGATGGAAAAGGGTTGCCTGCCTCTGTTGTTGATACCATGATTAGGGCTAGGAAGAAGTCCTCGTCCTTTATCTATTACAGGGTCTGGCATGCTTACATTGCCTGGTGTGAGTCTAAGTCTTTTCCCTGTAGGGTGTTTTCTATTCCCAGGATTCTGGAATTCTTGCAGCATGGTTTGGATCTGGGCCTTCAGCTTAGTACCCTCAAGGGCCATGTTTCAGCCTTGGCTATTTTCTTCCAAAGGTCTTTTGCCAACCACCGGTTGGTTAAGACTTTCTTCCAGGGGGTTACTCACGTGAGCCCGCCACGTAAGCCTTTGTTACCAGTCTGGGATTTGAATTTTGTTTTATCTGCCTTGCAGGGGTCTCCTTTTGAGCCTATTCGTGAGGCTGCCTTGCCTATTTTGACTCTTAAGGTAGCCTTTTTGGTGGCTATCATTTCTGTTAGGCGTGTTTCTGAGTTGGCGGCGCTTTCCATTAAACATCCTTAATTTGAGAGACACCAGGACAAGGTGGTGTTTCGGTTCAAGTCAGATTTCTTGCCTAAGGTTGTGTCTGCTTTTCATCTCAATCAAAACATTGTTTTGCCTTCTCTGTGTTTTAATCCTAGTAACTCTAAGGAGCGGGTCTTACACTCTTTGGAGGTTGTCAGGACCTTGAAGTTCTATTTGGTAGCTAGTGAGTCTTAGGAAGACTGATGCTCTTTTTGTTATCCCTTCTGGACCTAGGAAGGGTCTGCCTCCGGCTAAGTCCACCATCAGTAAGTGGATCCGTCAGGCTGTGGTACGAGCCTATTCTAAGGGGAAGGAGCCTCCCTTCCGCCTTACTGCTCATTCTACTCGTGCTATTGGTGCCTCTTGGGCTTTTCAGCACCAGGCTTCTGTTGAACAAGTTTGCAAGGCCGCTACTTGGTCTTCTGTTCATACTTTTTTTGGTTGATGTTAGGGCCTCAGCGGATGCTGCTTTTGGCAGCAAAGTTCTGCAGGCGGCAATGGTTTAAACTGCTCGCTGTTACTTTTGGGGATCCCACCCTACCTTGCGGATACTGCTATTGGATGTCCCATGTGTAAGGAATATTCTGGAACAGGACGTGCTGTATACTTGGAATAATACAATTCTGTGAGTACTCACCTGTAGAATTGGTATTATAAGTATACAGCACGTCCTGTTCCATTATTCTTGGTTACCTTTGTATGGTGATTGTTCAGTTTATGTTTATTGATTCTCCCGGCTTCTTGTATAACTGATTGTGAACACTGGGAATTAGTGGGAGGTTCCTGGCTATTTAAGGGGCCGGGAGTGGCCACAAGTGTTTTTCTGCAGTCCAGCACCATCTTGTGGATGTATTACCCATGTGTAAGGAATTTTCTGGAACAGGACATGCTGTATACTTATAATACAAATTCTATAGGTGAGTACTCACAGAATTGTATTTTTTGAACATGTATCCACCAGTAACAAAAGGAAAACATATGGAATGACATTGTTATTACATTGTAACATGAACACTTTAATATCAGACCTGTAATGACAGTTCTGCATAAAAATATTATTAATCCAAAAAGTTTTTTAAAAATGTCATTTTCTTGCCCAGGATACATGTCAAAAGTTTTGTGTTTTTTTTTTTAAGGAAAAAAAAAAATCAGGAAAGGGATTTAAGGATCGTCCATAGAAATGTATGGGAGAGCGCCAGGTAGCGAGAGGTAATATGTGGCACTCTGCAAGGCTGAACACCGGTGCTGTACGCTGAGGCTGGGATAATGATGAAACGGACGCTACATGGCGTTGTTCCAGTCGCTCACCAGATTCGGCTTCATAAATGTGTAATTTCGTGCCGTGTCCGGCATTCACCTGCCACTACCTGCCGCTGTACAGGCACTACCTGGCGCTATCCCTTCATGAATAAGGCCCATAATAGAGATACTTCATAAATAAGGCCCATAATAGAGATACTTCATAAATAAGGCCCATAATAGAGATACTTCATAAATAAGGCCCATAATAGAGATACTTCATAAATAAGGCCTGTAGCGATAACCCTTATCGCCGGAGGGCTTCACCGCCCGAGACGTCCTTTTCCCAATCGTAAGAGGTGCTGCTGGAATTCCAGAGTCGTCCGTGAGGAAACAGGAACAGCCCTTACAAGGGCTGGTGAATTGTAATATAGCGTTTCCCCCAATAAGAGACAGAACTCAGTATTGAGGGTGAAGATGAAGTGTCTTTATTAGTGCCACTCTAGGCCTTATATACACAAGTCTATTGCATGACACACACACCGACCAATAGCAGCAGGGCACACAATCCCTCAACTCTGCCGGTGACGCAATCAGCAATACAATAGAGACGTCTGTAATACACTCAATCCGAACAATGCCATTGTCTGTGACGTAATCAATTAACACAATGGCAGTTTATAATACAATCCAAACTACAATGACATTGCCTGTAACAGTATCAAAATACAATGACATTGTCTGGAACCTAATTAAGAAAAGGCCAGTGAATGACCCGGTGGGCAACTGAATAGTGATGACATCCAAAAGACAGAGCGTCTGTCACAAGGCCCATAATAGAGATACTTCATAAATAAGGCCCATAATAGAGATACTTCATAAATAAGGCCCATAATAGAGATACTTCATAAATAAGGCCCACAATAGAGATACTTCATAAATAAGGCCCATAATAGAGATACTTCATAAATAAGGCCCATAATAGAGATACTTCATAAATAAGACCCATAATAGAGATACTTCATGAATAAGGCCCACAATAGAGATACTTCATGAATAAGGCCCACAATAGAGATACTTCATAAATAAGGCCCACAATAGAGATACTTCATGAATAAGGCCCACAATAGAGATACTTCATAAATAAGGCCCATAATAGAGATACTTCATAAATAAGGCCCACAATAGAGATACTTCATGAATAAGGCCCATAATAGAGATACTTCATGAATAAGGCCCATAATAGAGATACTGGGTGCAGCTGGGTAATAGATAAGGCTCATTTGTGCGGCCGCCCATCGGACGCCGCCATTAATTTTAATACCCGGCCTGTTGTGTCTGAAGCCGGGCCCGGAATTCGCTGGGAGCAGCGTTTTCTCGCCGAGCACCGTAAACGCGTACAAATGTCTTGCGACGTTCGGGGTGGGGGCGCGCGGAGGATACTCGGAGACGCCTCTCTCTCCCTCTCCGGGCCGCCCTCCGCCTCTCCCATACTGCTTGCCACAACAGCTTTTCCTCTTGAGGGACTTCCCGCGAATCAGCATTTTTTTTTCTTTCTTTCTCTCTCGTCCCCCCTAATAAAAAATAAGCAAAACACAGAGAGAAGTCTGCGGTGAGCAATTTGGAGCGGCTCGTCGACTTTCGGGTTCATTAGCCGGCCGCCTGGCACAGCCTCACCGCTCCGTAATGTGTGATATAACTCACGGCACGCTCCCTCCTCGGCTCCTGTAATTGGGAGGAAGAACTTTCACGCCGCGTGTTAGAGGGACACCGAGGGGCCTGTTAATAAAGAGCCGCCAAAGCCACCGGCCCGAATTGTTTCTCCTACCTGGGAAATATGGAGGCCGGACTCTTTAACAATTTGTACTGCGGGGATGGGACATTTTTTTTTTTGCTGCTATAAACCTGTGAAAAAATAAACTCATTCTCTTTCTCATCGTCGTCCTTCTCCTATTTGTTCTCACCCCTCCTCTCCTTCTCTTTTTGCTCATTGTACGTTTTCATCTTCTTCATCGTCTTCTTTTTCTTCTCATTTTCCTTCTATTTTACCTACTTCTCTTTCTCGTCATCATCCTTCTCACGACTTCCCCTCCAGCTCTTTTTTGCTCTACTTATCATCTGTCGTCTTCTTCTCTTTATCCCTATTTCCTTTTGTTTTTCCTCTTTTATTCAGTTTCGTCGTCCTCTTTCTACTGCTCTTTTTCTCATCGTCTGTCTTCTCTTTCATCTTTTTCTTCTCATTAGCCTCCCATTTCCTTCTGTTTTTCCTCTTTCTCCTCATCCTCCTTCTGCTCTTTTTGCTCATCTCATCATCCATCTTCTCCTTCATCATTATTTTTCCTTCTCATTAGCTTCCTATTTCCTTCTGTTTTTCCTCTTTCTCCTCCTCCTCCTGCTCTTTTGCTCATCATCTGTCTTCATCTCCTTCTATTCCTTCTCATTACCCCACTATTTCCTTCTATTTTACCTATCTCTCTTTCTCGTCATCGTCCTTCTCACAACTTCCTCTCCAGCTTTTTTTGCTCTACTTATCATCTGTGTTGTTCTTCTCTTTAGTTCCCTATTGCCTTCTGTTTTTACTCTTCTCGTCGTCCTCATCCCCCCTCTCCTTTTGCTCATCTCATCATTCATCTTCTCCTTCATCTTATTTTCCTTCTTATTAGCCCCCCATTTCCTTCTGTTTTTCCTCTTTCTCCTCGTCCTGCTGCTCTTTTTGCTCATCGTCTGTCTTCATCTCCTTCTCTTTCTCATCGTCGTCCTTCTCGTATTTGTTCTCGTCTCTTCTCCTGCTTTTTTTGCTCATCGTCTTCATCTCCTTCTGTTCCTTCTCATTACCCCACTATTTCCTTCTATTTTACCTACTTCTCTTTCTCGTCGTCATCCTTCTCACGACTTCCCCTCCAGCTCTTTTTGCTCTACTTATCATCTTCTTCTCTTTATCCCTCTATTTCCTTTTGTTTTTCCTCTTTCTTTTATTCAGTTTCCTCGTCCTCTTTCTCCTGCTCTTTTTGCCCTTCTTCTCATCATCTGTCTTCTCTTTCATCTTTTCCTTCTCATTAGCCTCCATTTCCTTATGTTTTTCCTCTTTCTCCTCATCCTCCTTTTTGCTCTTTTTGTTCATCTCATCATCCATCTTCTCCTTCATCATCGTCTTCTTTTTTTGCTTATTAGCCCTCCATTCCTTCTGTTTTTCTTATTCTTTCTCGTCATCCTCTTCTCCTGCTCTTTTTACCCTTCTCATCATCTGTCTTTTCCTTCTCATTAGCCCCCCATTTCCTTCTGTTTTTCCTCCTTCTTCTCCTTCTGCTCTTTTTGCTCATCTCATCATCCATCTTCTCCTTCATCATCGTCTTCTTTTCTATCTCATTAACCCTCCATTCCTTCTGTTTTTCCTCTTTCTCTTATTCTTTCTCGTCATCCTCTTCCCCTGCTTTTTTTGCCCATCTCATCATCTGTCTTCTCCTTCATCTTCTTTTCCTTCTCATTAGCCCCCCATGTCCTTCTTTTTTTCCTCCTTCTTTTCCTTCTGCTCTTTTTGCTCATCTCATCATCTTTTTTCCTTCTCATTAGCCCCCATTTCCATATTATTTCCTGTTTCCCTTTCTCCTCCTCTCACACTTGTTGTTGCCCTTCTTTTCCTTTACTACTTCTTTTTTACCTTTTCTTGTTCTCCTTCTCGTCTTCCTCCTCCTCCTTCATCTTCTCATTCATATGTTTCTCATTCATATGCTTCTCATTAGCCTTCCATTTCCTTCTGTTTTTCCTTTTTCTCCTCATCCCTCTTCTCCTCCTGCTCTTTTTTTTTTCTCTTTCTCGACATCCTCCTTCTCACACTTGTTCTCGCCCTTCACTTCCTGCTCTTTTTCCCTTCTTCTTTTCTTTCTTTTTCACATTCATCTTCTTCTTTTCCTTCTCATTAGCCCCCCATGTCCTTTTTTTTTTCCTCCTTCTTTTCCTCCTTCTTTTCCTTCTGCTCTTTTTGCTCATCTCATCATCTTCTTTTTTCCTTCTCATTAGCCCCCATTTCCATATTATTTCCTCTTTCCCTTTCTCCTCCTCTCACACTTGTTGTTGCCCTTCTTCTCCTTTATTACTTCTCCTTTACCCTCTTGTTCTCCTTCTCGTCTTCCTCCTCCTCCTTCATCTTCTCATTCATATGTTTCTCATTCATATGCTTCTCATTAGCCCTCCATTTCCTTCTGTTTTTCCTCTTTCTCCTCATCCCTCTTCTCCTCCTGCTCTTTTTTTCTCTTTCTCGACATCCTCCTTCTCACGCTTGTTCTCGCCCTTCACCTCCTGCTCTTTTTCCCTTCTTCTTTTCTTTCTTTTTCACATTCATCTTCTTCTTTTCCTTCTCATTATCCATCCATGTCCTTCTTCTGGTTTTCCTCTTTCTCTTTCTCCTCATCCTCATTTTGACACTTGTCGTCCTTCTTCCCCTCCTCCTCTTTCTTTTTCTCCCTCTCCCTCCCTTTCTCCTCCACCTTTGTCTTCTCGTTAGCCTTCATTTTCCTCCTCACACTTGTCCTCACTCTTGTTCTTCTCATCATCCTTCTCCTTCATCTTCTCAATCTTTTCTACCTTTTGCTGCTCCCTTTTGCTATAACCTCTGAAAAGAAAGGATTTCTTCCTTGTCCATTCTCTTTCTCGTTGTTCTCCTTCTCACCCTTGTTCTCTCCCCCCCCCCCTTATTCTCCTGCTTTTTTTGCTTTGCTTCTCATCATCCTTCTTCTCCTCATCCTTCTTCTCCTCCATCTTCTCATTTTACTTCAGCCGCACCCCCCTTTTTCCTTATGTTCTTTTCCGTTCTCTTTCTTCTCATCCTCCTTCTCACACTTGTTCTCATGCCTTCTCCTCCTGCTCTTTTTGTTCTTCTTCTGTTCTTCTTCTCATCATCTGTTTCCTCCTTCATCATCATCTTCTTTCTCTTCTAATAAGCCCCCTATTTCCTTCTTTTTTTGTCTTTCTCCTCATTGTCCTTCTCACACTAGTTCTCGCTCCTTCTCCTCCTGCTCATTTTTCTCTACTTTTCCTCATCCGTCTTCTCCGTATTCCTAGTATGTCACACACCTCACTTCCAACATTCATGACACTTGGGTAACCAGCCTGTAGAGGGCGATCTTGCAGAGATGACAGAAATACCCGGGACCTCCCACTATTCCTCAGTCTTTTCATCTCTGCAGTCGGCGAAGCATTCAGAAGATGACTCTCCTTCAAGCTGCAGGTAGCCGGGTTACGCCCGGCCTTTTTCTATTTCTGCCTGAAGCCACACTTTTGTATTGTGATATGTATGTTATGCCTCCCAGCCATGGCTGATGGGCTCGGGCAAAGGTAGATACACCCTTGAGTGTATATGGGAGCTTGCTCCCTCCGTGAGACCTCAAATAAGGGGTAGACGGAATCCGGGTTGGTGTCCCCCGGCATGGGATGCCCCGTCCCTTTAAATCTCTTTGTGCCTATTGGGTGCTTATTGTTTTCCCCACTTTTGGCCCTCCTGGACCCTGCTGGGGTAAAAGGGGGGGGGGGGTGGAATCTTTATTTAGGGAGTATCTTTTGGCCTATGCATTTGTTTTTTAAAAAAAAGTGACATACCTGTTTTGGGTTTTTTTAAAATTTCCCTCTCTTTTTTTCGTTCGGCCCCGTTCTATGATGTCATGCTATTGTCTTTGGCTGACTCGCCCTCTGTTCTCTGAGCAGTGCTAGGTGGTGGGCGGGGCTTCGGCTTCCTCTTCCTGTTTGACATGTTGTTTGCTGGTTCCTGTTCTGGTGCTGGCCTCCACTGGTCCTGGCTGCTGCGTTGGTGCCGCTGCTGGGCTTTTCTTATATCGATTGGTCGCAGGGCTGTCGCTGGGCCGTTGTAGTCACTGTGAGTACCCTTTAGTTATACTAAAGGGAAATCTTTTTTTATTTACTGTCATCTCTTTCTTGCATATGCATATAAGGCTCATTGTGTTTTCTCTATCTTCCAGGGGGAAACTCTCTTAAAGTGGACCTTCACTCTGAATAAGAGCCTATCTTATATGTTTCCCACACCCTGTACATACAGATTGGCCACATTAAAAATCATCCTACCTGCATCTAATGCGTGTTATGAGCCTTTAAACATCCAAGATGGTGGCTTATGGAAGCCGCCATCTTATCAGGCAGCCTGCAAACAGGAAGTGCCTCCTGACTGTGCTGCTCTGCATTCTGGGACTCCTGACCTTTACCTGACCCCAGCTCTGCTCTGTCTGAGCGAACCACAGCTATAACCTGCCCCCCTGCACCTTATCCTACTCTCCTCTCCTCAGTAAGTGTGATACTTCTGAGTCAAGATGGCGGCGCCCGTATCCTAAATTCCTGAACAGAGTTGCAGCCCAGTGGGGGAAAGAATAATAAGTAACTAAAAACTTAAAATATATTAATTTTAGATGCTGGGGAACCATTTTTTAAGAGTTTGGGCTTTTCATTAAATCACGCTGAAGGTCCGGTTTAATAGGGGTTTCTCCTGGTCCTTGTTTAAAATCCTCCCACCTAGGGACTATTTAGGGGCATCCCGGGTAGCTTCGGCTGTAAAAATCCCATATACTTGGCGACTATAAAAAATTAAGTATTTTTAATAAACACCATATGGAGGCATCTCAGGATACTGGCTTTTCAGTACCTGCGGGACAGACTCGGCAGTGTTTGCGATGTGGGGCATCCCTTGTTGGGGATAACGCATTTTTTTTTGTGTATCTTGTGTTCAATTGGTTATAATGCAGCAGTAAGGGGCCCAAGCCTCAGGGTAGGTGGCTCCTGCCTCTTCCCCCACACCGCCTTGTCTTGTTCATACCCCCAGTGATATTGTCATGGGTAGAGTCGCTTTCTGATGTATGTGCCTGATTGGCTCACGTTGAAAAAATAAATGTCTAGCTCTGTGGCCAAGAGGGCCTCAGCTAAAATAAAACATTTAGCTCTGGCCGTTGAGGCAAATGAGCTTGATTGTAGCGAGCATTTTTGATTGTTCTCCGTTTGAAGAAGGAGAATTCTTTGAAGAATCTGATGTTTCAGATGTTCAGCAATTGTGGGTATTGACGCTGAACAAGGTGAAGGGGAGAATTTTGACACCCCTAAAGCTCTTGCTCAATTATATGAGGTCTTGGCTATCGATTTTCCAGAAGCAGTCCCTCCTCAGAAAGGGGAGTTCTTTGGAGCCTCCAAGCCTCGTTTTGAATTTCCTAATCAGAAACATTTTGAAGATATCATTCTTAAGGAATGGGAAAAGCCTGTGCGGCTTCCTGGCATTCCTTTGGGCTGGGATATAAAAAAAATATATATATATATCCCTTTCCTGCAGACACTGTAAGCGTTGGTCATCCCCCCTGTGGTGGATTCACCTGTGCTCAATGTGTCCAATTCCTCTGTTTTGCATTCTCCGGAATCTACTTCCCTTAAAGGATGGGGAGGACAAACGTATTGAACAAATGCCATGCGTTTGCTAGCGTTGACTCGGCCTTGCGGCCTGTGGGTGCCTCGGCACTTATGGCAGTCGCTATTAGGTCTGTTATTAGAGACCTATTGAATACCTCAGGGCTTGATCCAGCCTCTGATGGGTTTTCCGCTCTCAAGCGATGTGATTTATTTGTGTCTTTTGTACTTTCTGCTTTAGATGACTCCATGGTCTTGTGTAGCAGAACTTCTGCCTTGCTTGTTGCGATTCGGCAGTCTATTTGGCTACGCCAGTGGGCGGCTGACACGGTGGCAAAGAAGTCGCTTACAGCGCTTCCCTTTGGGGGATTACGCCTCTTTGGTGAGAAGTTGGATTCTGTCATTAAAGGAGGCAAATTGCCTCAGCGTAAGAAGCAACATCGTTCCTTGCGGGGATCGGCTTCCTTTTAACCCTTCCTTTCGTGGTTCCAGAACGGGCAGAGGATCGGCCCTTTTCAGCCCCAAGGGGGACTGCATGGAACTGAGGAAGAGGACGTGGCCGTCCAGGTCAGAGTTGGGGATCTAAGCCCAAGTCCACTTCCAAGCCTGCCCAGCAATGAGGAGGCTCCCTCGCCCGTACGGGTGGGGGGACGGCTGCGATTCTTTTTTCCAGGCTTGGGTCAAGAGGTATCAGACAGATGGATTCTGGAAGTTGTGTCCTCCGGTTACAAGCTGGAATTCGAGGTTCGGCCTCCTCCCAGATTTTTCAGGTCTCGGATGCCCGCAGATCCGGTGATCGCACAGGGGCTCCGGGCAGCTGTGACTTTTTAAACATGGATGTTATCCGCCAGGTTCCTCCAGCGGAAAGAGGTCTGGGGTTTTACTCCAACCTATTTACGGTTCCCAAAAAAGGACGGCTCTGTTCGGCCTATTCTAGATCTGAGATGACTCAGTCAGTTTATACGTTTCCGAAGGTTCCGCATGGAGTCGTTGCGTTCAACGATCAACGCTCTCCTCCAGGGGGACTTTGACGTCCATAGACATCAAGGATGCTTATCTGCACATTCCTATTTTTGCCGCTCACCAAAGGTTTCTCAGATTCACAGTAGAAGACCACCATTTTCAGTTTGCGGCTCTTCCATTCGGTCTCACTCCATCCCCAAGAGTGTTTACCAGGGTCCTGGCAGGAGTAATGGCTATTCTCAGGGTCCAGGGCATTCGCATCGTGCCATTGCTGGACGACTTGCTCATCACAGCGTCATCTTTCAATCAGACGGAACTGGACACCAGAACAGTGGTGACTACACTAGAGAGGTTTGGTTGGGTGATAAACCATGCCAAATCCTCTCTTTCTCCAGTAAGGGAGATTCCCTTTCTGGGCTTGATTCTGGATACCCTTTAGGCCAGGGTATTTCTTCCTCAGTCCAAGATTGTTCTGATTCAGGATTTAATTCATCTGTTCCTGTCCAATCCTCATCAGCCTATCCGCTTGGGGATGAGATTAGTGGGGTTGATGGTGGCCACGCTCAAAGCGGTTCCTTTTGCTCAATTCCACATGAGGACGCTTCAGCTCTTTCTCCTGGCGAAGTGGGACAAGCGCCCGTTGTCTTTGAATCGGACTTGTCTGTTGTCTCCCCTCGTCCTGCAGTCCCTCCAGTGGTGGCTGATTTCGAGCAATCTCAGGGACGGCAAATCATTTCTGACCCCTTGTTGGGAGTTGGTCACCACAGATGCCAGCCTTACGGGCTGGAGGGGGCATCTGGAGGAGACACCGGTTTCAGGGGTTGTGGGGGCCTCTGGAGGCTCATTCCCCAATCAATTTATTGGAACTTCGGGCCATTCGTCTTGCTGCTCCGACTGACTCATCTCTTGCGGGGTTTGCCGGTTCAGATTCGGTCAGACAACCGAACAGCAGTTGCATAAATCAATCACCAGGGAGCGTCTCTGATCCTTCAGTGGGCAGAGATCAATGTTCCCTGCATAGCGGCAGTTTACATTCCGGGGATAGAGAAGGTGGAGGCAGACTCCCTGAGCAGAGCATGCGCTCGGCAGGGAGAATGGTCTCTCAACCCCGAGGTCTTTCAGTTCCTTTGTCACAAGTGGGGGACACCGCGGTTGGACCTGTTTGCGTCTCGCCACAACCAAAAGCTTCCAGCCTTTGTGTCTCTATCCCAGGATCCGCTTGCAGTGGCAGTGGATGCCATGTCTCTTGCCTGGAAAGGATCTGAGGTTCCTGTATCCTTTTCCCCCATTCTCCATGATAAGCAAGGTGGTGCGCAAGTTGGTTCTGGAAGGGGCACCAGCAATTCTGGTGGCTCCAAAGTGGCCAAGACGCCTGTGGTTCGCAGAGGTCACAAGGCTGGCAGAGGACCTGTTGCCTCTGCCTCTTCTTCCAGATCTCTTAAACTTGGGGTCAACTTTGTTACCCCAATTTACCAACGCTGGCTTTGACAGCTTGGCTGCTGAAATCTCCATCTTAAAGGAGGAAGGCCTTTCTGATGCTGTCATTCTGACTCTTGTTAGAGCTAGAAAGAAGTATTTTCTGTGTGGTTTATTACAGGACTTGGAGGTCCTATATTGACTGGTGTGAGTCTAGGTCCCTGTTCTTCACCCTTTGGTTAAGATTTTTTTTCCAGGGGGTCACGCATGTGCGGCCTCCTAGAAAGCTCCTACTTCCAGTTTGGGATCTTAATCTGGCGCTCTCTGCTATGCAGGTGGCTCCTTTTGAACCTTTACAGGAGGTTCCTCTTCATATTCTCACTCAGAAAGTTGCCTTTTTGGTTGCTATTACCTCTGTCCGTCGGGTTTCTGAATTGGCGGCCCTGTCAATACAGGCTCTTTACTATGAGAGGCATCAGGATAAGGTGGTTTTCCGTTTTAAACCAGATTTTCTTCCTAAAGTTGTGTCTGCCTTCCACTTAAATCAGGATATAGTTCTTCCTTCATTGTGCCCTAATCCTAGCAATAACAAGGAAAGGGTTTTACATTCTTTGGATGTTGTTCGTTGTGTTGTGCCTTCTGGGCCTAGAAAGGGTTTGGCACCCGCCAAATCTTCCATTAGTAAATGGATTCGTCAGGCCTTTGTTGGGGCCTATTCTGCTAAGGTGAAGGTTCCCCCTTTTCATGTTACTGCTCATTCTACTCGTGCTATTGGTGTCTCTTGGGCTTTTCAGCACCAGGCTTCTGTTGAACAAGTTTGTAAGCCCGCAACTTGGTCTTCTGTTCATACTTTTTCCAAGTTTTACAAGGTTGATGTGCGGGCCTCAGCGGTTGCTGCTTTTGGTCGCAAGGTTCTGCAAGCTGCAGTAATTTAAGTTATGCCTTATTTTCCTTGTGGGATCCCCGCCTATTATAGACACTGCTATTGGATGTCCCAAATGTCATGAATGTTGGAAGCGGGGTGTGTGACATACTAGGAATAATATCATTTTGTGAGACACTCACCTGTATTACGAGTATGTCACACACCCCGCTTCCTCCGCCCTTTTTTGTTCTGGGATCCTTTATATGGTGTTTCTTATTATTTTTCACTATATAATTTGCTCTTCCTGGTTCTCCACTGCTTTTTTAAAAGACTGGGGAATAGTGGGAGGTCCCGGGTATTTATGGACCAGGAGGGGCTCCTTTTTCTCATGTCATCTCTGCAAGATCGCCCTCTACAGGCTGGTTACCCAAGTGTCATGAATGTTTTACATGTTTTACAGGTGAGTACTCACAAAATGGTATTTTCCTTTTCATCACCCACCCTATTTCCTTCTTCTCTATTTTCTCTTTCTCTTCGTCCTCCTTCTTACACTTGTTCTAGCCCTGCTCCTCCTGCTTTTTTTTTTACTTCTCATCTTTCTTCTTCTTCTCTTCCTTCTCATTAGCCCTCATATTTCCTTCTTCTGTTTTTCCTCTTTCTCACACTTGTTCTTGCCATTCTCCTCCTGTATTCTTTTATCTTCTCATCTTTCTTCTTCTTCATCTTATTTATTTTCCTTCTCATTAGGCCACCCATTTCCTTCTGTTCTGTTTTTTATGCTTTCTCCTCATCTTCCTTCTCACACTTGTCTCCCTTCTTCTCCTACCCTTTCTCTTTCTTCACCTTTCTCCTCCTTGTCTTTCTTATTGTAACTTACTATATATATATATATATATATATATATATATATATATATATATATACACACACACACATTGTATGTATGTAGTTTGTCTAGTGGGCTCTTAAAGGGATTAAATGTATAACTTAATCTTGAGCTGCTCTGTTACCGTGATCTACAAACATACATGTCCCTGCATCTCTGTTATATTACACTCTACTTGGCAGGCTTCTGGCCCAATATAAACAGACTGGAGCTACATCAGACTGAGCTGGTAGCATTACAACAGGCTGGCAGGACTCTGTTCAGTGGTTATAGTGAAAGAGCCCTGCAGCCTATCTCTTGTATCTAGGGATCGTATCATGTGATCTTTGTGTGGGCCGGGCCTACAGGGGAAGATCTCATTGCACCCAGCTTCTACCATTTTTATGTAGAACCCTTAATTCCCTCGAGATCGTAGTCCAGTTTGCCTTATGTGGTCCCCGGGCCGGCTTCCTGGTACTTCTCGGCCTCTATTATGTCGTCGTCTTTACAGCGCCAGGGAAAACTGAAAGCGCCATCAGCCAGTGATTGAAAGCCCCATCAGCCGCCTTTTTACGACTTTATTATCCATTTCTGATCACATTGTAACTGCGGCAACAAGAGGCTGCTGGGAAGGTGACTGCGTCCCCATTAATCCCTCCGCGTTTAAGAGGCGCTTTACAGCACCGTGATTAGAGCCGGAATGAGATGGAGGATCTCAACCAAATTAGGCCTAAAAGGGTCCTCCGAGCAAATCCATCACAAGCAAAGGGACAGCAGCCAATACAGGAGGTGCATTTTACTTTCCCAATGCACCTCAGAAGGTAAAAAGCACAGGGTGGGGGTAAGAGAGGTCAGAGGGGACCCCCAAACAGTTGACAACTGCGACGGGAATTGCAGAATGTTCAACAGGTCCATTCTAGAGTCTGTGGGCTACAAGACAGAAGAACTCCGCCCGTATTAGTAATGTGCTCCTATAGATGTGCCCACACTTTGCCATACTTTATGCTCCCTCCTCTTGCTGCCCCTATTCCCTAGTCTGCACCTATTCTTCTAATTATGCCTTCGGGCAATTCATTCTGCCCCTACCTTGCTCCCATTCTAATTATGCCCCTATCTCTACAGTACCTCAGTTCTCCTTATCCTGTCCATCTACTCTAACCTTCGTCTTCTGATTATGCCCCTTCCTCTATCTCAGTGCTCCTTATTCTGCCCCCTACCTTGCTCCCATTCTAATTATGCCCCTATATCTACAGTGCCTTCTGATTATGCCTCTTCCCCTGCCTTAGTGCTCCTTATTGTGCTTTTTTATATTACCACTAGTCTTCTGATTATGCCCCATCCTCTACATCAGTGCTCCTTATTCTGCCCCCTACCTTGCTCTTATACTGATTATTCCCCATATCCCTACCTCACTGCTCCTTATTCTGCCCCCTACCTTGCTCCTATTCTGATTATGCCCCTATCCCTACCTCAGTGCTCCTTATTCTGCCCCCTACCTTGCTCTCATTCTGATTATGCCCCTTCTCGCCCCATTGCCCCAAGTATGCCTTACTATGCTTCTGTTTTGATTATGCCCCCTTTCTCTGCCTCTGTGCTTCTCATGTGCTCCTGTTCTTCTAAATATTTCACTAGCTCTTCCTCAGTGCTTCTTCTGTGTCCACTACTTTGCTCATGTGCTTCTTATTATGCTCCTTTCCCTGCCTCTGTGCTCCTCTTGTTCCCCCTACTCCTCTACTCTTGTTATGATTATGACCATTCTCCTGCCTCACTGCCGACATTTGTGCCTCACTCCACTCCTATTCTTCTGGTTATTCCCCTATCCCTACCTCAGTGCTCCTTGTTGTGCCCTCTTTTCTGCCTCTATTTTTCTGATTATGCCCCCTCTCGCCTCATTGCCCTTATTATACCTTACTGTGCTTCTGTTCTTCTGATTATGCCCCCTTTCTTTGCCTCTGTGCTTCTACTGTGTCCACTACTCTGCTGCTGTGATTCTTATTATGTCCCCTTTCCTGCCTCTGTGCTCTTCTTGTTCACCCTACTCTGATCCTCTTGTTTTGATTATGACTATTCTCCTGCCTCACTGCTGACATTTGTGCTCCACTCCTATTCTTCTGATTATGCCCCTTCCCCTGCCTTAGTGCTCCCTATTGTGTCCTTTTATGTTACCACTAGTCTTCTGATTATGCCTCTTCCCCTGCCTCAGTGCTCCCTATTGTGCCCTTTTATGTTACCACTAGTCTTCTGATTATGCCCCTTCCCCTGCCTCAGTGCTCCCTATTGTGCCCTTTTATGTTACCACTAGTCTTCTGATTATGACCCTGCCCTAGTACTCCCTATTGTGTCTTTTTATGTTACCACTAGTCTTCTGATTATGCCTCTTCCCCTGCCTTAGTGCTCTTTATTGTGCCCTTTTATGTTACCACTAGCCTTCTGATTATGCCTCTTCCCCTGCCTTAAATCTCCTTATTGTGTCCTACTCTAACCCTAGGTTTCTGATTTAGCCCCTTCCTCTACCTCAGTGCTCCTTGTTCTGCCCCCTACATTGCGCGCATTCTGATTATGCCCCTATCCCTACCTCAGTGCTCCTTATTGTGCCCTCTTTTCTGCCTCTATTCTTCTGATTATGCCCCTTCACGCCTCATTGCCCTTATTATGCCTAACTGTGCTTCTGTTCTTCTGATTATGCCCCCTTTCTTTGCCCCTGTGCTTCTACTGTGTTCACTACTCTGCTCCTGTGCTTCTTATTATGTCCCCTTTCCTGCCCCACTCCACTTCTATTCTTTTGATTATGCCTCTTCCTCTGCTTTAGCGCTCCTTATTGTGCCCTTCTACGTAACCTCTAATCTCCTGATTATGCCCATTCCACTGCCTCAGTTTTGCTTGTGCCCTTCTACATTACCCCTAGTCTCCTGATTATGCCCATTCCACTGCCTCAGTTTTGCTTGTGCCCTTCTACATTACCCCTAGTCTCCTGATTATGCCCATTCTTCTGCCTCAGTGCTCCTTATTGTGCCCTTCTACGTTGCCCCAAGTCTCCTGATTATGCCCATTCTTCTGCCTCAGTGCTCCTTATTGTGCCCTTCTACGTTGCCCCAAGTCTCCTGATTATGCCCATTCCTCTGCTTCAGTTCTGCTTATTGTACCCTTTTTTGTTACCACTAGTCTCCTGATTATGCCCATTTTTCTGCCTCAGTTCTGCTTATTGTGTCCTTCTATGTTACCCCTAGTCTCCTGATTGTGCCCCTTCTCTTGCCTCAGTGCTCTTTATTGTGCCCCCTACTTTGCTGCTGTTCATGTTATTGTACCCACTGCTCTGCCCTTATTCTTCTGATTATACCCCTTTCGCCTCACTGCACTTACTGTGCTTCTGTTCTTCTAATAAATCTCCTTGCGTTGCCTCTGTGCTCTGAATATGCCCCCCTACTTCTCCTCCTGTATTTCTTTTTATGCCCAATACTCTGCCTCAGTACTTATACTGTGCTCATGTTCTTTTGATTATGTCCCTTCCTCTGCCTCAGTGCTCTTCATTGTACCCACTGCTCTGCCTCTTCTGATTGTGTCCCTTCTTGCCTCAGTGACCTATTATTTATTTCTTCTAATTATGCCTCAGTGCTCCTACTATGCCCTCTACTGTGCTTCTGTTGTTCTGTTTATGTCCCTTTTTCTGCTCCCATGCTCCTATTGTGCACCCTACTGTTCCTCTGACTCTTGCTCTGCCTCAGTGCTCATACTGTGCCCCCTACTCTGCACATGTTCTTCTGATTATGCCACACCTTCTGCTCCCTACTGTGTCCCTACTGTCTCCCCTCTGTGGGTTCTTCCTCTATTCATCTGATTATGCCCCTGTTCAACCCAATGCCCTTATTATTCCTTACTGTGCTTCTGTTCTTCTATATATCTCACCTGCTCTGCCTCAGTGCTCCTTATTGTTCTACCTATTGTGCTCCTGTTCTTCTATGTGCATGGCTCTGCCTCAGTGCTCCTCATGTGCCCCCTACACTGCTCCTATTACTAGCTCTGCCTCGGTGCTCCTAATACTCTGCTTCTATTGTTCTGAATATGACCCTTCCACTGCCCCAGTGCCCCCTACTCTGCTCCTCTTTTTTCTGATTAACCCCCTTCCCCCGCCTCAGTGCTCCTTATTGTTCTACGTACTGTGCTCCTGATCTTCTATTTCCCTAGCTCTGCCTCAGTGCTCCTAATGTGTCCGCTACTCTGCTACTGTTCTTCTGAATATGACCCTTCCACTGCCCCAGTGCACCTTACTGTGCCTCCTGCTCTGCTCCTACTCTTCTGATTATGCCGCTTCCTCTGCCTCAGTGTTATTCTAAGTATACAGCACGTCCTGTTCCAGAAGATATTCCTTACTCTTGGGTTATACATCCAGTAGATGGCGCTGGACTGCAGAGACAGAAAAGTGGCTCCTCCCGGCCCCATATATACCAGGGACCTCCCACAAATTCCCTAGTTCTTCTCTTCGATGCAGGCCCGTGGTGAGCCTTATGGGATGCCCCTCCCGCGACTCCTTGCCCCTCGCCCCCTGTCCCCTCAGTTAGGCTCCTCTTAGGTCCGCTGCTTCCCCTTTGCTCCCCCTGGGTAGATCTCTGGGGGGGGGTAATTACTGTGTGTTTTTTGCTATGTGTTTTACATTAGTTGCACTGGTTTTGCTATTGCCGCTGCGCGCTTGTACTCCGCTCCGCAGACGACGGCGACATCGCCTCAGGCGCTGCTGCGCCGCCATTGGCTGGCCTTGTCACGGGGGCGAGTTTTCACACTCTTCGGGGGGGGGGGGCAGGCCTTGCGGATGACGTTTTCCGCATCACTTCTCCGCGGCCCGCCCCTCGAGGTATATTCAGGCGCCATTTTGGAGCTCCTGTGCTGCGTGTCTAGCGTCCCTCTATCGCGGTCCGTAAGTGCCCCTGGCTGGCTTTTCTTTATTTTTCATTGTATTATGCTTACGGGTCCTTTGCTTTATGTCTTACAGGCGGGTCAAACTTTTTTGTGGTTTCTCCCGGTCCTATCCCCTCTATTTTGCATTAACTCCCTATTGGAGGGCTATTGTATTGTATATCTCCCACTTCCCTAGCGGGCTATTGGGGCTTCCCGGGTAGCCTTATTGCCGTCAATCCCAATCAGCCTATTGCGCCACAATAATCACCATATGGAGGCTTCTCAGGATAATGTGGTTGGGGTTCCTTCGGGACAAGCCCGGCTGTGTGTGGCGTGTGGGGTATCCCCTATAAGCGATGATGTCAGGGTGTGTGTACCCTGCGCCCAGCAGACGCTTGCGCTGCAGTCTGGGTTACCGGTGGCTGGGCCTGCGCCCCCTCGGGCTTCGCCTACCCCCCACACTTACATCTGACTCCCAGTGAGGTGCGTATCAGTGGGGAGTCTCAACCTGATTTGGCTGCACGGGTGGCCAGCATTGAGAGACATATTGCTGGCTCTGGCCCGCGTAAGGCTTCTTCTAAGAAGCGGCATTTATCACCTGGTGTTTCCCTCTTTCCTATGGAGGCAGAGGAATTTTTTTACGTTACCAGTTATACCCCCCTGGAAGAGGGGGAATTGTTTTCTGATTCAGAATCATCTGAGGAACAACCTAGGGGGTATGGTGCCGATTCTGGGCCTGACCCATGGGCTTCAGATGATACTGATAGGCTTTGAGCTCACATTTTGATGTACTCTGTATCTCTCCTCCTGCCTCCGCGGCAGCAGGGGGAGCTGTTTCATACTGTTAAACCACGCTTGGAGTTTCCTGAACAAGGTCATTTTAATAATCTAGTGCTCGAGGAGTAGGAACGGCCTAGCCGGCTCCCCGGGGTGCCAAAGAGTTCCTGCTAAAATGGTTAAACGGTGGTCATGTCCTCCCGATGGTGGATGCACCAGTTCTGAGGTTGTCCAACACATCCGTCATGCATTCCCCTGACTCTACTACACTGAGGGATGGGGACGACAGGCGCATTGATCAGCTGGCTTGCCATGCCTTTGCCTGTGTGGGGACCGCCTGTGTCCGGTCTGTGCCTCTGCCATTACGGCTGTTGCTATTAAAAGCCTGCTCAGGGGTCTCTTAGATGGGGCCCCTGATGATGCAGGTAGTGAAGAGTATAGAGCTCTTCTGCATTGTGAGGAATTTGTTGCATATGTTCTCTCTGCCTTGGATGATACCATTAGAATGTGTGGCAGGGCATCTGCCTTGTTGGTGGCGATACGCCGCTTGGTCTGGCTGCGCCAGTGGGCAGCTGACAACGCTGCTAAGAAGGCTCTCACTGGGTTTCCCTTCAAGGGGCTGCGCCTCTTTGGGGAACGTCTGGACTTGTTTGCTAAGGGAAGCAAGTTACCTAAGCGTAGAAGGCAGCCCCGGTCCTTTCGGGGTTCAGGTGCCTTTTCTCCTTCTTTCAGGGGCTCCAGAATTGGACTTGGAGCTTCCTTTGCTGGAGCCCGTGGAGATTTTTGGGGCAGGGGGAGAGGACGTGGCTGCCCTGGCCCCGCCTGGGATCCCAAGACTAAGTCCTCCCCCAAGCCCCCTCAGGCATGAAGGGGCGCCCTCACCCATCCGGGTGGGGGACGGCTTCGGCTCTTGGCTCATGTCTGGAGGCGCCATGTCTCAGACCGGTGGATTCAGGAGGTAGTGTCCTCCGGTTACAAGATAAGATAGAGTTTGCAGCCTGGCCGCCCCCAAGATTCATCAAATCTCGATTAGCTCAAAACCCCCTGTCGACTCAGGGTCTGTCTCTGGCTGTCCAAGGCCTTCTGGAGCTGGGTGTCATCTGCTGGGTGCCCTTGAGGGAAAGGCTATTATTCCAATCTTTTCATTGTTCCCAAAAAAGATGGGTCCATCAGACCCATCCTGGATTTGAAGCACTTCAACAAATTTGTCAGATTCTGACACTTTCGCATGGAGACTCTGCGCTCAGCTGTGACTTTCCTACGGCCAGGGGACTTCATGACCTCTGTAGACATCAAGGATGCTTACCTTCACGTACCTATCTTTCCAGGTCAGAGATTCCTCAGGTTCGCTCTGGAGGATCAGCACTACCAATTTGTGGCCTTGCCCTTCGGTCTCACCTCGGCTCCCAGGGTATTCACCAAGATGCTGGCAGGAGTGATGGCTCTGCTGAGATCTCAGGGCATTCGCATTCTTCCCTACTTGGACGACATGCTTATCGCTTCTCAGTCCTTCCATCAGGCAGAGCTGGACACTCAGCGGGTGGTGTCCACACTGGAGTCATTCGGCTGGGTGATCAACCACCCCAAATCTTCCTTGTCTCCTTCCATGGTGAAGTCCTTTCTGGGCATGATTCTGGATTCATCTCAGGTCAAGATCTTTCTTCCTCAGCAGAAGGTGGAGAGTCTTCAAGAGAAAGCTCAGCTCCTTCTGTCTTGTCCTCATCCATCCATCAGGCAGGGAATGCAGCTGGTTGGACTGATGGTGTCCTGTTTCGAGGCGGTTCCATATGCTCAGTTTCACATGAGGCCTTTTCAGCTTCACCTCTTGTCAGTATGGGATCGGGACCCTGTGTCCTTGGATCAGGTGTTTGTCCTGTCCCCTCTGGTCAGGCGGTCTCTTTCGTGGTGGCTGGACTCAAGGAACCTGCTGGGGGCAGATCCTTTCTGGCCCCCTGCTGGGAGACTGTCACCATGGATGCCAGTCTGACAGGTTGGGGGGCTTTTGGAAGTCCCTGAAATTCCAGGGTCAGTGGGGCCCTCAGGAGGCCCATGCCCCTATCAACATTCTGGAATTGAGGGAGATCAGGTTGGTTCTCGCCCACTTAACCCCACACCTGCTGGGTCGGGCTGTTCAGGTCCGCTCGGACGACCAGACGGAGGTTGCCTACATCAATCATCAGGGAGGGACCTGGAGCAAGAGGGCCCTCAAGGAAGTGTCCCTGATACTGTCCTGGGCGGAGGAGAATGTTGCCTGCATATCAGCTGTGTACATCCCGGGGGTGGAGAATCTGGAGGCAGACTCTCTGAGCAGGGGGACCTCTCGTCTGTGAAAATGGTCCCTCAGTAGCAGGGTGTTTCGCTCCCTGTGCCACCGCTGGGGTCAGCCGGATGTGGATCTGTTTGCGTCCCGTCACAGTCACAAGCTTCCAGTCTTTGTCTCTCTGTCCCAGGATCCTCTGGCCTTGGCCATGGATGCCCTGGCAATGTCTTGGACGAGGTTTCAGCTCCTGTATGTGTTTCCCCCGTTTCCCCTGCTGGGCAGGGTGCTGCGCAAGATAGCTCAGGAAAGGGTGCCAGCCATACTGGTGGCCCCCTGTTGGCCAAGAAGAGTGTGGTTCGCAGACATCGTGCAGCTGGCAGTAGATCAGTACGCCCTGCCCCGGGTTCCAGATCACCTCACTCAGGGGCACCTACGCCACCCCAATTTACAAACGCTGGCTTTGACGGCCTGGCTGTTGAAACCTCCATCTTTATGGAAAAGGGGCGGCCTGCCTCGGTTGTAAATACCATGATCAGGGCTAGGAAAAGCTCCTCTTCTTCCATCTACTACAGGGTTTGGCGTACTTACATTGACTGGTGCGAGTCTAACTCGCTTCCCTGTCGTGTGTTTTCTATTCCTAGGATTCTGGAGTTTCTGCAACATGGTTTGGATCTGGGGCTTCAGCTCAGTACTCTGAAAGGTCATGTTTCTGCCTTGCCCATTTTTTTCCAAAGATCCTTTGCTCAGCATCCCCTGGTCAAGACCTTCTTCCAGGGGGTTACTCACGTGTGTCCCCCACGTAAGCCTATGTTACCAGTCTGGGACTTGAACTTGGTCTTATCTGCCCTGCAGGGGTCTCCTTTCGAGCCATTGCAAGGGGCCCCTTTGTCCATTCTTATGCTTAAGGTGGTCTTTTTGGTGGCTATCACTTCTGTTAGGCGTGTTTCTGAGTTGACAGCGCTTTCCATCAAGCCTCCTTATTTTGAGAGACACCAGGACAAGGTGGTTTTTGATTTTCAGCCAGATTTTCTGCCTAAGGTTGTTTCTACCTTTCATCTCAATCAGGACATTGTTCTGCCTTCTCTGTGTCCTAATCCTAGTTACCCTAAGGAGAGGGTTTTACACACTTTGGATGTGGTCAGGACTCTGAAGTTCTATTTGGTGGCTACTGAATCCTTCAGGAAGACTGATGCTCTTTTTTGTGCTCCCATCTGGACCTAAGAAAGGTCTGGCTCCAGCTAAGTCCACTATCAGCAAGTGGATCTGTCAGGCTGTGATACAGGCCTACTCTGCTAAGGGGAAGGAGCCTCCCTTCCGCCTTACTGCTCATTCTACTCATGCTATTGGTGCCTTTTGGGCTTTTCAGCACCAAGCTTCTGTTGAACAAGTTTTACAAGGTTGATGTTAAGGCCTCAGCTGATGCTGCTTTTGGCCGCAAAGTTCTGCAGGCGGCAGTGGTTTAAACTGTCTGCTGTTACTTTTGGGGATCCCACCCTACCTTACGGACACTGCTATTGGATGTCCCAAGAGCAAGGAATATCTTTTGGAACAGGACGTGCTGTATACTTAGAATAATACAATTCTGTGTTTACTCACCTGTAGAATTGGTATTATATGTATACAGCACGTCCTGTTCCACCCCACCCTTGCTATCATTATTTTTAGTTACCTCTTTATGGTGATTGTTCAATTTTTTATAATGGTTATAGTTCTCCCGGTCTCATTTTAACTGCTTTTCAATACTGGGGAATTTGTGGGAGGTACCTGGTATATATGGGGCCGGGAGGAGCCACTTTTCTGTCTCTGCAATCTAGCGCCATCTACTGGATGTATAACCCAAGAGTAAGGAATATCTTCTGGAACAGGACGTGCTGTATACATATAATACCAATTCTACAGTAATCACAGAATTGTATTTTTATTGTGTCCAATACTCTTCCCTTGTTCCAGGGGACAGTTAAATATTGCTACAATAATGTCACATTCTGCAAACAATACTGTGTATATCTACTTCCAGTACTAAGCAGAAAGGGCTCATGATGGCAGTGTGCACCCTCTAGTCGTCAGTGTGCACAATGATAGCATATATAATACCACACACTGACCACTAGAGGGCGCACACTCCTAAGCAGAAGGATCTTATGATGGCAGTGCTCCCTCTAGTGGTCAGTGTGCAATGTGACAGCGGGTGTAATGCCACACACTGACCACTAATGGGAGCACACTCCTACATCACACTAAGCAGAAGGAGCTCCTGATGGCAGCGCTCCCTCTAGTGGTCAGTGTGCACAATGATAGCAGGTATAATACCACACACTGACCACTAATGGGAGCACACTCCTACATCACACTAAGCAGAAGGAGCTCCTGATGGCAGTGATGGAGTCTGATAGTGGGTGTGACTAGTGGGTGTGATAGTGGGTATGAGGGAGCACACTCTTACATCACACAAGCAGAAGGAACGCATGATGGCAGCGCTTCCTCTAGTGGTCAGTGTGCAGTGTGACAGCGAGTGTAATAACACACACTGACCACTAGAGGGAGCACGCTCCCACATCACACTAAGCAGAATGAGGCCATAATGGCAGTGTGTTCCCTCTAGTGGTCAGTTTGAAGCATGACAGTGGTGGGTAATATCACACACTGACCACTAGAGGGAGCACGCTCCTACATCACACTAAGCAGAAGGGGCCCCTGATGGCAGTGTGCTCCCTCTCGTAATCCGTGTGCAGTGTGACAGTGGGTGTAATTCCTGAACAGTAGAGGGAGCACACTCCTACATCACATTAAGCAGAGGGGGCTCGTGAATGCTGTACGCTCCCTCTAGTGGTCATTTTGCAGCATGAGAGCGGGGGTAATATAGCACACTAAACTCTAGAGGGAGCACACTACCACAACACACTAAGCAGAATGTGGTCATGATGGCAGTTCTACCTCTAGTGGTCAGTTTGCAGCATGACAGCGGGGTTAATATTGTACACTGAACACTAGAGGGAGCACACTCCCACAACACACGAAGCAGAATAAGGTCATGATGGCAGTGTGCTCCCTCTAGTGGTCAGTGTAATAGCGGGGTTAATATCACATAGTGACACTAAAGGTACGTTCTTCTTCAGCGCTTTTTTTTTTTTTTTTTTTAGGAGCACCCGTTGTTTCCCTGTCTTTGCACATTTACCCGTTATTTCCCTGTCTACCTTTGCACATGTTTCTGTGTGTCTGAGCCTTTTCTCCTCTCTGTCTCTCTCTACAGATGCCGGTTTGCTCGTATTTCCTGAAAGGGATCTGTCGTAATAACGATTGCCCGTACAGCCACGTCTACGTCTCCAGGAAGGCCGAGATCTGCCAGGACTTCCTCAAGGGCTACTGTCCTATGGGATCTAAGGTAAGGGGGACCATCCAGTGCTGAAGCATTGCTCCCTCCGCCAATGGTTTCAGGCAGGGAAGCTGAGACCGGGGAGAGATGGGGAACCAAAGTAATGGTAAGACCATTCATGTCAGAGCAGAAAGCCTCAAACCAGGGGGGTCCAGGCAGGAAAGCTCAGGATGGGGGGAAAATGGGCAACCAAGGTAGGAGTGACCATCCATGTTGGCACGTTTCTGCCTCATGCAAAGGTTTCAGTTAGGGGGAGATATGGGCAGCCAAAGTTGGAGTGACCATCCATGTTCGCGCATCTCTGTCTAATGCAAGGGTTTCAGTTAGGGGGGATATGGGCAAACAAGGTTAGGAGTGACCATTCATGTTGGCACATTCCAGTCTCATGCAAAGGTTTCAGGCAGGAGGGGAGATATGGGCAACCAAGGTAGGAGTGACTATTCATGTTGGCACATTCCAGTCTTATGCAAAGGTTTCATGCAAGGGGAGATATGGGCAACCAAGGTAGAAGTGACCATCCATGTTGGCACATTCCTGCCTCATGCAAAATTTTCAGTCAGGGGGAGATATGGGCAACCAAGGTAGGAGTAACCATCCATGTTGGTACATTCCTGCCTCATGCAAAGGTTTCATTCGGGGGGAGATATGGGCAACCAAGGTAGGAGTAACCATCCATGTTGGTACATTCCTGCCTCATGCAAAGGTTTCAGTCAGGGGGAGATATGGGCAACCAGGGTAGGAGTGACCATCCATGTTGGCGCATTCCTGTCTCATGCAAAGGTCTCAGGCAGGGGGAGATATGGGCAACCAAGGTAGGAGTGACCACACATGTTGGCGCATTCCTGTCTCATGCAAAGGTCTCAGGCAAGTTGAGATATGGGCAACCAAGGTAGGAGTGACCATCCATGTTGGCACATTCCTGCCTCATGCAAAGGTTTCAGTCAGGGGGATATATGGGCAACCAAGGTAGGAGTGACCATCCATGTTGGCGCATTCCTGCCTCATGCAAAGGTTTCAGGTAGAGAAGATAAGGCAGGGAGAGATGTAAGCAACCAAGTGGTGACCATTTATGTTGGAGAGTTCCAACAAGATTTTAGGCAGGGGAGCTTAGACTGGGGAGATCAGGAAGGGGAGATATGTGGAACCAAGGTACGGGTGACTATCCATTTTGGAACACTTTCTACCTCATGCAAAGTGTTCAGGCTTGGGATCTCTGGCTGTGAACAACCATAGTACCGGTGACCATCCATGTGGAGAATTTCTGCCTCAGGTAAGGGGTTCCTGCGGGGGGTGCTCAGGCTGGGGAGCTATGGGAGACCAAGGTACTATAAGAATGACCATCCATTTTGGAGCATTCCAGCCTCAGGCCAGAGGTTCAGGCAGCTCAGATAGTGGAGATATCGCCAACCAAAGTAAGGGTGACAATTAATGCTTTATGTAAAGTGTTCAGGCTGGGGAACTATGGGCAAAGTAGTGGTGACCATTTATGTTGGAACTTTCGTGCCTCATGTAAAAGTGTTCGGGTAGGGCAGGCTGGGGAGCTATGGCTATGGACAACCAAGGGAGCAGCGACCATCCATGTTAGAGCATTCCTGCCTCATGATATTGGTTCAGGCAGAAAAGCTCAGGCAGGGGAGATATGGGGAACCAAGGTAAGAGTGACCATCCATGCATTCCTGTCTTCTACAAATGTTCAGGCATGGGAGATCAGACTGGGAAACTATGGACAACCAAGGTAGGGGGTTCCCCTTTATGTTGAAGCATTCCGGTCTCGGGTAAGGGGTTCAGTCAAGCTAACTCTGGCAGGGGACCTCAGGCTGGGGAACTATGGGAAACCAAGGTAAGAGTAGCCATCCATGTTGGATCACTCCTGCCTCATGCCAGGGGTTCAGGCAGGGTACCTCAGACTGGGGAACTATGGGAAACCAAGGTAAGAGTAGCCATCCATGTTGGATCACTCCTGCCTCATGCCAGGGGTTCAGGCAGGGTACCTCAGGCTGGGGAACTAGGGGAAACCAAGAACAGTGACCATTCGTGTTGGATCACTTCTGCTTCATGCCAGGGGTTCAGGTAGTGGACCTCAGGCTGGGGAACTAGGGGAAACATTTGTTTTGGATCACTCCTGCCTTATGGCAGGGGACCTCAGGCTGGGGAACTAGGGGAAACATATATGTTGGATCACTCCTGCCTCATGCCAGGGGTTCCATGCATTTCCATCCAGAAATCATAGATGAGCATGAACATGCACGTCGTCGAATTCTGATTGCATGAGAGCCTGCGCTTGCACAATGGGAGCGTGGATCTAGGTAAGAGATAAACAATTACAGTTTAATAGAAATCCCAGCATTGGTCACATTAGGCCAATAATAAAAAAAAAAAACACCTGTTCTCTTGGCAAACACCATTACCCACAAGGAGGTGGCTGCATTGAAGCATCCAGGCGAGAGGTGAGTGAGGTTGCCTGGTGTTTATTGTGTCTTACCTAGATAGCGACTTTAATGTTCTTACCTACAAATTATCTGTGAAAAACACAGGATATTCCAAGTATACAGCACATCCTGTTCCAGAATATTCCTTACACATGGGTTATACATCCACAAGATGGCGCTGGACTGCAGAAAAAGACTTGTGGCCACTCCCGGCCCCTTAAATAGCCAGGAACCTCCCACCAATTCCCAGTTCTTCTCTGCAGTCTGGACTGCGAAGATAGAAGATGGCTCTCTAATCTGCGCAGGTGAGCGGGGCTTATTAGCCTGCGGCCCTGCAGGACTATTCCCACCCGTTCCGAACCCACTGCCTCCCAGCCTCGGCTGACCGGTTCGGGTGAAGGTAGGTTTAGCAACAGGGTCAGGTGCTGAGAAGCGCTGCTCCTACCGCAGTCCCTGCTCTGACAGAGTAGGCGGTTAGGCTTACGGTGAGCCTTGTGGGATCCCCCCCCCCCCCCCTGCACTCTGGGTTTTGCCTTAACCCATATCCCTTTATGTGCCCCCCCATCCCCCCTCCCTTCTCCTATCTTTACTTGGTCCGCTGCTGCTCTCCCTCGGGGAGATCTCCGGGGGGGGGGGGGTTAGGTGGCGGTGATCACTTTAATTGAGTGTGTTTTTTTTTTTGTCTTTACTTTCACGGTGACATTTCCTCTGAATGCTGCTGTGCCGTGATTGGCTGGCCGGATCACGTGGGGCGCGATTCGCGCTCTTCTGGGGGGGGGCTCTGTGGATGACGCCTTTTGCATCACATCTCCACGGCCCGCCCCTCGAGGTCTATGCGGGCGCCATTTTCCCCTCTCTGGTGCTGCGTGTGCAGCTGGTTCTCTGTGCGGTTCGTGTGTACCCTGCGCCCAGCAGGCGCCGGGGTCGTCTGTTACTGGCCCTGGGGCTGCGCCCCCTCTGGCTTCGCCTACCCCCCGCGCTTACATTTGACCCACAGTGAGGGGCAAACTAGCGGGGAGTCCCAATCTGATTCGGCTGCACGGGTGACCAGCATTAAACAACATCTGTCAGGCTTCTGTCAAGAAGCGGCATTTATCCCCTGCTGTTTCCCTCTTCCCTGTTGAGGCTGAGGAATTTTTTGACATTTCTGGTTATTGTCCCCTTGAGGTGGGGGAATTATTCTCTGACTCAGAATCATCTGAGAAACAGCCTAAGATTTATGGTGGTACCGGGTCTCCTTTTGGAGAAGACCCATGGTCCTCAGATGACACTGACACTGACAGGTTGTTGTCTCACATATTTGAAGTGCTTTGTATTTCCCCTCCTGCAGTGGCTCCACAGCAGCAGGGTGAGCTTTTTCATACAGTTAAACCACGCTTGGAGTTCCCTGAGCAGTCTCATTTTAATAATCCTGTGCTCAAGGAATGGGAACGGCCTAGTAAGTTGCCTGGGGTGCCAAGGAGTTGGGACAAGAGGTATCCCTTCCCTGCTGATGTGATTAAGCGTTGATCTTGTCCTCCCGAGGTGGACGCGCCCGTTCTAGGGTTGTCAAATACCTCTGTCATGCATTCTCCTGACACTACTACCTTGCGGGATGGTGAGTTCCGGCGCATGGACCAGCTGTCCTGTCATGTTTTTGCCTGTGTGGGGACTGTGCTGCGTCCGGTTTGTGCATCTGTCATAACGGCTATTGCTATTAAAAGGCTGCTTAAGTGTCTCTTAGATGGGGCCTCTGATGACGCGGGAGGAGAAGACTATAGATCTCTCCTGCTCTGCTATGATTTTGTTGCTTATATCCTCTCTGCCATGGATGATGTCATTAAAATGTGTGGAAGGACATCTGCCCTTTTGGTGGCTATACGCCGCTCTGTCTGGCTGCGTCAGCTGATAATGCTGCTATGAAGGCTCTCACTGGGTTCTCCTTTAAGGGGTTGTGCCTTTTTGGTGAACGTTTGGACCTGTTTGCAAGGGGAGGTAGGTTACCCCAACGCAGGAGGCTGTCTCGGCCCTTTCGGGGGTCTGGTGCCTCTCTCCCCTCCTTTCGGGCTCCAAGGGCCGGACGAGGGGTCTCTTTTACTGGAGCACGCGGTGACTATTGGGGCAGGGGACGTGGCCGCCCTGGCCTCTCCTGGGGTCCCAAAACCAAATCCTTTCCCAAGCCCCCTCAGGCATGAGGAGGTGCCCTCACCCATCCAGGTGGGGGGACGGCTTCGGCTTTTTGCTCATGTCTGGAGGCCAAGTGTAGCAGACTGGTGGATCCAGGAGGTGGTTTCCTCCGGTTACAAGATAGTTTGCAGCCTGGCTGCCCCCAAGATTCATAAGATCCCGGATGGCTCAAAATCCTCTGTCAGCTCAGGGCTTGTGTCTTGCTGTCCAAAACCTTCTGGAGTTGGGGGGTCATCTGCCCAGTGCCTTTCAGGGAAAGGGGCAGAGGCTTCTATTCCAATCTCTTCACGGTCCCCAAAAAGGACGGGTCCCTCAAGCCCATCTTGGATTTAAAGCGTCTCAACAAGTTTGTCAGGTTCAAGCATTTTCGCATGGAAATCCTGTGCTCAGCGCTCAATTCTCTGCGCCCGGGCAAGTTCATGACTTCTGTAGACATCAAGGATGCTTACTTTCATGTACCAATCTTTCCAGGTCATCAGAAATTCCTCAGGTTCGCTCTGGAGGATCAGTACTACCAATTTGTGGCCTTGCCTTTCGGTATCACCTCGGCTCCCAGGGTATTCACCAAGATGCTGGCGGGCATGATGGCCTTGCTGAGATCTCAGGGCATTCGCATCCTTCCTTTTCTGGACCACATTCTCATCACGTCTCAGTCCTTCCATCGGGCCGAGCTGGATACCCAGTTGGTGGTGTCCACACTAGAGTCCTTCGGCTGGGTTATCAACCATCCCAAGTCTTTCCTGTAACCGTCTCAAGTGAGGTCCTTTCTAGGCATGACTCTGGATACATTTCGGGTCAAGATTTTTCTCCCTCAACAGAAGGTCTTCAAGTTCAGGCCCAGTTCCTTCTTTCTTGTCCTCGTCCCTCCATCCGGCAGGGGATGCAGCTGGTGGGCCTGATGGTGTCTTGTTTTGAGGCGGTACCCTATGCTCAGTTTCACCTGAGACCTCTTCAGCTTCGCCTCTTATCAGTATGGGATTGGGACCCTGTGTCCCTGGATCAGGTGTTTGCTCTGTCCCCTCTGGCCAGATGGGCCCTCTCGTGGTGGCTGGACTCAAGGAACCTGTTAGTGAGCAGAACCTTTCTGCCCCCTTGCTGGGAGACTGTCACCACAGATGCCAGTCTGACGGGTTGGGGGGGCTTCTGGAAGTCCTTGAAATTCCAGGGTCAGTGGGGCCCTCAGGAGGCCCATACCCCTATCAACATTCTGGAACTGAGGGCGATAAGGTTGGTTCTCACCCATTTGACTCCACACCTTCGGGGTCGGGCGGTTCAGGTCCGCTCGGACAACCAGACGGCTGTGGCCTACATCAATCATCAGGGACGGACCCAGAACAGGAGGGCCCTCAAGGAATTGTCCCTGATTCTGTCATGGGCGGAGGAGAATGTTCCCTGCATCTCGGCGGTGTACATCCCTGGGGTGGAGAATCTGGAGGCGGATTCCCTGAGCAGGGGGACGTCTCGTCTGGGAGAATGGTCCCTCAGCAGCAGTGTGTTTCGCTCCCTGTGCCACCGTTGGGGTCAGCCAGATGTGGATCTGTTTGCGTCCCGTCACAATCACTAGCTTCCAGTCTTTGTCTCTCTGTCCCAGGACCCTCTGGCCTTAGCCATGGATGCCCTAGCAATGTCTTGGAAGAGCTTTCGGCTCCTCTATGTGTTCCCTCCGTTTCCTCTGCTGAGCAGGGTGCTGCGCAAGATAGCCCAGGAAGGGGTACCAACCATTTTGGTGGCCCCCTGCTGGCCAAGAAGAGTTTGGTTCGCAGACGTCGTGCAGCTGGCAGTAGATCAATACACCCTGCCCAAGGATCCAGACCTGCTCACTCAGGGGCGGCTACGCCACCCCAATTTACAAACGCTGGCTTTAACGGCCTGGCTGCTGAAATCTCTATCTTGATGGACAAGGGGCTGTCTGCCTCTGTAGTTAATACCATGATTAGGGCAAGGAAGAAGTCCTCGTCCTTTATCTACTATAGGGTATATGGATATATGCTTACATTTCCTGGTGTGAGTCTAAGTCCCTTCCCTGTCGGGTGTTTTCTGTTCCCAGGATCCTGGAGTTCCTGCAACATGGTTTGGACTTGGGTCTTCAACTCAGTACCCTCAAGGGACATGTTTCAGCTTTGGCCATTTTCTTCCAAAGATCATTTGCTAATCATTGTTTGGTTAAGACTTTCTTCCAGGGGGTTACTCACGTGCACCCCCCACGTAAGCCTATGTTACCAGTCTGGGATTTGAATTTGGTCTTGTCTGCTATGCAGGGTTCTCCTTTTGAGCCTCTGCGTGTGGCTTCTTTGTCCATTTTGACTCTTAAGGTAGCATTTTTGGTGGCTATCACTTCTGTTTGGCGTGTTTCTGAGGTGGCGGCGCTTTCCATCAAACCTCCTTACTTTGAAAGACACCAGGACAAGGTAGTGTTTCGGTTTAAGCCAGATTTTCTGCCTAAGGTTGTGTCTGCATTTCATCTCAATCAGGACATTGTCCTGCTTTCCTTGTGTCCTAATCCTAGTAACCCTAAGGAGAGTGTATTACATTCTCTGGACGTGGTTAGGACTTTGAAATTTTATCTGGTAGCTACTGAATCCTTCAGGAAGACCGATGCTCTTTTTGTTCTTCCTTCTGGACCTAGGAAGGGTTTGCCTCCGGCTAAATCCACCATCAGTAAGTGGATTTGTCAAGCGGTGATACAGGCCTATTCTGCTAAGGGGAAGGAGCCTCCCTTCCACCTTACTGCTCATTCTACTTGTGCTATTGGTGCCTCTTGGGCCTTTCAGCACCAAGTTTTTGTTCTGCAGGCGGCAGTGGTTTAAACTGCCCGCCGTTACTTTTGGGGATCCCACTCTACCTTACGGACACTGCTATTGGATGTCCCATGTGTAAGGAATATTCTGGAACAGGACGTGCTGTATACTTGGAATAATACAATTCTGTGAGTACTCACCTGTAGAATTGGTATTATAAGTATACAGCACATCCTGTTATCATCCCACCCTTTGTTATCATTGTTCTTGGTTACCTCTGTATGGTGATTGTTCAATTTGGATTCTTATTCATTTTTGATTCTCCTGGCTTCTTGTTAACTGCTTGTCAATACTGGGAATTAGTGGGAGGTTCCTGGCTATTTAAGGAGCCGGGCGTGGCCACAAGTCTTTTTCTGCAGTCCAGCGCCAGCTTGTGGATGTATAACCCATGTGTAAGGAATATTCTGGAACAGGACGTGCTCTATACTTATAATACCAATTCTACAGGTGAGTACTCACATAATTGTATTTTTTTTATTTGCTCCATCTGGATTTGCTCCTCATCCTAAAGGGCATACCCAGCCTGAGCAGGGACCGGGATCCAACAAGCTCTAAACGTCCCCTCTAGCTGTTTGTATCACATCATTAAGGACCAGCAACATTTTATCTGCTGATGGAATGGAACTTCCCACTTGTATTTGCCCTTAGGACTTTTGTGTGTGTATATATGTGTATATATATATATATATATAATATATATATATATATATATATATATATATATATATGTATATATATATATATATATGAGAGAGAGCTATCCATTGTATGTATATAGTTTGTCTAGTGTGCTCTTAGAGCAATTAAATATATAACTTAATCTTGGGCTGCTCTGTTATCTTGAGATCTTTTGAAGTGGAGGGCACTGTCAGGCCCTGAGCATCCGAGAATGATGGGAGACCCACATACACATGCGTAATGGTCTCCAGATCCTAAAAATGTGTTCAGCTTGGGGTTTAATGTACCCAATGGCTTCCTAATTATGAGCTACTAGCCCCAAAATGTCCAAGACAGGACTGGTGGTAGAGAAAGGGCCCCATCAGGGTCTAACGGCTTGTATCAAAGGCCCGCACCATGTGATCTCCATGGCAATGATGTTAGTGGAGGTCACAAGTTACACATAGAACAATGGCAACACCGAAACACGCATTTGTGTTGCAGAAACCAATCCAGTGCGGGTGGCAGGGCATACTGGCAAATGTAGTCCATTAACCGCTGCCAAGTTTTGCATATGGCAGCGCTCAGGGAGCGGCCTCCTCGCCCACTCCATACCAACCAGCCACGCGTCTCTCGAGTCCTCAAGGCCCCCAGCAGCCGCCGCGTTAACGAACGTGGCGGGGGCGAGTCCAGGATTAAAGAAGCCTCTAAATAATTCACAAGGACGGGGCCGACGCGCCTCCCTAACGCGCAGCGCTTTTTTCGAAGCAAGGTTAACATTTTCACCGTAACGGCGCAGATCTCGTCGGCTCCCGGGGGCCCCGTTTTTTAACCAACGCCTGCAAAAATCTAAGGGAAAAAAAACGAGAGAGAAAAAAAACAAACAAACAACAAACAAGAGCAGCAAAGTTCCCGACTCAGCACTCGGCGCCATTATTTGGGAGAACAAGGTTAACCCCTCGCGAGGCCCCGGCCTTGACAAGTCCTGCGGAGGAGCGGAATGTGTCGCAGTCAGCAGTCTCATCGCGCACACAATTACCGGGCGCTATCCATCATCCCCAGCGCCGGCGCCTTTCTGACACGCCGAAAAAGAGACGCGCTAAGCACTTTCCCTAATAGAATAAATATTCCAAATTTCTCTTTTTTATTTTCATTTAAATTGGAATATTTTAACAAAAGTAATTGCGTGTGCCGGGGGGCGCTGGCGGGGGATGGCCCGTGCCGCACCGCTCTTTCGCTCGTCCTCTCGTTACTCCGACTGCGTTTGGGGACGGAGAGGGTGGGGTGCCACTTTAGGTTGAAGCACCGACATCTGTAGCATCCATTCATTTGCCAGGGGCAGTTTCACCTCATCCTTTCATTTAAAGGGGCAGCACAGTTGCTATTTGCCCCCTCTAATTGATTTGCAGAGGAGGGTTTTGCCCCTAAAGCAGTTTCACCCCATTCCTGCAATTTAAATGGGCAGCACACTTCCTAATTAACCCTGTAATTCATTTGCAGAGGAGGGATTTGCCCCTAAAGCACTTTCACACCATTCCTTAATTTAAAAGTGCAGCACATTTCCTAATTACCCCTGTAATTAATTTGCAGAGGTGGGTTTTGCCCCTAAAGCAGTTTCACCTGATCCTTTAATTTAAAAGGTCAGCTCCGTTCCTATTTGCCCTTGTAATTGATTTGCATAGGAGGGTTTGCCCCTAAAGCAGTTTTACCCAATCCTTTAATATAAAGGGGTGGTGCATTTCCTAATTGCCCCTGTAGTTCATTTGCAGAGGAGGGATTTGCCCCTAAAGCAATTTCACCCCATTCCTTAATTTAAAAGGGCAGAACAATTCCAATTTGCCCCTCTAAATGATTTGCAGAGAAGGGGATTGTCCCTAAAGCAGTTTCACCCCATCCTTGGGCAACACTGTTCCTATTTGCCCCTTTAAGAAGTTTCACCCTGTTCTTTTGATTTAAAGGGGCAGCACCGTTCCTATTTTATCCTCAAATTGATTTGCAGAGGAGAGTTTTGCCCCCAAAGCAGTTTTGCTCCATTCTTCAATTTAAAGGAGTGGTGCAATTTCTTATTGCCCCTGTAATTGATTTGCAGAGAAGGGGATTTTGATTTTGAATGGCTGGTGCAGGCACGCTCCCTGGACAAAGGGGCTCAAGGGGATCCGAGCGTGCTGATTGGACGAGCGGCCGCACATGCGTAGTAGGACAGGTAAGAGGCGAGTTTGTTCGGGCGACCTGGGGGTTGTCACACAATGGGGCATCCCCGATCGTGGTGCCCTGGGGTCAAGGACAAAAGCCAGGATAGTCAAAATGGGTTTTGGTCCACTTCAATGATCCGTGTACGGTTCTGCTTAGACACAGAGCTTGACAATAGGGAGCAGCCTCGTCCCTAGTTTCCATTTAGAATAGGCACGCTCCTGTCCCCAGCCTATCTAAATGGCTGAGCGCGCCTCAGCCCAGAGAAGCCAGGGATGCGGCTGCCGATGTTCACATCACGTGGAAGCCAGGGAAAAGATTCCAGGGCCAGCCGTTTCGTCCGATTTGGGATGCGTCACTGTGTGAAACCCCCCAGGAAGTCCCAAAAAACTCACCTCACCGCGCTCCAATGGAGAATGCGTGGGCTCTCGTCCAATCAGAGCCGTCTGCTATGACATCATTCGTCAGGCGGCTCTCATTGTTTACAATGGGGAGCGTGTGCTGCCGCATCCCCAGCTCCCCCAGGATCGTGCACGTGCGCCTTCCCCAGCCATTCAGATAGACTAGGGCTGGAGCACGCGTGTGGGGATGCAGGGGATACGGCAGAGTGCGCTCCCCATTGATTAGAATGAGAGTCGCCTTCCGAGTGATGTCATAGCAAGTAACTCTCATTGTACGAGAGCCTGCGCATGTGCTGTTGGAGCGCGGCAAGGTGAGTATTTTGGACTTCCTCTGGGGTTTCACACAGAGGGGCATCCCTCTTTAAAGCATATAAAACCGAGATTTTAGAACTGGCTTTTGTTCCTTGGCCCTGGGGCATCCTGATTTGGGCTGTCCTGCTGTGTGAACCCCCCCCCCCCCTATATTGTCCAGTATGAGCTCACCTTTCCCTGGTCCTATGGAGCATGTGCAAAGCCTTTTGCCATGCATATTAATGATCGCCAATCATCTCTGTTCACAGCAATTGGGAGCGAAAGTGGCCACATCCCCGGGCACGGGCGCGCTCCCACCCCCAGCCTATCTGATTGGCTGGAGTGTTTCTCAGCCCAGAGATGCCGGGGAATGCCCCTGCTCTAGCTCCCCATTGCTTACATTGCCGGGAGAGCTGCTGGCATCTGGGTTTGGGGGAGGTTTTAACACAGTGGGGCATCCCGATTTGGGATTCACCAAAGAAAGCTAGTGGTCGGCCCTGGAATCTTTTAGATATTAGAGGCTTTAGGTTTGCTTTAATTCCCTGAAACTCCTAATGCTGCGCCTACACAAGCAATCTAGGTAAATATAATGAATCCATGTACAGACTGGTCTCGGCTAATGCTTATCTCTTTGTGGAGATGAGTGCACTCGTTTGTAATGCTGCCCCTTACAGTGGACCAAAACCCAGCCCTGGAATCTTTTAGATTTTAGAGGGTGTAGGTCTGCTTTAATTCCCACAACCCCTAATACTGCCCCTACGCTAGGTAAATATAATGAATCCTTATACAGATAGACTCTCCTATGGCAATGCTTATGTCTGGGTGGAGATGGGTGCACACGTTTGGAACGCTGCCTGATAAAGTGGACCAAAACCCGGCAGCTTTTGGTGCTAGTGGCCAGCCCTGGAATCTTTTAGATTTTAGAGGGTTTAGGTCTGCTTTAATTCCCACAATCCCTAATGCTGCCCCTACACAAGCAATCTAGGTAAATATAATGAATCCTTATACAGATAGGCTCTCCTATGGCAATGCTCATGTCTTCATGGAGATGGCTGCACACATTTGTAACGCTGCGCCTTTAAAGTTCCTGGGCCGATCGATTGCCTCCCCCCACTGTGTGAAACCCCCCAGGCCGCCCCATTCACTTACCTTGCTTCCCGGTGCAACGGCGCATGCGTTGGGCTGCGGCCGCATTCCCGCTATCCCTCTAGCAGAGCGCGTGCCCGTGGCAGGCATTTGTGAATGGCCGGCGAAAAATCACAGGTTTTGTTCCTCTTTAAAGTGGACCAAAATCAGAATTTTGGACCGGTACACACGACAAAACCTGTGATTTTCACTATCCCGCGTTTTGATCCTTGCCCCAACGACATCACGATTTGGGACGCCCCCGCTATCTGAAACCCTCCGAAACGGCCCATGAAAACACACCTCTCCTCACACGGTCACATGGCGCATGTCATCCAATCCGCATCACATGCTGTGCATATTAAAGTGGACACAAACCCACCCTGGAGTCTGAGACTCCAGGGCGGGCATATTCGCTCACCCCTGGGGCAACCCCCAGGTCGCACGAATCAACCTGTGAATGCTTGTTAGAGGGAAGCGGTGGATGCGGCCTCACCGTGCTTGGGCCCTCTGGACTTAGACGCCAGCTTAGATGGCGTGATGTTAGTGGCTCAGAGCGCGCTGATTGGACGAGCGGCCGCACATGCGCTGTTGGACCAGGAAGAGGTGAGTTTCTTTGGGCAATCTGGGGGGTTTCACACAGCGGGGCTTCCCCGGGGGAAAGGACCAAAACCCAGGATAGTCAAAATCCTGGGTTTTGGTCCACTTCAAAGTGGAGTCAAAGTGACATCTTCTCGCGGGGAGCGCTGGTGGTGTAAACACGTAGCCCGCTCCGCAGGGAATCCCGCTAAGCCAATAACGGAGAGATATACGGGACAATTGCTCTCAGCCAGGAAGCGCATCGCAATTTACAATTTGCCACCAAAGCAGTTCTGGCGGCGGAGAGAGCCCTAATCCCGGCATACGTCTTCTAATCCTCGGGCTCGTAAGTGCCGCGCTGACAGCTCCTGATCAATTGCCTGCCCGGCCGTCCAATAATATTACTGCGGGGGCGAGAGAGCACGGAGGGGACCCGACCACGTGCCATATGCCCGGGGCACCACTGCCCCAAACGCGTGGGCTGTGCTGAAGTATAGGGCTAAGGTATGTTATTGGTGCCAAGGTTTAGTGTAAGATCAAATATGGGCACCACGGTTTGGGATAAGGTTAGTGTATGAGGCTTGGTAAGGTGTAGGTAGTGTTTCCTAATAAGGTTTGGGATAAGGTTAGTGTATGAGGCTTGGTAAGGTGTAGGTAGTGTTTCCTAATTAGGTTTGGGATAAGGTTAGTCTATGAGGCATGGTAAGGTGTAGGTAGTGTTTCCTAATAAGGTTTGGGATAAGGTTAGTGTATGAGGCATGGTAAGGTGAAGGTAGTGTTTCCTAATAAGGTTTGGGATAAGGTTAGTGTATGAGGCATGGTAAGGTGTAGGTAGTGTTTCCTAATTAGGTTTGGGTTAAGGTTAGTGTATGAGGCATGGTAAGGTGTAGGTAGTGTTTCCTAATAAGGTTTGGGTTAAGGTTAGTGTATGAGGCATGGTAAGGTGTAGGTAGTGTTTCCTAATTAGGTTTGGGTTAAGGTTAGTGTATGAGGCATGGTAAGGTGTAGGTAGTGTTTCCTAATTAGGTTTGGGATAAGGTTAGTGTATGAGGCTTGGTAAGGTGTAGGTAGTGTTTCCTAATTAGGTTTGGGATAAGGTTAGTGTATGAGGCTTGGTAAGGTGTAGGTAGTGTTTCCTAATTAGGTTTGGGTTAAGGTTAGTGTATGAGGCATGGTAAGGTGTAGGTAGTGTTTCCTAATAAGGTTTGGGTTAAGGTTAGTGTATGAGGCATGGTAAGGTGTAGGTAGTGTTTCCTAATAAGGTTTGGGTTAAGGTTAGTGTATGAGGCATGGTAAGGTGTAGGTAGTGTTTCCTAATAAGGTTTGGGATAAGGTTAGTGTATGAGGCATGGTAAGGTGAAGGTAGTGTTTCCTACTAAGGTTTGGGGGAAATGTGAGCGCCACGGTTTGGGATGAGGACAGTAGTACCAAGGCATGGTAAGGTTATAGTGCCAAGCTTTGGGGTAAGGTTAGTGTTTCCTAATAAGGTTTGGGGTAAGATTTGTGATTAGTGCAAAGGTTTAGGGTAAAGTTAATAGTTTATTTTAAAGACTGGGCAAGGTTAGTAGTGCCAACGTTTAAGGTAAGGCTAGTAGTTCCAAAGTTTGGGGTAAGATTAGCAGTGCCATGGTTTTAGCTTAGGTTAGAAGTGCCACGGTTTGGTTAAGGTTAGCAATACCAAGGTTTGAGGTAAGGTTAGTAATGCCAAGGTTTGAGGTAAGGTTAGCAATGCCAATGTTTGAGGTAAGGTTAGCAATGCCAATGTTTGAGGTAAGGTTAGCAATGCCAGGGTTTGAGGTAAGGTTAGTAATGCCAGGGTTTGAGGTAAGGTTAGTAATGCCAGGGTTTGAGGTAAGGTTAGTAATGCCAGGGTTTGAGGTAAGGTTAGTAATGCCAGGGTTTGAGGTAAGGTTAGTAATGCCAGGGTTTGAGGTAAGGTTAGCAATGCCAATGTTTGAGGTAAGGTTAGCAATGCCAATGTTTGAGGTAAGGTTAGTAGTGCCATGGTTTTATGTTAGATTAATAGTGCCAAGGTTTGGTTAAGGTTAGTAATGCTGAGGTTTGAAGTAATGCCAAGGTTTGAGGTAAGGTTAGTAATGACTAGGATTGAAGTTTGACTAGTAATGCTAAGGTTAGGTTAGTAATGCCAATGTTTGAGGTGAGGTTAGTAATGCCAAGATTTGGGTAAGTTTAGTGATGCCAAGGTTTGAGATAAGGTTAGTAATGCCAAAGATTGAAGTAATACTAGTAATGCTAAGGTTAGGTTAGTAATGGCAAGGTTTGAGGTAAGGTTAGTAATGCCAAGGTCTGAGGTAAGGTTAGTAATGCCAGGGTTTGAGGTAAGGTTAGTAATGCCAAGGTCTGAGGTAAGGTTAGTAATGCCAGGGTTTGAGGTAAGGTTAGTAATGCCAAGGTCTGAGGTAAGGTTAGTAATGCCAGGGTTTGAGGTAAGGTTAGTAATGCCAAGGTCTGAGGTAAGGTTAGTAATGCCAAGGTTTGAGGTAAGGTTAGTAATGCCAGGGTTTGAGGTAAGGTTAGTAATGCCAATGTTTGAGGTATGGTTAGCAATGCCAATGTTTGAGGTAAGGTTAGTAATGCCAGGGTTTGAGGTAAGGTTAGTAATGCCAAGGTTTGAGGTAAGGTTAGTAATGCCAGGGTTTGAGGTAAGGTTAGTAATGCCAGGGTTTGAGGTAAGGTTAGTAATGCCAGGGTTTGAGGTAAGGTTAGTAATGCCAAGGTTTGAGGTAAGGTTAGCAATGCCAATGTTTGAGGTAAGGTTAGCAATGCCAATGTTTGAGGTAAGGTTAGTAATGCCAGGGTTTGAGGTAAGGTTAGTAATGCCAGGGTTTGAGGTAAGGTTAGTAATGCCAGGGTTTGAGGTAAGGTTAGTAATGCCATGGTTTTATGTTAGATTAATAGTGCCAAGGTTTGGTTAAGGTTAGTAATGCTGAGGTTTGAGGTAAGGTTAGTAATGCCAGGGTTTGAGGTAAGGTTAGTAATGCCATGGTTTTATGTTAGATTAATAGTGCCAAGGTTTGGTTAAGGTTAGTAATGCTGAGGTTTGAAGTAATGCCAAGGTTTGAGGTAAGGTTAGTAATGCCAAAGATTGAAGTAATACTAGTAATGCTAAGGTTAGGTTAGTAATGCCAAGGTTTGGTTACGGTTAGTAATGCCAAGGTTTGGGTAAGGATAGTGTTTAATGCCCAGTTTGGGTAGGGCCCCTGTAGAGCAGACCACATCTTGGGGGGAGCTTGGCAGGGGCATCCCATTTTGGGATGCTCGTGTGTGTGTAACCTCCTGGTTGGCTAATTACTTACCTTGAACCAGCAATGCCACAGTGCAATCATCATTAGTTGCCATGCATTGTAATACACAGCAATGAATTACCATCGCCGGCTGCCTCGTGTGGGTACGCGCAGGCGCTGCCAGATAGAAGTGGGCACACGCCATGTCGGGATCGCTGGTTCCAGGTAAGTAACAGGCAAACAGGAGAGGGGTCTCACACACAGAGGGGGCATCCCAAACCATGATATCTGTGGGAGAAGACTTTGGGTCTGCTTTAATCACGCCGATTGGTGGTGTTGATGGAATCCTGTCATTGCATTACCCTGGTATGTCACTGTGTACAGCGCCACGGACAGGGGCAGCGCTATATAAAGACCTCGGTGTGTTTATGTTAGCGGAGGAGCATGTGCGGAGCCAGCTGCTGTTTGGTAACCGTAGCACCACCCCCCCCCCCCCGCGCTGGCAGGCTAAGGGTTAAAACCCTGGAGGGGGGTAAGTGATTCCATCCCGTGACTCGGGCATTGTTCGGATTCACAAGGGAGGAATAAATGATTTGTGTCCCCGCGGGATCCTCGCTTAAATGACACATGTCGCGCAGCGCGACTCTAATAGATGAGGAAACCGGATCCCGCGTAGCCCGCAACACCGCGCTGATGGATGAACACGCGCTCACCGCCAGCTGCTGCTCCTGCAGGGACCCCCCCCCCCCATACGCCAGCACTCGCCCCTGTTCTTCTAGCTGCAGGTTTCCCTTTCACCAACCTACCCCTGCATCTGCTTCAGCTTCATTCAGTGTGAATGGGCGTGGCCTGTACTGTCACTTTAAATACTGAATCCCTGTAGACACCCCCTGTACATACAGATTGCCCACATTAATCCGGACCTTCACCCTGAATAAGAGCCTATATTGTATGTTTCCCCCCCGTACATACATATTGCCCACATTAATCTGGACCTTCACCCTGAATAAGAGCCTATCTTGTATGTTTCCCCCCTGTACATACAGATTGCCCACATTAATCCAGACCCTCACCCTGAATATGAGCCATATCTTGTATGTTCCCCCCTGTACATACAGATTGCCCACATTAATCCAGACCCTCACCCTGAATAAGAGCCTATCTTATATGTTTCCCCCCTGTACATACAGATTGCCCACATTAGTCCAGACCCTCACCCTGAATAAGAGCCTATCTTGTATGATTCCCCCTGTACATACAGATTGCCCACATTAATCCGGACCCTCACCCTGAATATGAGCCATATCATACAGATTGCCCACATTAATCCAGACCCTCACCCTGAATAAGAGCCTATCTTATATGTTTCCCCCCTGTACATACAGATTGCCCACATTAGTCCAGACCCTCACCCTGAATAAGAGCCTATCTTGTATGATTCCCCCTGTACATACAGATTGCCCACATTAGTCCGGTCCCTCACCCTGAATAAGAGCCTACCTTGTATGTTTCCCCCTGTACATACAGATTGCCCACATTAATCCGGACCCTCACCCTGAATAAGAGCCTATCTTGTATGTTCCCCCCTGTACATACAGATTGCCCACATTAATCCGGGCCCTCACCCTGAATAAGAGTCTATCTTGTATGTTTCCCACACCTTGTACATACAGATTGCCCACATTAAAATCATCCTACCTGCATCTACTGCATTTTCTGAGACTTTAAACATCCAAGATGGAGGCCCATCTAGCATCAAGCTGCCTGCAAACAGGAAGTGTTTTCTGACTGCGCCACTCTGCATTCTGGGATTGCTGACCTTTTCCTGACCCCAGCTCTGCTCTGTCTGTGCAAAGCACAGCTATAACCCCGCCCCCTGTACTTTTCGCTCCTCCTCCTCTCCTCTGTATGTGATGCTACTGAGCCAAGATGGCGGCGCCTGTATCCTAGAGTGCTGAACAGAGTTACAGCCTCGCTGTGTGAAAACTCCCAGTACACCCTATATTCTGACTTTACCTGCTCCCTTCTCTGCTGTGCGCGGCCCGTCTATCGCAGCTTGAATGGGCGTGCGTAGACGTGCGCAGGCGAAGGCAGCAAGTGATGCCACTCACCGCTGATGCGCTGGGGAATCCATTCATCTTCTTCAGCCGTCCATTAATATGCCCGGCGTTATGGGGGGTTTCACACAGCGGGGTGGACCAGAACCTGGGACAGTGAAAGTACAGGGTTTTGGTCAACTTTAAAGGTTCTTATTCAGGGCCACACTTGTAATGAGGCCAGGTGAGGCAGCTTCCTTAGGCAGTGCCCTCTAGAGGAAACTAGGGAGGCGGCAATTGGTGCCTCACCTACACCGTCTTGTTTTTTTTTTTTTTATGCAGTCAGTTATTGGTTTCCTAGTGGCCCTGCCCACTAACTATTAAGAGAATTAATATTATTAACAATAATATTTAATATACAGGTAGTTTAATATTTGTTAAGAGCCTTTCTATACTTTCTATAGACCGCATAGAGGCTAGCTTCACCCCTGTTCCTGTGTGTCCTGTGTCAGCAGGCAATGGGTTAATGGTGTCAGACAAGAGGGTGCGGGGTGTTACTGGTCTCTGTTGTCCATTGGCAGCAGGTGAGGGGTTAATGGTGTCAGACAAGATGGTACAGGGTGTTACTGGTCCCCTGGCAGCAGGTGAGGGGTTAATGGTGTCAGACAAGAGGGTTCGGGGTGTTACTGGTCTCTGTTGTCGATTGGCAGCAGGTGAGGGGTTAATGGTGTCAGACAAGATGGTACAGGGTGTTACTGGTCCCCTGGCAGCAGGTGAGGGGTTAATGGTGTCAGACAAGAGGGTTCGGGGTGTTACTGGTCCCTGTTGCCCAATGGCAGCAGGTGAGGGGTTAAGGGTGTCAGACAAGAGGGTACAGGGTGTTACTGGTCCCTGTTGCCCAATGGCAGCAGGTGAGGGGTTAAGGGTGTCAGACAAGAGGGTACGGGGTGTTACTGGTCTCTGTTGCCCATTGGCAGCAGGTGAGGGATTAATGGTGTCAGACAAGATGGTACAGGGTGTTACTGGTCCCCTGGCAGCAGGTGAGGGGTTAATGGTGTCAGACAAGAGGGCTCGGGGTGTTACTGGTCTCTGTTGTCGATTGGCAGCAGGTGAGGGGTTAAGGGTGTCAGACTAGAGGGTACGAGGTGTTACTGGTCTCTGTTGTCCATTGGCAGCAGGTGAGGGGTTAATGGTGTCAGATAAGAGGGTTCGAGGTGTTACTGGTCTCTATTGTCCCCTTAGCAGCAGGTGAGGGGTTAATCCTGTTTGGTTATCCATTTCGGTAGCTCGCTGGGCTCTCTTGTCCGCAGTTATCAGCCTGCCTCTGTGTTTTTAGCCGGCAGTTAAGGCGTTAATGGTCCCCATGGCTTTCTGTTGAGTTGGTGTTTTCCGCCAGCAGATGAGGGGTTAATCGCGGCGCGCATTGGCATTTAAAGGGTAAGTTATCCCCTTTTGACAGCAGTGGCTTCCCAAGTCGGTTATTATCAGCTGCAGCTGCTGGTTGTCTTCCCGTCCTGTCAGCGGCCGAGGGGTTAACGGTGTTCGGTGTCTGATGGTGACAGACGAGGAGGGGTCCCCTGGTGCCATTTGGTGACAGACGAGGGGTTAATCGCTTCTGCTTTCCCTTGTTTACAATTATAGAGGGGAGGGGGTGATGGTCTTTGCTGCCAGTCAAGAAGGATAATGGTTCTCCCTGGCCACTTAGCAATTGTTTCCCTCTCTACGGCTGATAATGGGGTAATGGTGTCTTGGGTTTGGAAGTTTAATGGTCTGGAACACAGAGGGTTGATGGTCTGTTTTTTGGGCCCCATTGGCGGTGAATAATTTCCACTGGTAGTTTAGGAGTTCGGGTCCCCTCTGTCAGCGGGCGAGAGGTTAATAGTCTTCTTTTTGCCCCAGGGAGTTAATGGACACCACTAACAGCAGATGAGGGGTTAATGGTCACCTCTATCAGCAGATGAGGGGTTAATGGTCACCTCTTGGTAGATGAGGGGTTAATGGTCATCTCTATCAACAGCTTAAGGAGTTAATGTCTTACTATCAGCAAGTAAAGGGTTATTGGTCACCTCTATGAGCAGATGAGGGGTTAATAGTTACCTCCATTAGCAGAGGAGGGGTTAATTGTCATTTTTATTGGCAAATAAGGTGTTAATGGTGACTTAGCAGATGAGGGGATAATGGTCACCTCCATTAGCAGGTAAAGGGTTAATGGTCACCTCTATCCGCAGATGAGGGGTTAATTATCACCTCCATTAGCAGGTAAAGGGTTAATGGTCACCTCTATCAGCAGATGGGGGGTTAATGGTCACCTCTATGAGCAGATGAGGGGTTAATGGTCACCTCTATCAGCAGATGAGGTGTTAATGGTCACCTCTATCAGCAGATGGGGGGTTAATGGTCACCTCTATCAGCAGATGGGGGGTTAATGGTCACCTCTATCAGCAGATGGGGGGTTAATGGTCACCTCTATCAGCAGATGAGGGGTTAATGGTCACCTCTATCAGCAGATGGGGGGTTAATGGTCACCTCTATCAGCAGATGGGGGGTTAATGGTCACCTCTATGAGCAGATAAGGGGTTAATGGTCACCTCTATCAGCAAGTAAAGGGTTAATGGTCACCTCTATCAGCAGGTAAAATGTTAATGGTCACCTCTATGAGCAGATGAGGGGTTAATAGTTGCCTCCATTAGCAGAGGAGGGGTTAATTGTCATTTTTATTGGCAAATAAGGTGTTAATGGTGACTTAGCAGATGAGGGGATAATGGTCACCTCCATTAGCAGGTAAAGGGTTAATGGTCACCTCTATCCGCAGATGAGGGGTTAATTATCACCTCCATTAGCAGGTAAAGGGTTAATGGTCCCCTCTATCAGCAGATGGGGGGTTAATGGTCACCTCTATGAGCAGATGAGGGGTTAATGGTCACCTCTATCAGCAGATGAGGTGTTAATGGTCACCTCTATCAGCAGATGGGGGGTTAATGGTCACCTCTATCAGCAGATGGGGGGTTAATGGTCACCTCTATCAGCAGATGAGGGGTTAATGGTCATCTCTATCAGCAGATGGGGGTTAATGGTCACCTCTATCAGCAGATGGGGGGTTAATGGTCACCTCTATCAGCAGATGAGGGGTTAATGGTCATCTCTATCAGCAGATGGGGGTTAATGGTCACCTCTATCAGCAGATGGGGGGTTAATGGTCACCTCTATCAGCAGATGGGGGGTTAATGGTCACCTCTATCAGCAGATGAGGGGTTAATGGTCACCTCTATGAGCAGATAAGGGGTTAATGGTCACCTCTATCAGCAGGCAAAGGGTTAATGGTCCTCAATGTCTTCTGTTTGGCACTCGAGTGGTTAAAGGCACACATCTCTTGCTGGAGGTCCAGGTTCCTGTTTTCTGATTGGCCGGCATCCCGCAGTGTGTATAATTAGTTGCCCCCAACAGGTGGCCAGCATTGGGTGACCCTGAGGAATGAGGCCCCTGGACAGACCCTCCCTCCTTTACCTCATGTGACATACATAGGCCTGACAGCCCCTCCCCCCCCCCAACCCTCGCCTGGTGCCAGCTGGGCCCGTGCCACCCCTCCACCTCTGCCAGCGCCATCCTCCCTTACTGCCACACTCACTCCCTAAAGAGGACCTGCCACAGGAAGTCAAGTGCAGCTCTCTGCTGGCTCATAGGGGGTTAAATAAAGCAGGCCTAAACTGTCCCATGTGTGTGCAACTGTTCCCTGTCCGCAAGGGGGTGAAGCTTTGCTAGGAAAAGGTGAGTATCTCTAATGCACTGACCCCCCATATATACCCCTCTATATACACTGACCTCCTTATATACCCCTCTATATACACTGACCTCCTTATATACCCCTCTATATACACTGACCTCCTTATATACCCCTCTATATACACTGACCTCCTTATATACCCCTCTATATACACTGACCTCCTTATATACCCCTCTATATACACTGACCTCCTTATATACCCCTCTATATACACTGACCTCCTTATATACCCCTCTATATACACTGACCTCCTTATATACCCCTCTATATACACTGACCTCCTTATATACCCCTCTATATACACTGACCTCCTTATATACCCCTCTATATACACTGACCTCCTTATATACCCCTCTATATACACTGACCTCCTTATATACCCCTCTATATACACTGACCTCCTTATATACCCCTCTATATACACTGACCTCCTTATATACCCCTCTATATACACTGACCTCCTTATATACCCCTCTATATACACTGACCTCCTTATATACCCCTCTATATACACTGACCTCCTTATATACCCCTCTATATACACTGACCTACTTATATACCCCTCTATATACACTGACCTACTTATATACCCCTCTATATACACTGACCTACTTATATACCCCTCTATATACACTGACCTCCTTATATACCCCTCTATATACACTGACCTCCTTATATACCCCTCTATATACACTGACCTCCTTATATACCCCTTTGTATACACTGACCCCCTCTATATACACTGACCTACTTATATACCCCTCTATATACACTGACCTACTTATATAACCCTCTATATACACTGGCCCCCTTATATAACCCTCTATATACACTGGCCCCCTTATATAACCCTATATATACACTGCCCCCCTTATATACCCCTCTATAAACACTGCCCCCCCCTTATATACCCCTCTATATACACTGCCTCTCTTATATACCCCTCTATATACACTGGCCCCCTTATATACCCCTCTATATACACTGGCCCCTTATATACCCATCTATATACACTGGTCCCTTATATACCCCTCTGTATATACTAACCCCCTTATATACCCCTTTGTATACACTGACCCCCTTATATATCCTTCTATATACACTTCCCCATCTTTATATACCCAACTATATACACTGACCCCCTTATATACCCCTCTATATACACTGGCCCCCTTATATAACCCTCTATATGCACTGCCCCCCTTATATATCCCTCTATATACACTGCCCCCCTTATATACCCCTCTATAAACACGTGCCCCCCTTATATACCCCTCTATATACACTGCCCCCCCTTATATACCCCTCTATATACACTGCCCCCCCTTATATACCCCTCTATATACACTGGCCCCCTTATATAATCCTCTATATACACTGCCCCCCTTATATACCCCTCTATATACACTGGCCCCCCTTATATACCCTTCTATATACACTGGCCCCCTTATATAACCCTCTATATGCACTGCCCCCTTATATATCCCTCTATATACACTGCCCCCCTTATATATCCCTCTATATACACTGCCCCCCTTATATATCCCTCTATATACACTGGCCCCCCTTATATACCCTTATATGACAAGGAGCAAGTGTTGCGAATTAAAAGAAGGAAGGTGATTGGCTGTTACATCTCATGTGACAGGTTTTTATTAATTGCATTACTGCACCTGTTAGTGGCCACAACAGAGGAGGGCGCCATGTACACCGGCCGTCATTATAACTGTGGTGCAATCACCTTATTATTTGTACCACAAGACAAGGGGAAAGCATTGTAGCACTGGCCACTTTATTTGATAAATTGGGATTGGCTGTTGTTTTTTTGGTTTGTAGTGGAATTTGGGTAATTTTGTGCCGGCACAAATACTACATTTATTGGAGACTCGGTTCCCTTTTATCAGTAGAGATACCCAGATATTATTGTCTGCCCGCTTTCCAACAGCACTGGATGTACTTTGGGATTTTTTACAGCGATTTTAATTGTGTTTGTGCAGTGTGATTGTCTTTTGTGTTCCTTTCTGTGTATAATAAATGTATTTGTATATATTTCTTCTTGTGTTAATATTTATTGGTGCTCCTTTTGTTGGGGGTGGAGGTGCATTAACTATCCACTGTCCCTCTTCTGTTTTGACCTTATTATTTGTACACTAGAGCGGCTGGCGGTGACTCCACCGGCGAGGACATCTCCGCAGGAGCGTGTTGCCGCCGCCTGACAAAGCTGATGGATGTCTTACACTAATTAAATCCTTAAAATCTAATCAGTTACATCCGAAACGGTTTCATGACTCGCCAGGCTTGTGGAGTGACGAGGCCGCCATTTTTTTCGCCTCCTTCACCTGGTTCCTTCTGTATAGAAAAGTGGTGACAAGGGAGAGCCTGAACCAAGTGGCTGCTGGGAGAGGAGTTAGAACGCCTGGCGCTCCCCCACCAATTTAAAATGGACCAAAACCCAGGGTTTTGACTAATCCGCGGTCGATGCGGGATGTCCTGCTGTGTGAACCCCTCCCCGTCGCCCACTCCAACTCACTTTTCCCCGGTCCTACAGCGCATGCACGGCCTTTCGTCTAATCCGCATGCTCGGATCTGCTCCCACCTACTTGTCTCTAGCTCTAGCCGATTCTAGCGTTCCGGACGGCCGCATCCCCGCTACCCTCTAACAGGAAGTTTGCCCGTACCGGCCATTCACAAATGCTGCGCGCAGGTGCGCTCCCTGCTGAAGGTATAGCAGGGAGCAGCCATCTCATCGTGCATGTGCCGTTGGAACGGGGAGTAGGTGAGTTTACTGCGCGAGCTGACAGTGGGGCATCCCAAATCAGGATGTTCCAGAGGGGAAGGTAGTATGCCTGCTTTGGAGTCTCGTAGATGCTAGGGTGGGCTTTGGTCCACTTTTAACACGGGTGGCTGCATGCCCGCTCCGATAGGCCATGAGCACAAATGTGCTGCTGGTGATGCGGCCGCTCACGTTTTGCGTGTAAACAGAGCACGTTTTACAAGCAATTAATATGCAGGGTGAATGGCTCTGATTGGACGAGAGCCCGCACATGCGCCGCTGGTCTGAGAGGAGTCGAGCTTGAAAGGGTGATCGGGGTGGGGGGGGGTAACACAGCGGGGCGCGGATCAAATCTCGGAAAGTCAAAATCCTGTGTTTTGTCCCACGTTAAAGCGGACCAACCACGTCCTATGGAGGGTTACATTTAAAAAAAAAAAAACTTGTATCCACTTCTCTTAGTGTCCTGGTAATGAGCTGGATAAAAATACTCACCAACGTATATGCGTTCAATAGAAAAACTTGGGGAAAATTAAAGGAAAGTTGGCTTTTTTTTTCTTTCTAGCATTATTTTTAATAGGCTGTAAGTTCGAGTGTGCCGATTGGCTGAGCCCCCCCCCCCCCGGTGATCGATCTCTCCAGCTGTGTTTTAGGTGAATCTCTACTCTGCATTTCGGAGTGTATTCCCTGTCAGGCGACTTGGGTGACGCTCCATTCACTCGGAAATAAAGAATAGAGATTAAACCTAAAACACAGAAGCTGGAGAGACCAAATCGCAACTGAGAAACAGTAACGAAAGGGGAGAAATACTTAGTTGGCGTTTATTTAAAGGTGTATATTGAGCCTTACTTTTCGATGTCGTGTTTTATTGGGGTGATCCTGAATCTAAGTCGCCTCCGGTGTTGTATTTCCAAATGTTTAATCCCAGATGTTGTCTTTCCCCCTCACCTGCCCTGTTTTGCATATTATTGCTTAATAATTGTGCTACTAATGTTTTTTTTTTAATTACTCTCAATTTTTGGGGCCCAATGTCTCCACCTTTTTGGTGTTTTTTTTTTTATCATTAAACATTTTGCGATTTGTCAACTTTGACCACTTTTAACCAAAACCCCCCAAAAAGAAAAAATGTGCAGAATATAAGCCGAGGCACCTAATTTTACCACAAAAAAATGGAACAAGTTATTGACTCGAGTATAAGCCGAGGCGGCTTTTTTCAATTGGAATTGGAGTTGACACACAGAAAGAGAGACACACACACACACACACTGTGGGTACCTGCTGCTGCCGCCGCCGCAGCTCTCAGACGCGCAGGTGTCGGGGGTCAGGGTTTGGCTGAGGTTACCCTGCAGAGGGGCAGCGGGGTCCCCCTCCCCTCCTCCTCCTGCCGGTCGCTCCGCACACAACACCCTCCATTCAGCTCCGCCTGGCAGCCGCCAGCCGCCGCCGTTCTCATACACACACCAGCACTTCCTGGCTGTTGCGCGCTGGTCGTCGGTGGGCGTGCCCCATATGGCCGGCGTCCAATGAAAACATTGGACGCCGCCCATTGACGACCAGCGCACAGCAGCCTGGAAGTGCCGGTCAGTGTGTGAATGTGTGTGCGTGTTTGTGTGTATGAGAGCGGCGGCAGCGGCAGCAGCGGGTACAGCAGGGACCCGCAGCGGCCGCCCCTCACCCTCCAGCATCTGTTGGGTTCAGGGTTGCGGCCTTCCCTGGCAGTCCGCCCCTGGACTCAAGTATAAGCCGAGGCGGCTTTTTTCAGCCCAAAAAGTTTGTCCTCCCATCCCATAAATCAGTCGCCAATTTGTGCTTATTGAATATTAAAGTTTCTGCATTGGCGCACAATCTGGCGCAAATTTTCGCCTTAAGAAATATGCTAGTTAGAAGACCATGAATCAGGAGGGAGCCCGAGCGAGACTTGCAGCGCACGACCATGAATCCAGCCTATAGTGTTGTATCCTATGGAAACGCTCACTTTCTGTCACTCACTGTAAACCAAAAACCAAATATGTGAGGGCACCACAATTTCGTCTAATCAATATGGGTGAATAAATGCCCTGAAGGGTGCACCCCGAGTTCCAAATGATTATTACTCTATGGCACAAAGACTCCACATGGAACTCAGAAACAAATGGGCACTCCAATCAAGCTCTTAAAATATACACGTTTGTGAATGGCCGGCGCGGGCGCACGCCCTGTGAGAGTGACGCGCGGGAGGCGGCGGCGGGCGCGCTCTCTTGTCCGTCGCTGCCTCCCGCTTGTCCGTCGGCGGGGATTGGCAGCAGCGATCACGTGGGAGCGGGGAGAGGTGAGTTTTTGGGGCTTTCTGGGGGGTTTCACACAGCGGGGCACCCCCGATCGAAGTGGACCAAAACCCAGGATAATCAAAATCCTGGGTGTTGGTCCACTTTAGGGCCACCCTGGGTCCTAAAAGGACATACATACACCAATCCACAAGACAATTGAAAAACAACAGTTGCTCACCGCCTAGAATTATGTAAAGATGCTTAAAGCGGACCTTCACTCTGAATAAGAGTCTATCTTATATGTTTCCCCCACACCCTGTACATACAGATTGCCCACATTAAAAATCATCCTACCTGCATCTACTGCATTTTATGAGCCTTTAAACATCCAAGATGGCGGCTCATGGAACATCAGGCAGCCTGCAAACATGAAGTTCCTTCTGACTGTGTCGCTCTGCATTCTGGGATTGCTAACCTTTTCCTGACCCCAGCTTTGCTCTGTCTGAGCAAAGCACAGCTATAACCCGCCCCCTGTACTTTATCCCGCTCTCCTATCCTCAGTATGTGTGATCCTTCTGAGTCAAGATGGCGGCGTCCGTATCCTAAATTCCTGAACAGAGTTGCAGCCCAGTGGGGGAAAGAATAATAAGTGACTAAAAACTTAAAATATATTAACTTTAGATGCTAGAGAATCGTTTTTTTAAAGGTTTGGGCTTTTCAATAAATCATGGTGAAGGTCCGGTTTAAGTGTTCGACATGATTCCATCAATATATCTAAATAACTATCATATATAAATAAAAATCAATTGATGCAGGTGGTATAGTCCTAATTAATAATCTGAAATAATTATTGCAAGCAGTAGAATAACCATTAATAATCAGATTTGATTACAAAAATAATAATTCATATCCCCATATTATGTGCTATCCACATCCCAGATACAAAAAAGAAACCTCCCTACTGAAGTGCTGAAGGACGAACCAACAACCCAACTATTAAAGTGCAAACGGTGCTATGTGCAAAAAAGAATTACTTATATAATTACCAATAGTATGATCAACCTCCTATCTAAGTATCCAGAAAATGTGAACCAGGCTTGCAAAGATTATAAATCTGATTAAAAATGATAAGGAAAAGATCCCACCATGTCCATTATTTCAGGCAGTGAGACCCTCACTCCCCCGCGCGGCCACAGCTTCTAAGGGGGTCGTTGTCTTTCACTGTACAATGAGTTGATTTTCAGACAAATGGTGATGAATTTTCTATGGTAAAGTGGTAAATGTTGTTTTTTTTTGTATTTTTCCAACTTTGTTAAGCTTACCTTTCTGTATATAAGTATATTATATTCTTTATAAATCTTTTTAAACAATATAACAAAACTTCCTTTCTATTAGTAACTTTGTCTTGGACAAATTAGTAAATCATTTGTTGCCTGGATTACAGCTTGAGACCAGGAAAGACTATATATGGACCGCACCAGTACTAGTATCTAGTGGTGTGCTCACTATTCTTGGCACTAAATTGCCATAAAAGGGAAAGAATTTTTGTATAGGGTCCCCACACACCCAATTGTACCAAGACAGATGGTAAGAAGAAAGGGCACTACCTCCTCATTAAATGATAAAAAATGATTTTATTATATCTTAGACCTGATATTAAAAAGACGCTAGACAATACATCTTAAAAAACATATAAGACACAATTCTACAAAACACACACTAGGGGGCGCCAGGGTAATATACAAAATTTCAAAATGACATGGTTCCAATTAAAAATATATACAAACAGAATTTAAACAGATATATATAAATCTAAACAATATTATCAAGTTGATTATATACAATATGTGCAAAAGGTATATATGTGCAAATAAGGCAAAAGGATATGGATTACAGCTTGTCAAAGACTTTTCTAGCACCCTGGTCCTTTGTAAATGTTGTGGTCTTGCTGGTAGTTGTAGTTCCTCTTGCTGATTTCTATCTGCAGTGTAAGAAGAAGCACACCTTGCTGTGCCCTCACTACGCCCGGGACGGCACCTGCCCCGACGGCGCCAAGTGCAAGCTGCAGCACCATCGCAGGAAGAGGAGGGGCGAGCAGCCCCAACAACCTGCTCCAAACAACAAGCCAAAGAAGAGGGCACAGGAGGATTCTGGGTAAGAGAAGGAAAACTGTCTGTGATGGCTGCAAAGGGTTAAAATTAGAGATGGACCAACCCGCACTGCAAAGTTTGGGTTCATACCGCACTTTGCCAGTTCGTGTGCCCAAATCCGAACACGGACTTCAGCGTCCAGCCCGAACGCGGAAAAGCTGGTTGATGGGCTGCCGAGCAAGCCATCCACCCGCTTCACCGAAGGGTGCACTCACCTCAGCCCACGATCCTCGTCGGCGGCGGAGCAGCAGCGACGTTTGATTTTGGCCCCAGACAGGGCTACAAAAAGATGGCTGCCAGCTCCCATGAGTGAGGACACTTCTATTACCAGCACTGTCAGGTGGCACTAGAAGTGTCCTCACTCATGGGAGTTGGCGGCCATCTTTCTGTAGCCCCGAAAAAATGTGAACACCTGCGCTGCGGCTCCACCAACGCCTAGGTGAATTCACGCGGCACGCTTACTGCTGCACACTCTGCACAACCCCCCGCCACAGCCAAAGTTCGGGGCCCCTATTGATTTCAATGGGGACCAGGTTCAGGTCCCCAAACGTTTATTCAAAGTTCGGTCGAACTTGCCGGACCTGAGCTTTGGGAGGTTCGCCCATCCCAAGCTGAAATCACTAGGCCTGATGTGTCTACACCTAGCTTGGGAAACATCACAACGGAATAGAAATATCATAACAGGATACAGCATAACTTTCCTTATATTTTCTCAGCAGATCACTTGATCTTTGTCCTTCAGCAAAGCAAGCTCAGCAGAATAATAGTCAGCAAAGCAAACTCTTGTAAAGTTTCAACTTACTAACGTGAAAATTCTATAAACAGGAGGGTACGGGATGCCGCATGTGCATGTCAGGTTTCATAGCCTGGCACTCACTCATAGCCCCTCCCATGACCTATTTGGCTCCGCCCCGGATTCGTCAGCATCTGTGTCTAAAAAGGAAAGTCAAATGTTCACACCCCTATAATTTTACCATACGGAAGGAGGAGAAGGGGGCAGGTTCTGAGGGAAATTTGTAGGTTTAATGATACCAGTTTTAGTTTTAAAACAACATCAGCCAACTTCCCCATTCATTGTATGGCTGCCAATCACGTGACGGCCTGTGACCAATTGGGATTGCCCACTTTAAAGCCTGAAGGGTTGCTGGTGGTCACACCATTGGCTGCCAAACACGTGAATAAGACTATATTGTTCTTTTAAGAGGAGAGGCAGAAGTCAACTGTGGGGGGCGTGTAGTTTATCACTGATTGGTGCTAATGGCTCCTCTTGTGTTTAGGTCCTGTGGTGCGCAGTCGCCAACACGGAGCTCTGATGACGTCTCTCCATCCTCAAGCCACGAGAGGCCCGACAGCAGAGCGCTAAAGAGCTGCCCATCCTTCATCTCCCTGCACTCTCCCACCAGCAGTGACTCCCTACCCTCCACCAGCACGACCCGAGCTGCTGAGAACTCAGGTAAGCCCCCCAGGGGTACATGCCCCCTTACAGATTTTGGGGTAACCATGCTGTGCCAGCCACCCATATCACCTCCTGGGCTGGCAATTCACATGTCCCACCAGCAAAGCATTTGGGCTGACCGGTCATGTGACCTAGCCTCGCTCTTAAAGTGGACAAAAACTTGGGATTTCGACTATCATGTGCCGTTGGATTGGTGATTCGGGGAGGTTTCACAAGGTGGACCAGCCCAAAACGAGATTCCCCCTAGACACAGAATCAGACAGCCCTAGAGTCTTACAGACTCCAGTTCTGCCCAAGATGGGTCTTGGTCCACTTTGAGGTGGATCTCCGATCTGTCGAATCCTGATTCAGGATCCCCCTCCAGTTAAAGTGGACCAAAACCCAATATTTACACTATCTCTGGCTTTGGTGCTCGCCCAAGTTGCAGAGTGTGAGTGCGGGGTTCAGCGCAGTCAAATCCAGATAGACATTTGTGGTGTAACAGGAACCGGCTTTACTGTAACATGAATGCAGTAAGGGAAGTTCACCCCACATGGGGAATAAAATAGACATGATAAAGAATTCATAGAGAGCAGCTTAATCTACAGGAAATACAACACAGCAGAAAGATGCATAGAGAGACTACAGTTAGCCAACGGTGACATCTAGTGTCCTAACTGTAAACTGCATTAACCCAAACAAAGCTAGGTCTGTTGTATTTCCAACACCCCTTCTCAACAGCGAAGGCTTATTCTGTGAAACCCATCTTCATTTGTATGCCTTGAGTGTCTTTTCAGCGGTTAGGGGCTTGGTAGGGATATCTGCTGTCATATCCTCAGTCGGGTAATAAAGTAACTCAAGAAGTCCCTGCTCTTTAAGTTCCTCGGGCTCAAAGTGCTGATTCAGGGCTTGTATTATCTCTACTTCATCCCCTTCTTGCTCAAAACAAATCAGGATAGCTTCCACATAAAGGAGCGCATAGATCCATCTGTCTGCCGATTTCTTTGTGTATAAGCAGGGGTCACGTGTAAGCACCTCATTATTTTCATATTCCATGCTCTGGCGTCTTGCTTTAGACCATATATACTCCTCTACTAGGTCTGGCCTTTCTTCATCTTTGAACCCTGGTGGTTGTTCCATGTAGATTTTTCTTTAGTTTGATATACAATACCCCTCCCTTCCCTAACAGAAGAATCTTAATCAGTTAATAGATGGAAAGAGGCAACTTTCTTTTCTATACCTCTAGTTAGGTGCACACCGGCACCCGGCCTTTTTAAAGCGGACCAACACCTCTGCCGCACACAGTCACTGCAGAACACTGGAGCCCCCCCCCCGTACGCACATAACCCCGCAGAACGCCGTAACCTTACCTTTCACTCAGTCCGCCCGCCAGGAATACATCGCTTTGTTTGGCCGCCTGATACCTGCGTAAGCACAACGGCGCCCGGCGGCCCATCACAACATTAAGCACCATCCGGTCAGCGTTCTCTTTTTGAAGCAGCAGTCGTCCAAGACTTCCTTCGAGATATCTTACAAGACCATCTAGTCAGGTGTCTGTATTTAGGGCAGTTCCAGGTGCCCTGGTCATCTGATGTTCGTCTCATACAGCTTCACAGTGCTTTGAGCTATCTGTGAGCTATTTACATTTCAACGGCGGGCTTATGACCGCTTTGCACTGTATCACAGCCAATTACGATAGAAACAATGATGATGCGTCAGCTGCAGCCTGGCTGTAACAATGTAACTCACACCAGGGAGCTGACAGGCTTCTCAGAAGGACTCATCTTGTTTGTTATAGTTTGAGAAAGGGAGAGATAATGCATCCCAATTTTTTTAAACTGCCAATGCAATGTATAGCCGCCGGGCAAGTTTTTAGACCATCTGGAGGTTGTCGCTCGACATCCTTATCAAATCAGTTACCATGGCAGGTTCAGTTACCGCTCCTGCAGCAGTACGGAGTGCACGCTTGTTGGCAGATTTGGGCTGGATTTACTCTAAAGTTCCATCTGAACCACAAAGCTTTTGGAACATGAGAGCAATGAAGTATCTCCTGATCGCCAGGTCATTCAGTGGTGGTGGTGCCCGCTCTGCCTCAGTCAGTTGTGGTGGTGCCCACTCTGCCTCATTCAGTTGTGGTGGTGCCCGCTCTGCCTCAGTCAGTTGTGGTGGTGCCCACTCTGCCTCATTCAGTTGTGGTGGTGCCCACTCTGCCTCATTCAGTTGTAGTGGTGCCTGCTCTGCCTAATTTAGTGGTGGTGGTGCCCGCTCTGCCTCATTCAGTTGTAGTGGTGCCTGCTCTGCCTAATTTAGTTGTGGTGGTGCCCGCTCGGCCTTATTCAGTTGTGGTGGTGCCAGCTCTGCCTCATTTAGTGGTGGTGGTGCCCGCTCTGCCTTATTCAGTTGTGGTGGTGCCAGCTCTGCCTCATTTCGTGGTGGTGGTGCCCGCTCTGCCTCATTCCTTTTGTAGTGGTGCCCGCTCTGCCTCATTCAGTGGTGGTGCCTGCTCTGCTTAATTCCGTGGTGGTGCCTGCTCTGCATTATTCAGTGGTGGTGGTGCCTGCTCTGCTTCATTCAGTGGTGGTGGTGCCCGCTCTGCTTCATTCAGTGGTGGTGGTGCCCGCTCTGCTTCATTCAGTGGTGGTGGTGGTGCCCGCTCTGCTTCATTCAGTGGTGGTGGTGCCCGCTCTGCTTCATTCAGTGGTGGTGCCCGCTCTGCTTCATTCAGTGGTGGTGGTGCCCGCTCTGCTTCATTTAGTGGTGGTGGTGCCCGCTCTGCTTCATTTAGTGGTGGTGGTGCCCGCTCTGCTTCATTTAGTGGTGGTGGTGCCCGCTCTGCTTCATTTAGTGGTGGTGGTGCCCGCTCTGCTTCATTCAGTGGTGGTGGTGGTGCCCGCTCTGCTTCATTCAGTGGTGGTGGTGCCTGCTCTGCTTCATTCAGTGGTGGTGGTGGTGCCCGCTCTGCTTCATTCAGTGGTGGTGGTGCCCGCTCTGCTTCATTCAGTGGTGGTGGTGGTGCCCGCTCTGCTTCATTCAGTGGTGGTGGTGCCTGCTCTGCTTCATTCAGTGGTGGTGGTGCCTGCTCTGCTTCATTCAGTGGTGGTGCCCACTCTGCCTCTGTTTAGTGCTGCATGTGCCGGCTCAGGCTCTGTTTAGTGGTGGAGGTGCCCACTCTGCCTCTGTTTAGTGGTGGAGGTGCCCACTCTGCCTCTGTTTAGTGGTGGAGGTGCCCACTCTGCCTCTGTTTAGTGGTGGAGGTGCCCACTCTGCCTCTGTTTAGTGGTGGAGGTGCCCACTCTGCCTCTGTTTAGTGGTGGAGGTGCCCACTCTGCCTCTGTTTACTGGTGGGGATGCCCACTCTGCATCTGTTTAGTGGTGGGGTGCTCACTCTGCCTCTGTTTACTGGTGGGGTGCCCACTCTGCCTCTGTTTAGTGGTGGAGGTGCCCACTCTGCCTCTGTTTAGTGGTGGAGGTGCCCACTCTGCCTCTGTTTAGTGGTGGAGGTGCCCACTCTGCCTCTGTTTAGTGGTGGAGGTGCCCACTCTGCCTCTGTTTAGTGGTGGAGGTGCCCACTCTGCCTCTGTTTAGTGGTGGAGGTGCCCACTCTGCCTCTGTTTAGTGGTGGAGGTGCCCACTCTGCCTCTGTTTAGTGGTGGAGGTGCCCGCTCTGCCTCTGTTTAGTGGTGGGGTGCCCGCTCTGCCTCTGTTTAGTGGTGGAGGTACCCATTCTGTCTCTGTTTAGTGGTGGAGGTGCCCACTCTGCCTCTGTTTAGTGGTGGAGGTGCTCACTCTGCCTCTGTTTAGTGGTGGAGGTGCTCACTCTGCCTCTGTTTAGTGGTGGAGGTGCTCACTCTGCCTTTGTTTAGTGGTGGAGGTGCCCACTCTGCCTCTGTTTAGTGCTGCATGTGCCGGCTCAGGCTCTGTTTAGTGGTGGAGGTGCCCACTCTGCCTCTGTTTAGTGGTGGAGGTGCCCACTCTGCCTCTGTTTAGTGGTGGAGGTGCCCACTCTGCCTCTGTTTAGTGGTGGAGGTGCCCACTCTGCCTCTGTTTACTGGTGGGGTGCCCACTCTGCATCTGTTTAGTGGTGGGGTGCCCACTCTGCATCTGTTTAGTGGTGGGGTGCCCACTCTACATCTGTTTAGTGGTGGGGATGCCCACTCTGCCTCTGTTTAGTGGTGGAGGTGCCCACTCTGCCTCTGTTTAGTGGTGGAGGTGCTCACTCTGCCTCTGTTTAGTGGTGGAGGTGCTCACTCTGCCTCTGCTTAGTGGTGGAGGTGCTCACTCTGCCTCTGTTTAGTGCTGCATGTGCCGGCTCAGGCTCTGTTTAGTGGTGGAGGTGCCCACTCTGCCTCTGTTTAGTGGTGGAGGTGCCCACTCTGCCTCTGTTTAGTGGTGGAGGTGCCCACTCTGCCTCTGTTTAGTGGTGGAGGTGCCCACTCTGCCTCTGTTTACTGGTGGGGTGCCCACTCTGCATCTGTTTAGTGGTGGGGTGCCCACTCTGCATCTGTTTAGTGGTGGGGTGCCCACTCTGCATCTGTTTAGTGGTGGGGATGCCCACTCTGCCTCTGTTTAGTGGTGGAGGTGCCCACTCTGCCTCTGTTTAGTGGTGGAGGTGCCCACTCTGCCTCTGTTTAGTGGTGGAGGTGCTCACTTTTGCCTCTGTTTAGTGGTGGAGGTGCTCACTCTGCCTCTGCTTAGTGGTGGAGGTGCTCACTCTGCCTCTGTTTAGTGGTGGTGGTGCTCACTCTGCCTCTGTTTAGTGGTGGAGGTGCCCACTCTGCCTCTGTCTAGTGGTGGAGGTGCCCACTCTGCCTCTGTTTAGTGGTGGAGGTGCCCACTCTGCCTCTGTTTAGTGGTGGAGGTGCCCGCTCTGCCTCTGTTTAGTGGTGGGGTGCCCGCTCTGCCTCTGTTTAGTGGTGGAGGTACCCATTCTGTCTCTGTTTAGTGGTGGAGGTGCCCACTCTGCCTCTGTTTAGTGGTGGAGGTGCTCACTCTGCCTCTGTTTAGTGGTGGAGGTGCTCACTCTGCCTCTGTTTAGTGGTGGAGGTGCTCACTCTGCCTTTGTTTAGTGGTGGAGGTGCCCACTCTGCCTCTGTTTAGTGGTGGAGGTGCCCACTCTGCCTCTGTTTAGTGGTGGGGTGCCCACTCTGCCTCTGTTTAGTGGTGGGGTGCCCACTCTGCCTCTTTTTAGTGGTGGGGGGTACCCATTCTGCCTCTTTTTAGTGGTGGGGGTACCCATTCTTCCTCTGTTTAGTGGTGGAGGTGCCCACTCTGCCTCTGTTCAGTGGTGGAGGTGCTCACTCTGCCTCTGTTCAGTGGTGGAGGTGCTCACTCTGCCTCTGTTTATTGGTGGAGGTGCTCACTCTGCCTCTGTTTAGTGGTGGGGTGCCCACTCTGCCTCTGTTTAGTGGTGGGGGTACCAAGTATGCCTCTTTTTAGTGGTGGGGGTACCCATTCTTCCTCTATTTAGTAGTGTGGGTGCCCAGTTAAGTTTCTGTTCCATGGTGCCAGTGCCCACACTACCTATGTTTGGTGGTGCAGGTGCCCACACTGCCTGTATACAGTGGTGCAGGTGCCTCTCTGCTCTGTCTCTCTTTGGCAATTGATTTGAAACTGCCAATTAAAAAGTCCACACGATTGAGGCTCAGATCTACTGCAGGACCTGCCGCGAGGCCACCATTAGAATACTCTGGCCTGCTACCAACCTGAGAGGTCCACAGGTTCCCTGCCTTGGTTTCTAGGCTATACCTGCCAGTTACTTACCTGCTTCCTCTGGACTGGATTGGGGACTACAAGTAATGCCGCCTTCATGGTGACCCCCCCCCACCATATGCATTGCATTGTCTCTGTACATTGGTGTCAGCCACAGCCCCATCCCAGAGCTCATACAGATGAGACAGTCTTCACAGTGTTCTCTCTATCTCAGCAGCTGTGAACTATTTACTTTTCAGTTGCATGGCTGCTTTACAATATTCCAAGGGTGATTACAAACTGAAACAATTATGAGAAACCAGCTGCAGCCTGGCTATAACAATGCAACACTCACAAGATAATGCAGGCTTTTCAGAATGACTCATCTTGTTTGTTATAGTCACAGCATGACTGATTTTTTTTTAAAACTCCCAATGCAATGAATGTCACTGTGAGATCTGTCGCCTCAGTACCTGTGCTGCCCTAAGGATAAAGACGGAGGTAAGCATCCCTGAGGTCACCCTACTGCATCCTCCTCCTATCCCACAAACCAAATGGGGGGTCTCCTCTAAACGGCTCCAGCGACAGCTGCCTCCAGGCACATCACACGGAATATGTCCTTTCCTTTATGAAGGAAGTTTCGGCGCCCGCCCGTCTCCTGCCCATAAATAAGAAATAAGACGCAGTTTGAGACTTAGTTGGAGTTCACCTCTAAGTTTGGCTTCACCTCGAGAGAGAGAGAGAGAGAGCGGGCCGCCGGCTCCTGCGCTGGGAGCGCGCCGGTGGAGAGGCGGCTCTCGCCTTGTCCTTCCGCCATATGTCTGTCCTATGAATAATTGATGCGTCGGGCGCAACAGAATTGAGTGCGAACGCCGTTGCTCCGGGTTCCCCAACAAAGCACCGCATGTGCGCCCCCCCCCCCCCCTTAGGCCTCTGAGGCCGGCTCCGCTCCACTTCTCCACCTGGCACACTGTCTCAAGCTGGGACTCCTAAATCTCCGGGATCTCTCTCTCTCTCCTGCATTCTGATTCTTTCATGTCAGAGCGGCTTTACTTGACAGATGTGCTGCAGATCCCGCTTGGGGCCCGGCCCCGCCAGGTGTATTCCCCGGGACCCGCTCCACCGGCTGTAACTCCAAGCTTCTCGACCTGCAAGTTATTGCTAAGTGAGAGTGTTATGGGGGTTAAAGAGTCGCTCTGCCTTTCCCATCATGGAGAGTGTTAATTAGAGATGAGAAGTGCGAGCGGAAACTGGCTGTTATACGATAAGTTCACTTGCACAACATTGTAACCACTGTCAGGATCTGGAGCCAACGGCAATGACTCTGAAGACAGTTCTTAGTCAAATAATAAGCGATTTATTGAAAACCAAGTCCAACAGGCAAAATCTGCAGGATACAATGCAGTACAGCAAGCGGTTACATCACCAACTTTAGCAATGTCCAGTGTATGATAATTACAGCGTATTGTAATTCTTGATATAACAGGTCCTCTTTCAAGGCATACAAGTCCAGGCTGTTATTCAACAGGTTCCAAGAACAGAACACAGAAAGTCCTTCGGATGCAATTTAGCACTGTCAGTATTGGGGGCAGCAAGGCACGGGCTCCTCATCCCAGTCTCTCCATCTCCACCCTGGAAGCCTCAGCAGCTCCTTTTATTAGGCTTCCCTTGCAATTAGCCTCATCACCTGTGTAAGAACTGGGAGTAGGGGGAAAACCCGTAGAGCACTGGGAATGTGGACTGGGGACTGGGGTCCTGTAAACCCGGCATGGATCGTGCCTGATTGAGAAAACCAAGGGAGAAATAGACACCATCCAGCACTTTTCCATACAGTTTACTACACCACTTTAAAGTGGACCAATACGAACGGATTCAAAGGCCGGCACCAAAAATAGAAAGGCTTAAACTTAAATCAGGAGAGACTTAAAGAACTTAATTTGTACAGTCTGGAGGAAAGAAGGAAGAGTGGGGACATGATGGAGACCTTTATATATGTGACAGGAGGGAATAAGGTTCAGGAGGGAAGTGTTTTTAAGAAGAAACTTAATGATAGAACGTGGGGCCCAACCTGAAGATGGCCGGAGGGAATATCAGGGGCAATGTTAGAAAATATTATTTTACAGAAAGAGTATTAGACACCGGGAACAAACTTCCAGCAGAGGTAGTTGAAAATCGACAGTCTGTGAATGAGCACATGCCTGGGATACGCCTCCATCTATCCAAATATAGAGGTATAAAGGTATAAATGTATACCAACATACAGTATACACATAAGATACAGAGAACATACAGTATACACATAAGATACAGAGAACATACAGTATACACATAAGATACAGAGAACATACAGTATACACAAGATACAGAGAACATACAGTATACACATATGATACAGAGAACATACATTATACACATAAGATACAGAGAACATACAGTATATACATAAGATACAGAGAACATACAGTATACACATAAGATACAGAGAACATACAGTATATACATAAGATACAGAGAACATACAGTATACACATAAGATACAGAGAACATACAGTATACACATAAGATACAGAGAACATACAGTATATACATAAGATACAGAGAACATACAGTATACACATAAGATACAGAGAACATACAGTATACACATAAGATACAGAGAACATACAGTATATACATAAGATACAGAGACCATACAGTATACACATAAGATACAGAGAACATACATTATACACATAAGATACAGAGAACATACAGTATACACATAAGATACAAAGAACATACAGTATATACATACGATACAGAGAACATACAGTATACACATAAGATACAGAGAACATACATTATATACATAAGATACAGAGAACATACAGTATACACATATGATACAGAGAACATACATTATACACATAAGATACAGAGGACATACAGTATACACATAAGGGCAGACTAGATGGAGTGTATGGTCTCCTTCTGCCGTCACCTGCCTATGTTTAGGTTCTTTCACTCACTTTGGGATGCCCTGTAAAAAACGCACCTAAAATGGTGCAGGTGCACAGCCAATCAGCACGCTCCCCTCCATTGAGCTTCCCTACGCCGGCCTGTCGGTGTCTCTCCAATTAGGGGTCACAGGCAGCGAGTGTAGGTTGGTTAGTGTTGTTCGGTTTACAGGCACCCCAACTGACATAGAGTTCTCTATAGGAGTTTGCTCGACAGCTGAGGTGGGAGGAAGTGGTGGTGCAGCTGTTTCATTGCTTGAGAATATCTGTGGCATGGATTCATTGCCCCTGTTTCTTCTGTAAAGTGCACCAAAACCCAGGACTTTGACTATGCTGGGTTTTGGTCCTTGCCCCCAGGGCACAACGATCGCTGTGTGAAACCCCCCAGGTTGCCCGAACAAGCTCGCCTCTTCCCGGTCCTACGATGTATGTGCAGCCACCCATCCAAGTGTGCTGGTGGCCGCATCCCCCGCTACCCTCTAGAAGGGTGCATGCCTGCGCCGGCCATTTACAAATGCCTGGCACAGGCTTTCGCTTTGCTTGAGGGATAGCGGGGATGCGGCTGTGGCTCACACATGCGCAGTTAAACCGGAAAAGGTGAGTTTATGGGCGACCTGGGGGATGTCACACAACACAGTGGACCAAAACCAACAGGGATCTATAAGATTTCTGGGCCAATCGATCCCCTCCCCCCGCGGCATCCAAAATCGGGATTGGGCTTTGGTCCACTGTAAGATAAAATAGACCACATGATCTTTAATTGTAATTCCCCAGCGGCCAGGGGTTAGACGAGCACTACTCTCTCTTATTAATATTCCCATGTAATGTGGAATTAGGCAAAGTAATGCAGGTAAGTGTTCCGAGCGGGGGAGGCCGGGGCGGCAGCTCTAATGGTTTTCATTTGCATCCCATCCGAGCGCTTCTATTAGCAGGGCGAGAGGTCGCCGCTCGTACAAGTAAATAAGCGCGGGTTTCGCACTGTAATATATACGATTAATTCCTTATCGAACCAACGCTTCTTCGCACGCGTGCCGGCTCCTCTCTCAGAGAAGCGGCCCTGAAGACTACCAGCCCACATAGCCCACAAGGGTCAAAGGCTCTTCTGAACCCCTCTGGGCTTTGGGGATGCAGGTAATGGGGGGGGGGGTTCTGGCGAGTTACCCGCTTGCCGGCAGGTGACTTGCTGGTCCCTCCCGTCCTTTGAACTGGTTTAGGGGTCTCAAGGACCTTTTACCTGTTCACAAAGGGTTAAAAGTAAAAAAAAATAATAATAACTAATAATTCGAAGAGGAACAACACCAAAGGGCACGTCTAAAAGGAAGCAGGTATGCGTCCTTTGCTCAGAGACGCAGCAAGGGCTCTGGGGGAAGGTGAGCGTATTGGGGCGCTTAACTGTAGGAGAAGCAAGCGCGTAGATTCTATGGGCTTGCTGTTTAAAGGAGGCCCAGGCTCTTTTTCTGCTATGGGTAAGTCCTTTCCTATCTCTATGGATATCTCTATTGATATTCCTCAAGGGTGGTGAGCCCATAACACTTTATATATCTCTATGGACATTCCTCATGGGTGGTGACACCATAATATCCTCACAGGTGGTGACCCCGTAATGCTCTATATATCTCTATGGATATTTCTCACGGGTGGTGACCCCATAACTCTCTATATATCTCTATGGATATTCCTCACGGGGGGGTGACCCCATAACTCTCTATATATCTCTATGGATATTCCTCACGGGGGGTGACCCCATAACTCTCTATATATCTCTATGGATGTTTCTCAAGGGTGGTGAAACCATGATGCTCTGTATATCTCTATGGATATTCCTCATAGGTGGTGACACCATCATGTTTTATATATCTCTATGGATATTCCTCATAGGTGGTGACACCATCATGTTTTATATATCTCCTATGGATATTCCTCACGGGGGGGGGTGGCCCCATAACACTCTATATATCTCTATGGATATTCCTCACGGGGGGTGACCCCATAACTCTCTATATATCTCTATAGATGTTTCTCAAGGGTGGTGAAACCATGATGCTCTGTATATCTCTATGGATATTCCTCATAGGTGGTGACCCCGTAATGCTCTAGATATCTCTATGGATATTCCTCAAGGCTGGTGACCTCATTATGCTCTATATATCTCTATGGATATTCCTAGAGGGTGGTGACCCCATAATGCTCTATATATCTCTATGGATATTCCTCGTGGGTGGTGACACCATCCTGTTCTAAATATCTCTATGGATATTCCTCAAGGGTGGTGACACCATCCTGTTCTAAATATCTCTATGGATATTCCTCAAGGGTGGTGACACCATAATGCGCACTCTCTCTCCCTTTTATATATATATATATATATATATATATATATATATATATATATATATAATCTCTATGGATATTCCTCAGGGGTGGTGACCCCGTAATGCTCTAGATATCTCTATGGATATTCCTCAAGGATGGTGACCTCATTATGCTCTATATATCTCTATGGATATTCCTCAAGGGTGGCGACACCATAATGCTCTATATATTGTTAGGGATATTCCTCACTTGTGGTGACCCCATAATGCTCTAGATGTCTCTATGGATATTCCTCACGTCAGTTAGTGTTGATGAATGAATAATTTTCCTCTATGGCATCGTCTAGGATCAATGACGCCATAATACACAACACATGACACAACAATATACAAAAAAATAAATATTTTATACAATTTGGGCCCCTGTTCTCATAGTCCGGGGTCCGCTGAACATTTGATTAGAAGCGACTTTTGAGGAAACCAACCCTCCCCCCATCTTCCAGGTAATGGGTGGTGGGGGCCCATATTTCACCTTTCAGTTAAATTCCCGCTGTTGTAATTGTAACGAGCGCAGCAATGCAAACCATTTCATTTGCACGCTAATTTAATTAGGAAGCCCCCATTTCAGTTAATTTGCTCCGGGAAGATGGCTGCACACTGCTGGCGCCAACAGCTGTTCCCTTGTCCCCGGACGCGTGTTGCCGGCCCGCCGAATGGCTCCGCTCAGCCTTGTTTGGGGAGAAGGAAGAGGATTTTATAGCCCGAAACGATTCTCTCAGTAAACACTTTACAGCTCTGCGCACGCCGGAGCGGGGATTAAACCCTTAGCAACGCGGCCGGCCGCAAATCTGCCACCATACGGGCCCGGTGTTTTATGGCCATATTTCACGGCTGTAACGTTAATGGAACACGTGTCTCTTAACGGCTCAGCTGAGTGCGCTCAAATCGGGCCTTTTGGTGGGCCAGCAAATCGAGTGATTTTTGAGGAGGAAACTCTCGATCTTAACCATTTCAGGCTCAGACGAAAGTGTCTTAAAGTGGCTAAATAATAAAGTACGTAAAGGAGAACTCTGGGGTATTTGATATTAATGTGGACCAAAAGCTGCCCTGGTGTCTATAAGACTGCATGGCTGCCGGATTCCCTCTCCCGAGGCAACCAGATTCGGGATGCCACTCGCTGTGTGGGGGGGGGGGGGATTAGGTACACTGCCTGTTATGGAGTGATTGGGGGGGTTTTTGCACACTTATTGGGGGATTCTGCACACTGTCTGTTATGGAGTGATTGGGGGGATTCTGCACATTTCCTGTTATGGGGTTATTGGGGGGGGTAGGTACACTGTCTGTTATGGGGTGATTGGGGGTGGATTCTGCACACTGCTCGATATTAGGCATACTACACTGCCTTTTATGGGGTAATTGGGGGGAGGTTTAGGTGCACTGTTATCGAGGCACACTGTTATTGGTGGATTCTGCACACTGCCTGTTATGGAGTGATTGGGGGGGTTTAGGCACGCTTCATGTTATGGAGTGATTGGGGGGGGGGTTCTGCACACTGCTTGTTATGGAGTGATTGGGGAGTTTAGGCACGCTTCATGTTATGGAGTGATTGAGGGGGGTTCTGCACACTGCCTGTTATGGAGTAATTGGTGAGGAGGATTAGGCACACTGTCGGTTATCGGGAGATTGGGGGGTTCTACACACTGTTATTGGGGGATTCCTGCACACTGCCTTTTATGGAGTGATTGGGCGGGATTCTGCAAACTTGCCTGTTATCGAGTGATTGGGGGGGTCTGTACACTGCCTGATATGGGATGATGGAGGGGGGAGTTGTGCACACTGTTATTGGGGGATTATGCACACTGTCATTGGGGTGATTGAGGGGGTTAGGCACACTGCCTATTATGGGGAGATTGGGGGGGATTCTACACAGTGTCTGTTATGGGGTAATTGGGGGGATCCTACACAGTGTCTGTTATGGGGTGATTGGGGGGATTCTACACAGTGTCTGTTATGGGGTGATTGGGGGGATTCTACACAGTGTCTGTTATGGGGTGATTTGGGGAGGGTTAGGCACACTTCTTGTTAAGAGGTAATGGGGGGGATTCTAAACAGTGCTGTTATTGGGGTGATCGAAGGGATTCTGCACAGTGCCTGTTATAGGGGGGATTGCTGCACACTGCCTGCTATTAGGTTCTCGGAGGGGGGGGGGGGGGGGGGGGAAGGTATTTTAGAGTATCTTATAGTAGTATCTTATAGTGCGTAAAATAAAAGTAATCCTTAAGTTCCTAATATCCTTCTAGAGATCCCTATGTATTCCTACTGACAAGCCACTAGGTGGCTGGAGACAACATAATGCATATCCAGGGTCCCCCAACCTTTTCTATAATTAGAGGTGGTTTGTAATAGATAGAGAAATCCAAGAAAACAACCAACAGGAAACAACCGGAAACAAAAAACAATCCGGTGAAAAATGTGTAGAACTCATTTATAAATATACTATACATATATACTGAGCACCTGTCATACCTCTGGAATCTACTACACCAAAATAGTGCCATTAACAATATGATTGTAGTAAAATTCCTGCTGCAGTGACACTGTGCTGTTCTGTATAGGAACAAAGGGGGTGGCAGTAGCTCCATCACTATTATTTATACAAAATTATTATTATTATTCAGGGCCTGGGAACTAATTTACCGCCCAGTTTAACCCTCTCATCAACTAAATATCAAGCAACAAACATGTCTAGCTATGTGGAAAGACAGAGATTTGGTTGCATATATCTGCAGATACATGTGGAAGCCACACTGCCCCGGCAAGGCACTCTGTGTTTAGTGTGGTCCCTACTCTTAATTCTGAGTCCCCAAAGTTGGGACATGCAATGCAGACAAATATCTTTGGGGACTCAGAATAAAGAGTAGGGACCACACTAAACACAGAGTGCCTTGCCGGGGCAGTGTGGCTTCCACATGTATCTGCAGATATGTGCAACCAAATCTCTGTCTTTCCACATAGCTAGACATGTTTGTTGCTTGATATTTAGTTGATGAGAGGGTTAAACTGGGCGGTAAATGAGTTCCCAGGCCCTGAATAATAATAATAATTTTGTATAAATAATAGTGATTGAGCTGCTCCCACCCCCCTTTATTCTGTTCTGTATAGGAACAAGTGACACCATATAGATGTATGGAGGGGTCATAAGAGGGACGCGGACAATTATATTGGCGTGTTCACTACTAGGAGACTTATGACACCGCATATCTTCCTGTCATTGCATGTCAGTGAAACCGCTCTGTATAGCGCAGCCCAAAATAATTTAGGGCTCATCGATACAGTACCACAATACTCAATATATACCTACAATGGGGGACATAAACAACCTGATAATATTGTATTTATCTCTCCGTGGAATGCAAAGTGGGGGGATATGGGTGCGTCTTATGGAGTGAAGAACCCGTAACAGGCAGCGTGTGGAATCTCTCTGCCTGTTATAAGTAATTGGGGGATTAGGCACGCTTCCTGTTATGGGGGGGGGGGGGGGAATTCTGCACACTGCTCGATACCTCCGCAACTTTATCCCTGAGCTGTCTGGTGTGTACCTTGGTTTTCATGGTGGTTTTGTTCACCAGTGTTCTCTAACACCTAAGAATTACTGACACACAAGCACAGGAATCTATTTACTTATTAGGTCACTTCGGAAGGCAATGGGTCACACTGGGTTTTATTTAAGGGTATCCGAGTACAGGGGACTGAATACATGCGCTCGCCATGCTTTTCAGTTTTTATTTATTTTTTTTAAATTTGGTAAAGCTTGTATAATTTTCTTTACACTTCACAAATGCGTGTTACCTCGTGTTGCTCTATCACATCATTAGAAGGGGTAGGAATACTTTTTCAAGGCGCTGTATGGTGGGATTTATCAGCAGGGCCTCAGCGCTGCAAGTTCTTTTCTACTTCTCAACACCAGATTTACCAGCATTTTTTTTTCTTGCGTGCGACCCTGGAGAGGGTTAACATTAGGGTTATT
>CM051239.1:432509194-432511694 GCA_027917425.1 Gastrophryne carolinensis
TGACTTTCATTGTCTACCTTGGGGTCGATTCAGAGCAGGTGAGAATTATCGTTCCTTTTTTTAGGAGAGAAAACTGCCATTGACTTTCATCGTCTACTTTGAGGCTGAATCAGAGCCAGGTAAACATTTACACCTGGTAGACAATGAAAGTCAATGGCGGTTCTCTCTCCTAAAAAAAGGAGTGAAAATACTCAACAGACTCTGAATTGACCCCCATATGGTGACTGACACAGCCTATAGCAGTGGTGGTGAACCTCTTACAGGCTGCCAAAGCTGCAACCCAAAGCCCACCTGTTCATTACTAAGTGCCAACACGGCGAATTAACCTAAAGACCGAGGGTTACTTTAGAGAAAAAAACTTGTACGTTAAAATCTTTTGTCAACTAGTGCCAAATGCAATGGCTCTGGAACCCAGAACTCCTGTAAGTGCCACCTTGGAATGGCTGCCTGGGCAGGTAGCTCCTAGTTCATAGGGATCCCTTCCCATTTTTTAACCTTACGTTGTTTACCTCATCTGGCATTTTTATCTACCCTATATTGGTCTACCAGTTTCTCACTTCTTGGACTGACCCTACTTCTAATACTCCACCGAGTGGTGTCTTGCAATGTTTCTGGAACCCAGAACTCCTATAAGTGCCACCTTGAAATGGCTGCCTGGGCAGGTAGCTCATAGTTCCCATCTTTTAACTTTACGTTGTTTACCTCATCTGCCTTTTTATCTACCCTATATTGGCCTACCTGTTTCTCACTTCTTGGGCTGACACAACTACTGGTGGTCCACCAAGTGGTGCAATGGTTCTGGAACCAAGCACTCTTATAGGTGTTGGTTGATTTGCCTTAGGGAGATCCTCCCACCTCTTTACCCTTATCCTCACGTGTTAGTCCAACCTCTCTGGACCAAGACTGCTTCAAATGACTAACTGGGCAGGTAGCTCCGGGTTTAGAGGGATCCCTTCCCAACTTTTAACCATACGTTGTATTCCTCATCTGGTCCTTTTACCAGCCTTTTTACCTACACTGTCTTGGCCAACCACCTTCTCACTTCTTGGATTGACCCTACTACCCACCTCCATTACTAGTACTCCGCCGAGTGGTGCCTTGCAATGGTTCTGGAACCCAGAACTCCTATAAGTGCCAACTTGAAATGGCTGCCTGGGCAGGTAGCTCCTAGTTCAGAGGGATCCCTTCCCATCTTTTAACCTCATGTTGTTTACCTCATCTGGCCTTTTATCTACCGTATCTTGGTCTACCATTTTCTGACTTCTTGGGCTGACACAACTACTGGTGGTCCACCAAGTGGTGCAATGGTTTCTGGAACCCAGCACTTTTATAAGTGTTGGTTGATTTGCTTTAGGGAGACCCTCCCACCTAACTTTACCCTTATCCTCACATGCCAGTCCAACCTCTCTGAACCAAGACTGCTTCAAATTACTAACTGGGCAGGTAGCTCCTGGTTCAGAGGGATCCCTTCCCAACTTTTAACCGTACATTGTATACCTCATCTGACCTTTTACCAACCTTTTTACCTACACTGTCTTGGCCTACTACCTTCTAACTTCTTGGACTGACCTTACTACCCACCTCCATTACTAGTACTCCAACAAGTGGTGCCTTGCAATGGTTCTGAAACCCCAGAACTCCTATAAGTGCCACCTTGGAATGGCTGCATGGGCAGGTAGCTCCTAGTTCATAGGGATCCCTCTTCCCATCTTTTAACCTTATGTTGTTTACCTCATCTGGCCTTTTACCAAACGTTTTACCTACCCCGTCTTGGCCAACCACCTTCTCACTTCTTGGATTGACCCTACTACCCACCTCCTTAACTAATACTCAGCCGAGTGGTGCCCTGCAATGGTTCTGGAACCCATCACTCGTATGTTGGTTGATTTGCTTTAGGGATACCACCAACCTCTTTACCCTTATTCTCACGTGCTAGTCCAACCTCTCTGGACCAAGACTGCTTCAAATGACTGAGCAGGTAGTACCTGGTTGTGAGGGATCCCTTCCCATCTTTTAACCTTAAGTTGTATACCTCATCTGGCATTTTACCAACCTTTTTACCTACACTGTATTGACCTACCACCTTCTCACTTCTTGGACTGACCCTACTACCCACCTCCATTACTAGTACTCCACCGAGTGGTGCCTTGCAATGTTTCTGGAAACCTTACCCTTCTAATCTTTGTTACCTCTTCTGGCCTTTTGCCTACCCTATCTTGGCCTACCACCTTCTCACTTCATGGACTGACCCTACTACCCACCTCCATTACTAGTACCCCACCAAGTGGTGCCTTGCAATGTTTCTGCAACCCTTACCCTTCTAAGCTTATGTTGTATACCTCTTCTGGCCTTTTGCCTACCCTATCTTTGCCTACCACCTTCTCAGTTCTTGGCCTGATCCTACTACCCACCCAATCCTCCACCAAGCTGTGTCTTGCAATGGTTCTGTAATCTTATCCTTCTCATCATCTAGAGCAGTGGTTCTCAACCTTTTCACAAC
>CM051239.1:432516694-432584823 GCA_027917425.1 Gastrophryne carolinensis
TGCACACTGCCTGTGATGGAGGGGATTAGGGGGACTCTGCACACTGCCTGTGATGAGGGGATTAGGGGACTCTGCACACTGCCTGTGATGGAGGGGATTAGGGGACTCTGCACACTGCCTGTGATGGAGGGGATTAGGGGACTCTGCACACTGCCTGTGATGGAGGGGATTAGGGGACTCTGCACACTGCCTGTGATGGAGGGGATTAGGGGACTCTGCACACTGCCTGTGATGGAGGGGATTAGGGGGACTCTGCACACTGCCTGTGATGGAGGGGATTAGGGGGACTCTGCACACTGCCTGTGATGGATGGGATTAGGGGGACTCTGCACACTGCCTGTGATTAAGGGACTCTGCACACTGCCTGTGATGGAGGGGATTAGGGGGACTCTGAACACTTCCTGTGATGGACGGGATTAGGGGACTCTGCACACTGCCTGTGATGGACGGGATTAGGGGACTCTGCACACTGCCTGTGATGGAGGGGATTAGGGGGACTCTGCACACTGCCTGTGATGGATGGGATTAGGGGGACTCTGCACACTGCCTGTGATTAAGGGACTCTGCACACTGCCTGTGATGGAGGGGATTAGGGGGACTCTGAACACTTCCTGTGATGGACGGGATTAGGGGACTCTGCACACTGCCTGTGATGGACGGGATTAGGGGACTCTGCACACTGCCTGTGATGGAGGGGATTAGGGGGACTCTGAACACTTCCTGTGATGGACGGGATTAGGGGGACTCTGCACACTTCCTGTGATGGACGGGATTAGGGGACTCTGCACACTGCCTGTGATGGAGGGGATTAGGGGGACTCTGCACACTTCCTGTAATGGACGGGATTAGGGGACTCTGCACACTTCCTGTGATGGACGGGATTAGGGGACTCTGCACACTGCCTGTGATGGGGGGATTAGGGGACTCTGCACACTGCCTGTGATGGAGGGGATTAGGGGGACTCTGAACACTTCCTGTGATGGACGGGATTAGGGGACTCTGCACACTTCCTGTGATGGACGGGATTAGGGGACTCTGCACACTTCCTGTGATGAGGGGATTAGGGGATTCTGCACACTGCCTGTGATGAGGGGATTAGGGGACTCTGCACACTGCCTGTCATGAGGGGATTAGGGGACTCTGCACACTGCCTGTGATGGAGGGGATTAGGGGACTCTGCACACTGCCTGTGATGGAGGGGATTAGGGGACTCTGCACACTGCCTGTGATGGAGGGGATTAGCGGGGATCTGCACACTGCCTGTGATGGAGGGGATTAGGGGACTCTGCACACTGCCTGTGATGGAGGGGATTAGGGGACTCTGCACACTGCCTGTGATGGAGGGGATTAGGGGACTCTGCACACTGCCTGTGATGGAGGGGATTAGGGGACTCTGCACACTGCCTGTGATGAGGGGATTAGGGGGACTCTGCACACTGCCTGTGATGGAGGGGATTAGGGGACTCTGCACACTGCCTGTGATGGAGGGGATTAGGGGATCTGCACACTGCCTGTGATGGGGGGATTCGGGGGACTCTGCACACTGCCTGTGGTGGAGGGGATTAGGGGACTCTGCACACTGCCTGTGGTGGAGGGGATTAGGGGGACTCTGCACACTGCCTGTGGTGGAGGGGATTAGGGGACTCTGCACACTGCCTGTGGTGGAGGGGATTAGGGGGACTCTGCACACTGCCTGTGATGGAGGGGATTAGGGGACTCTGCACACTGCCTGTGATGGAGGGGATTAGGGGACTCTGCACACTGCCTGTGATGGAGGGGATTAGGGGGACTCTGCACACTGCCTGTGATGAGGGGATTAGGGGGACTCTGCACACTGCCTGTGATGGAGGGGATTAGGGGACTCTGCACACTGCCTGTGATGAGGGGATTAGGGGGACTCTGCACACTGCCTGTGATGGAGGGGATTAGGGGACTCTGCACACTGCCTGTGATGGAGGGGATTAGGGGGACTCTGCACACTGCCTGTGATGGAGGGGATTAGGGGATCTGCACACTGCCTGTGATGGAGGGGATTAGGGGATCTGCACACTGCCTGTGATGGGGGGATTCGGGGGACTCTGCACACTGCCTGTGATGGAGGGGATTAGGGGACTCTGCACACTGCCTGTGATGGAGGGGATTAGGGGACTCTGCACACTGCCTGTGATGGAGGGGATTAGGGGACTCTGCACACTGCCTGTGATGAGGGGATTAGGGGACTCTGCACACTGCCTGTGATGGAGGGGATTAGGGGATCTGCACACTGCCTGTGATGGGGGGATTCGGGGGACTCTGCACACTGCCTGTGATGGAGGGGATTAGGGGACTCTGCACACTGCCTGTGATGGAGGGGATTAGGGGACTCTGCACACTGCCTGTGATGAAGGGGATTAGGGGGACTCTGCACACTGCCTGTGATGGAGGGGATTAGGGGGACTCTGCACACTGCCTGTGATGGATGGGATTAGGGGGACTCTGCACACTGCCTGTGATGGAGGGGATTAGGGGACTCTGCACACTGCCTGTGATGAGGGGATTAGGGGACTCTGCACACTGCCTGTGATGGAGGGGATTAGGGGGACTCTGCACACTGCCTGTGATGAGGGGATTAGGGGACTCTGCACACTGCCTGTGATGGGGGGATAAGGGGGACTCTGCACACTGCCTGTGATGGAGGGGATTAGGGGGTCTCTGCACACTGCCTGTGATGAGGGGATTAGGGGACTCTGCACACTGCCTGTGATGGAGGGGATTAGGGGACTCTGCACACTGCCTGTGATGGAGGGGATTAGGGGACTCTGCACATTGCCTGTGATGAGGGGATTAGGGGGACTCTGCACACTGCCTGTGATGGAGGGGATTAGGGGGACTCTGCACACTGCCTGTGATGAGGGGATTAGGGGGACTCTGCACACTGCCTGTGATGGAGGGGATTAGGGGACTCTGCACACTGCCTGTGATGGGGGGATTAGGGGACTCTGCACACTGCCTGTGATGGGGGGATTAGGGGACTCTGCACACTGCCTGTGATGAGGGGATTAGGGGGACTCTGCACACTGCCTGTGATGGAGGGGATTAGGGGACTCTGCACACTGCCTGTGATGGAGGGGATTAGGGGACTCTGCACACTGCCTGTGATGGAGGGGATTAGGGGACTCTGCACACTGCCTGTGATGGAGGGGATTAGGGGACTCTGCACACTGCCTGTGATGGAGGGGATTAGGGGACTCTGCACACTGCCTGTGATGGAGGGGATTAGAGGACTCTGCACACTGCCTGTGATGGAGGGGATTAGGGGGTCTCTGCACACTGCCTGTGATGGAGGGGATTAGCGGGGATCTGCACACTGCCTGTGATGGGGGGATTAGAGGGACTCTGCACACTGCCTGTGATGGAGGGGATTAGGGGGACTCTGCACACTGCCTGTGATGAGGGGATTAGGGGACTCTGTACACTGCCTGTGATGGAGGGGATTAGGGGACTCTGCACACTGCCTGTGATGGAGGGGATTAGGGGGTCTCTGCACACTGCCTGTGATGGGGGGATTAGAGGGACTCTGCACACTGCCTGTGATGGAGGGGATTAGAGGACTCTGCACACTGCCTGTGATGAGGGGATTAGGGGGACTCTGCACACTGCCTGTGATGGAGAGGATTAGGGGACTCTGCACACTGCCTGTGATGGGGGATTAGGGGACTCTGCACACTGCCTGTGATGAGGGGATTAGGGGGATTCTGCACACTGCCTGTGATGGGGGGATTAGGGGGATTCTGCACACTGCCTGTGATGAGGGGATTAGGGGACTCTGCACACTGCCTGTGATGGAGGGGATTAGGGGACTCTGCACACTGCCTGTGATGGAGGGGATTAGGGGACTCTGCACACTGCCTGTGATGAGGGGATTAGGGGGACTCTGCACACTGCCTGTGATGGAGGGGATTAGCGGGGATCTGCACACTGCCTGTGATGAGGGGATTAGCGGGGATCTGCACACTGCCTGTGATGAGGGGATTAGGGGGACTCTGCACACTGCCTGTGATGGGGGGATTGGGGGGATTTTGCACACTGCCTGTGATGAGGGGATTAGCGGGGATCTGCACACTGCCTGTGATGGAGGGGATTAGGGGACTCTGCACACTGCCTGTGATGGGGGGGATTAGGGGACTCTGCACACTGCCTGTGATGGGGGGATTGGGGGGATTTTGCACACTGCCTGTGATGGGGGGATTGGGGGGATTTTGCACACTGCCTGTGATGAGGGGATTAGCGGGGATCTGCACACTGCCTGTGATGGAGGGGATTAGGGGACTCTGCACACTGCCTGTGATGGAGGGGATTAGGGGACTCTGCACACTGCCTGTGATGGGGGGGATTAGGGGGACTCTGCACACTGCCTGTGGTGGAGGGGATTAGGGGACTCTGCACACTGCCTGTGATGAGGGGATTAGCGGGGATCTGCACACTGCCTGTGATGGAGGGGATTAGAGGACTCTGCACACTGCCTGTGATGAGGGGATTAGCGGGGATCTGCACACTGCATGTTAGGGGGGTAATTGCTCCTTCACCAGAAGAACTTGTTGGGTGGGAGGCAGGTGGTTATTAGATCTATTAAGGTACATTAACCCCTAATGCTCCTTGTCTCTTTGTCTTACAGGGAAGCCTCTGCAGATTAAGCCCAGGCTGTGAGCGGCTTCGGGGTCCCGCGGATGCAGCGTGGGAGCGGCAGTGTTATCTCTCAGGGTTCTCCGTACTCTCGTTTCTCGGGGATCCCTGTGATTTCCCCTCACATTGCGGGGCCCGAGGTGTATCCAGCGCCACCCGCAGTCTATTATTTGCACACCCGACCCCTGGAGAAAGGCCTGAAGCTGCGGACGTTTCCCAGGCAGAGACTAAAACTTTACTTTGATACGAGAGAACTTCTTTTTATTTTATTTTTTATATCCTGGTGCCAGCAAAGCTCCTCTGGGTTTCCTTAGGGAAATATTGAGTATTAGCTGCCACCTCGCCGCACTTCCGCGCAGCATCCCCACCAGCAGCGGCCATCACTGGAAGGAGCTGAAAGCTAGCAGAGAAAGTGGCCGGAACCAAACCATGAACAGCTCTGCAACCCACCTACTCCCGCTTTGTACTCACCTTTTCCTCATCAAGCTCTCTGTATGACAGGGGACAGAAAACGGCTTCAAACTGCAGGGCTGTAATGCTCCTGTTGGAGGAGGCGTGGCTGCCGGCCTGTGGACATCTGTTTCCTGTCCACCATCCTATGGAGAACAGCTGGGAAAAAGTAAAAGCAGATCCTAAAGCAGGAGAAAACCAGCTGCGGCTGGCCTGGAATCTTAAAGATCTTAAAGATTCCAGGGCTGGTCGCTGGCTGTCCCCCAGAGTGAACACCCCCCAGTTAGCAGGTCCTAAAGCAGGAAAAAACCTAGCTGCAGCCAGCCTGGAATCTAAAAGATTCCAGGGCCAGCCACTGGCTGTTCCCCAGGGTGAACACACCCCTGTTTGCCTATAAAATGCACCTTTCCACTCTCCAGCGGCTCATGCACAGGCTCTCGTCCAATGAGAACCGTCTGCTGAGATGTCATTTTGGTTCTCGTTGTTTACAGTGGGGTGTGTGCACCCTGCCGCATCCCCGGCATTATGCACGCACTACCACCCCAACCATTCAGTTAGGCTGGGGCGGGAGCATGCACATGGTCAGGGGTGCGAGGATGCAGCATACACTTCCTATTCAAGTATTCGAGAGCCACCTATCGAATGACATAGTCACAGCAGAAGGCTCTCATTGGACGAGAGCCCACGCATGCGATGTTGAAGCCTGGAGAGGTGAGTTTTTATGGGCGAACAGGGGGGTTTTACAAAGCGGGGCATCCCAATTCAGGATGGAACAAAACCAAGAAAAGTCGAATTCCCAGGTTTTCTTCCACTTTAAAGTGATTCAACAAAACAAAAAAAACAAAAGGGTACTTACCTGTTGTCCCCCCAAGCTGATTGGTACTGGTCCAGAGATCAGCAACTCACCTGATCGCTGCACTTCCCATGCTGTCCGGGGCCCAAACATGGGGTAGAGATCGAAGGCATCTAGAGCCCATGACCCGCCCTCAGTCAATAGAGCGATGCCACGCCTCCTCTATATGTATTGCAATGTAGGGGGGGTGGCAACATCTGACACGCCCCCTCTATTATATTGAATGAAGAGGGCGTGGCTGTGCCCTTGGACTGGAGATTCACCTTGTCAGCAACTCACCTGATCGCTGGATCCAAGGCTGAGCTTCCGATGCTGTCCAGGGCCCAAACATGGGGTCGGGATTGAAGGTATGTAGAGCCCATGACCCGCTCTCAGACACAGGAGCGATGCCACGCCTCCTCTATATGTATTGCAATGTAGGGGGGGGTGGCAACATCTGACACGCCCCCTCTATTATATTGAATGAAGAGGGCGTGGCTGTGCCCTTGGACTGGAGATTCACCTTGTCAGCAACTCACCTGATCGCTGGATCCAAGGCTGAGCTTACCATGCTGTCCAGGGCCCAAACATGGGGTTGGAATTGAAAGAATGTAGAGCCCATGACCCGCCCTCAGACACAAGAGCGATGCCACGCCTCCTCTATATGTATTGCAATGTAGGGGGGGGGGGTGGCAACATCTGACACACCCCCTCTATTATATTGAATGAAGAGGGCGTGGCTGTGCCCTTGGACTGGAGATTCACCTTGTCAGCAACTCACCTGATCGCTGGATCCAAGGCTGAGCTTACCATGCTGTCCAGGGCCCAAACATGGGGTTGGAATTGAAAGAATGTAGAGCCCATGACCCGCCCTCAGACACAAGAGCGATGCCACGCCTCCTCTATATGTATTGCAATGTAGAGGGGTGTACCAAGGCCTGTCACGCCCCCTCTATTATATTGAATAAGGAGGGCGTGGCTGTGCCCCTGGTACTGGAAAGTCAGCAACTCACTTGATAGCTGGATCCGAGGCTGCGCTTCCCATGCTGTCCAGGGCCCAAACACGGGGTCGGGATTGAAGGCATGTCGAGCCCATGACCCGCCCTGCTGCCACGCCTCCTCTACATGTATTGCAATGTAGGAGGGTGTGCCAACGCCTGACACGCCCCCTCAATTATATTAAATGAAGAGGGCGTGGCCGCACCCCCTAAGCGTGGTGGTGGGGGGGGCAGGAGGTATGGAAGCGCCGGATAACACAGTTCAGGCCTGGGGCGCAGCATCGATTGCTTGAGTTGCTGATCACCAGACTAACACCGATTAGCTGCAGAGAGGCAAAGGGTAAGTACCCCCCCTTTTTTTTTCGTGGGGGGGGGGGCTGTTGAATCCCTTCATTACCTTCCAGGTAGGGTCCAGGTCTAAAAGGACACTAACGCGCCTACCTGCTTTAGGAGATTCACCTAATAACAGGAAAAGCTTTATACTGCAGTGTTGCCTCCTGCTAGGGAAGGTGCAGTTGTTCTACATGTGTGCATCTGCTTCCTGTCCCCCTGTCAGATTAAACACTGATGGAAAAAGGTGACTGTTGAAAGCAGACCTAAACCCTCTAGTTAGCGTCCAGGTTTCCAAGGACACTAACCCACCTACCTGCTTCAGGAGGATTCACCTTATCCTCATGCAGCTCTGTATGTGGAGGGACAGGAAACCACTTTACACTGCAGTGCACACTCCAGGGTCCAGGTCCACAAGCACACTAACCCACCTACCTGCTGCAGGAGATTCACCTTGTCCTCACAGAGCTCTGTATGTGGAGGGACAGGAAACCGCTTTGCACTGCAGTATTGCCTCCTGCTAGAGAAGGCGTGGCTGTCCTAGATGTGTGCATCTGCTTCCTCTACCCCCGTCAGATTTAGCACCGCTAGAAAAAGGTGACCATTAAAAGCAGACCTAAACCCTCCAGGTAGGGTCCAGGTCTGCAAGAACACTAACCCACCTACTCCTTCTGCTTCAGGAGATGCTCACCTTGTCCTCACAAATGTGGAGGGACAGGAAACCGCTTTATACTGCAGTGTGGCCTCCTGCTAGAGAAGGTGCAGCTGTCCTAGATGTGTGCATCTGCTTCCTGCCCCCCATCAGATTAAGCACCGCTAGAAAAAGGTGACCATTGAAAGCAGACCTAAACCCTCCAGGTAGGGTCCAGGTCTGCAAGCACACTAACCCACCTACTCCCCCTGCTTCAGGAGATGCTTACCTTTTCCTCACGGAGCTCAGTATGACGAGGGACAGGAAATGGGTTGACACTGCAGTGCCGCATGCCTCCTGTTAGAAGCAGCTGTTCGTTTGTAGTTTCCTGTTCCCCATCAGATATAGGTTAGTTTAGTGTTATAGAGTTGCTGTGAATGTTTTAGATCAGCTTGAATGGGTCACCTCTGTAATCCGTAATTAGCTTTGGGTCAGCTTGGGTGGAGCCTTTGAGTTTGACATTTGTATTTACCTCTTCTTATTTCCTATGAGTGCCTTATCCATTGTTTCAACCAATCACTTACCCTAGACCACCTTCTCCTCACTTTCCACCCTCTCACATTCCCCGGTCAAGTGACCACCATCCCAAAATCTCTCATCCCTTCTCGCTTTCCTCCTAGAGCTGTGTCACTAACTACAGTATAAGGCTTAGACAGTGTCCAAGGCACAGTGTCGGCCTACAATAAATGGGTCACAAAAACACGATATACTGGACTCTACTAAGGGTCCTCTTAGCAGATCACATCCTTACCCATTCCCAAATGGTTTCGAGGCACAAATCTACTGTAGGCCTCACCCCAAACAGTTTAGTCAGGTGGCCACCATTCCAACATCTCGGATCTGTTCTGCTGTCATTCATAGAGCTGTCACATGACTATGGCCACTGGCTACAGTATACGGCAAAGTGTCGGCCTACAATAAATGGGTCACAAAAACACGATATACTGAACCCTACTAGAGTCCCCCGTAGCAGATCAGATCTCTACCCTTCCAACCTTGGTATGAGCCATAAATAAACTGTAGGCCTCAACCCAAACAGGTTGGTCAGGTGGCCACAGTCCCAACATCTCAGATACATTCTCTTTTCCCTCCTAGAGCTGTGTCCCATGAATATAGCCACTGGCTACAGTATACAGCTTAGACAGTGTTTAAGGCACTGTTTAGGCCTACTGTAAGGTTCTTACATGGGTCACCAAAACATGATATACTGAACCCTACTAGAGATTATCTTCACTCCTAGCAGATCACATCATTACCCCTCCCCACCCGGTTTGAGGAACAAATATACTGTAGGCCTCGCCCCAAACTGGTTTGTCAGGTGGCCACCATCCCAGCATCTTGAATACATTCTCTCTTCCCTGCTAGAGCTGTGTCATAGGAATATGGCCACTAGCTACGGTATACGGCTTAGACAGTGTTCAAGGCACAGTGTTGGCCTACAGTAAGGTTCCTAAATGGGTCACAAAACACAATATACTAAACCCTACTAGAGGCCATCTTAACAGATCACATCCCTACCTTTCCCCGCCTTGTTTTGGGGCACAAATATACTGTAGGCCTCGCCCCAAACTGGTTGGTCAGAAAGCCACCATCCCCAACACTAGCTACAGAATATGGCTTAGACAGTGTTTAAGGCACCGTGTAGGCCTACAGTAAGGTTCCTAAATGGGTCACAAAACACAATATACTAAACCCTACTAGAGGCCATCTTAACAGATCACATCCCAACTTTGTTTTGGTGCACAAATATTCTGTAGGCCTTGCCCAAACAAGCCGATCACCCTTGGTGGCCACTTCAAAATCTCTGATCCATTCTTCCTTCTCTCCTAGAGCTGTCTGACATGAATATGGCCACTAGCTAGGCCTGGGAGTGACTTCCCAGACAAGACAGGGAACAGGGTTCCACCTAGATTTGCTGTTCCAGCCTTTTATTGGATCGCAGCTACGGTTTGGTGGGAGAGAAATTGAATGGGTTTTTTTTTCATGGAGTTGTGGCAATATCACACCAGTTTGTATGCTATAGAGCTGTGTTCCTTAACTCTCTCCTTGAGAGCCACCAACAGGTCATTGGATGGTCATGGATTTAAACATAGCTGGTTCTATAGCACTGCTGCTGCACTAATTACTTGTGCTTTTGTGTGGAAGTCCACAAAACATGATCCGTTGGTGGCTCTCGAGGAGAGGGTTAGGAAACCCTGCTATAGAGCATTATTCCCCAATCCTTTCTCTTCAAAGTCCATCTACAGGCCATGTTTTCCCCAATCCTTTCTCTACATCCAGTCCAGGCTGTCCCATATCTCACTATTGGGTGTTTGCCCCTAGGGGGCGCTTGACTGCAAGATCAAAGATGTAGCTCCTCCCGGCCCCCTATAAAGACAGCTGCCCCTCTATCATTCCTCAGTCGTTCATCTTGCAGTTTGGCTGCACAAGATCGCTGGCACTCTCCGATATTGGCAGCAGAGCGGGGCCACCTAGCCCGTCGGCCGCTGCGGACTCTATTTCCATGGATCCGTGACGGTAGGGTGAACGCCGGGGTCTGTGGCGTTCGGCAGAGCTCATGCTCTGGGCCGCAGACCTTATGCTAAAAGGTAGCCGGCCACAGGCTTATGGTGAGCCTGAGGGGGGAACCATTATGTATATATTTTTTGTAAGTGTCCCTCCCTGCCCACAAGCTTTATTGTTCTGTGTATGTACTGTTGTTTGGTGTGATTTTACTGGTGCTCCTCACTGACTGCAGTGAGGAGTGGTCTCTGAGTTCCTACTCGCCTCCCTGCGTTCCCCCGTCGGGTGCCCGGGACGCGCGCCTCCCGGCTGTCGCGTCCCGCGGGCCTCCTCTGCTCTGCTCCCGACTGGCCAGACGCGCTGCTCTGTTGCTGCTGGGGACCAGGTTCAGGCCACCCTACTGCGGATGCCGACCCAACCCCTCAGGGCTGCTGTGATCCCTCCTGTCGGCTTCGTGAGTCCCTCTTTTGATGCTGTTGCTTTCTGCCAATTGTATTTATGCTAAGGCTGACCAGGGGCTCTCTCTCTCTTTTTGTCTAGATCGTGGGCTAAGGTTGAGGGTTGTGGTTCCACCCTGTCCCCCTTTTTAATAAGAGGGATCGTTTAGAGGCTTAGGCCAGTAGAGTCTTGTAGCCTTATTGAATTTTACTATTCTTAATCATCATAATGGAGGCATCAGGGGATAGTGAGCTGGGGGCCCCATTTGGGCAGGACAGGCTCTGCCCCTTGTGCAGAAAGAATCCTCTGGGCGGATTCAGCACTGTTTGTACCATTTACGCCAGAGGCATTATTTTGGACCATGAGCGGGCGGTCTCCCCTGACCCTAGCCCTGTATTACCATCGGCCTATCCGGACCCTCTGCTGCTGCATTCAGCCCCTAGCGAAGGGGGAGCCAGCAAGGGGTCTCATACTGATATTGCGCATAGGCTGGCTAGTCTCGAGAGGCAGATCTCGTTGACAGCCCCTAAGAAAGCCTCGAGTAAGAAGCGGCATCTGGAGCCGATTTACTCAGGTGACGATCTGTTTGATAGCTTAGGTTCTGCGGAAGAAGGTGAGTTACTAGATGATTCACGCTCAACGGTGGAATATTCCGCTGACGATGACAGTATCTTTGGTTCCTCCTCGGACGAGGAATCTTGTCTCCCGGATGATACGGAGAATTTGCTCTCCTCCGTGTTTAATACCCTACACATTGTTCCTCCCAGAGCGGCTAAGAGGAAGCAGGGTGATTTATTTCGGCCTGAGAGGCAAAGGCGGGTCTTCCCTGAGCAGCCTCACTTTTCTAACATGAGGGTTGATTCAGAGCCTCTTTCTTAACATTTTTTTGGAGGTATTAATACCAAACAAAAAATCACACAAAAAAGAAAACATTTCACATAAAAATTCTTGCAGAAAAAAAGGGTTTGCTGAATCAGATGAGGTGGAAAAATGGACGAGAACAGAAATTTTCACACAAAAAAATGTTGAGAAAGGGGCTCTGAATCAACTCTATGGAATGGGAAAGGCCCAACAAGTTACCGTCGGTCCCTAAGGGTCTGGATAGGCAGTACCCCTTCCCTATTGAGTTGGTTCGGTTATGGTGTCAACCTCCCGAGGTGGATCCTCCCTTGTCAGGCTTGGCCAACACTACTGTTATGCTGTCGCCTGACAATGCTTCCTTACGTGACCCTGCAGACAAGCGCATGGATCAGCTGGTCTGCCATGCGTTCACCTTTACTGGTGCCCTCTTTCGGTTCGCTCGGACAATCAGACTGCTGTAGCCTACATCAACCACCAGGGTGGGACTCTGAGCAAGAGATCCCTCAAGGAGGTAACACAGATTCTGACTTGGGCAGAGGAGAATGTTCCCTGCATCTTGGCGGTCTACATCCCCGGGGTGGAAAACCAGGAGGCAGACTCCCTGAGCAGAAGTCTCCTGCGCCTGGGGGAATGGTCCCTCAGCAGGTCTCTGTGTCTTCGCTGGGGCCAGCCAGACGTGGATCTGTTTGCGTCCAGACACAATCACAAGCTTCCAGGGTTCATCTCCCTCTCAAGAGATCCTCTGGCCATTGCAACAGACGCTCCGGCGATTCCTTGGACGGATGTCAATTTTCTGTATGCATTCCCTCCGTTTCCGCTCCTGGGGAGAGTGCTGCGCAAGATAGCCCAGGAAGGGGTACCTACCATCCTGGTGGCTCCTCGCTGGCCGAGGAGTTGGTTTGCAGACATAGTCCAGATGTCAATAGATCACTACATCATGCCCGACGACCCAGGGCTTCTGACACAAGGGTCGCTGCGGCACCCCAATTTACGGACGCTGGCTTTGACGGCCTGGCTATTGAAACCTCAATCCTGACGGAGAAGGGGTTGTCGGCCACGGTTGTTCATACTATGATTCGGGCACGGAAGAAATGTTCTTCCATGATATACTACAGAGTTTGGCGGGCCTATATCGCTTGGTGCGAGGCCAAGAGCCTTCCTTTCAGAAAATTTGCTATTTCTAGGATTCTAGAGTTTTTACAACACGGCTTAGACTTGGGTCTCCAGCTGAGCACCCTCAAGGTTCAGGTCTCTGCTTTAGCCATCTTTTTCCAGAGATCCGTTGCCAACCATAGGTTGATCAAGACTTTTTTCCATGGAGTTACCCATGTCCGGCCACCGCGTAAGTCAGTATTACCGGTGTGAGACTTGCATTTAGTACTATCTGCTCTCCAGGGTCCTCCTTTCGAGCCATAGAGCCATGCTGCATTGTCTATATTGACTCTCAAAGTGGTCTTTCTGGTAGCGATCACACGGTGCGTCGTGTATCAGAGCTGGCCGCACTTTGTATGAAACCACCCTACTTTGAGCTGCACAGGCATAAGGTGGTTTTTCGTTTCAAGCCTGATTTCTTACATAAGGTCGTTTCTCCCTTTCACCTTAATGAGGAAGTCGTCTTACCTTCTTTGTGTCCAGTACCGGCTGATTCCAAGGAACGGACCCTCCATGTCTTGGATGTGGTCAGAGCCATAAAGTATTACCTGGCTGCGACTGAATCCTTCAGGAAATCGAATTTGCTCTTTGTCCTAACAGAGGGTCCTAGGAAAGGATTGCCACCAGCCAAGTCCACTCTCATTAAGTGGATCAGACAGGCGGTGGTGCAAGCATGAGGTATCTGTGTTTGTTTCAGCGCAAAGGTACCAAGTAGGGGTTTAGCTGCACCTAGAATAAGGCGAACCTGTCCTTTTGGATAGTTAGAAGTGGCTGTTTACTTGTCCTAATCCTATAGGTATTCAAGGAAAAGGTAAGTATTAGGTGCGCTATAGATGGGAATAAAGGTTATTGGATAAAAGAGGTTAGCACAGGTAGAAATAACTTTCTTGTTAGAAGAGCTGGTTAAAGTTGCAGGTGATTCTTCCCAATAAGCTTGTTGAAGGCTGGAGAAAGGAAGTTGGTTAGTTAGGATTAGGAATGTTTGAGGGTGGTATTTCTACCAGTTAATCAAACCAGCGACAACCAGTATCATTGCCTCTGGCTGATTAGGCCTCAAAAATCTCCAAGGTTGCTGGAGATTTTTTTCTCTACCTGGTTACCAACTTAATGGTTACCTGGACTGTAAGGACCCAGTGCCGTGTGTGGCTCTATTGGGTGCTTGTTGTAAATATATATAGACAATAAGTAATATGTAATTACCGGTGGTGCACAGTGCTGGACTCACCTGTCTTCTTGGGTTGATTGGAGTTTTAAATCCTTTTCAGTATTTGGAGCGTTGGTTTGATTTTAGGTAAGTACTTGAGAGTGGACTGGGGTTCCTGATGGTAGTGTTGTTATGAGCAGGTATTTGAGGCCTGGAGTAGTGTAAATTATATAGGGTTAAGAGCCTTTGGTAAGTTGTAAGTGGAAAGCTTTAAACCCAGTGTGGTGCTGGTTCCCCAGTATGTGTGTTAGGCAGAGCAGGGTTAATAGCTGTGGCTTTGCCCTGTGTGTAATATGCAGGTTTTCGCTGCGATCTGCAATACGGGTGTTTAAAAGTTGTTGCCGCTAATGGTGGGCAGTGTAGGTAGGGTATTTATAACGGCCGCTCCTGCGGCTTTATATATGCTGGTGGGTATGGCTGCTTCAGCGGCGAAGAAGTGTAGCGTGGCCGGCGGAGGCTCGGCTGAAGGCGACTGGCCGCTCCTGCGGCTTATATGCATGCCCGAAGATAAAGCCGCTTCAGCGGCGAAGAAGTGTAGCGAGGCCGGCGGAGGCTTTGCTAGGAGGTGCAAGCATATTCTGCCAGGGGGAAGGAACCCCCTTTCGGATCACAGCTCATTCTACCAGAGCTATTGGTGCCTCTTGGGCTTTTCAGCACCAGGCATCGGTGGAACAAGTTTGTAAGGCCGCAACTTTGTCTTCTGTTCATACTTTTACTAAGTTTTGCAAGGTGAATGTATCAGCTGACGCTGTTTTTGGCCAAAAGGTGCTTCAGGCGGTAATGAAATGAACTACATGCTGTTCCGCACTGGGGATCCCGCCCATATGGACACTGCTTTTGGATGTCCCAAGCGTGAGATATGGGATGGCCTGGACTGGATGTAGGGAAAATTACAATTCTGTGAAACTCACCTGTAGAATTGTTTTTGTATACATCCAGTCCAGGCCGTCCCACCCCGCACTTGTGTTCATTATGTCCTGTATGCCTGTATGTATGTTATGGTGATCAACCATTTTTGTTCATAGGATAGCTATGTGAAGTAACATGGTTTCTTAGGCCTCCTGGCCTGCCCTCTTTTTGTTGAATACTGCTTTTAAACCACTGGGGAATGATAGAGGGGCAGCTGCCTTTATAGGGGGTCGGGAGGAGCTACATCTTTGATCTTGCAGTCAAGCGCCCCCTAGGGGCGAACACCCAATAGTGAGATATGGGACGGCCTGGACTGGATGTATACAAAAACAATTCTACAGGTGAGTTTCACAATTGTATTTTTGCCGATCTCCACACAGATGAAGTAAATGGTTCTGGCTATGCGGAGATCCACAAAACATGACCCATTGGTGGGCCTTGAGGTGAGGGTTTGAGGACACTGTTCCCAAAGGACCCCTAGGAAGTCATATTGCTCAGTTATACTACTTACTGATTCTATACTGCTCACGGTCAGTCTGTGGAGCACCTAATAGGTTTCTTTGAGCACTTCCACTTGACTGATGAGTGGGTATCTCTTTTAGTTTGCAGAGCAGAGGCCTCTTGGGTAAAGTGATGGAAGGAGCCTGGTAATGGCTTCTCAGCTGCATTCGGGCCTAGCTAAATATAAATGAGGAGAAATTGACATTTTATAGAGAGCTCCATCCTCGTGCCCCCCTCTAATCGCCCTTGCTGACTCCACAACAGCTGGTTGAAGACCCTTCTGCTTGGGTAGGTGTCTGTACCACGTGCACAGGGGGAGCAGTGCTCATATAATAATGGCCTATATACTTCCCTCTGCCCCAACACAAGTCAGTTTTATTCTTGCAGTTGGACTGGACTGCGAAGGTTCCATGGATTTTCTTTCTCCCTTTTTCTAGAATTTATGCAGGAAGCGGCAGATATTACCCTGTCGGCTTCCAGGTCCTTTTTTTCTCAAGGACCCACTATGCCTCCTCAGCTATGCTGTTTTTATGGGTTTCTGGTGCACCCCAGGTAAGGATCATCCTCTGAGCTTGTATTCTATTCATCAATGAGAAAGCCGATACAAGGGAAGGGTTTAGTCACCTCTATAGATATGAGGGGGAAGTGTATGTCCCTTACACCAAGGAAGCATAGAGTATTTATACAGTGGTTATTCAATAATCATGGCGAACATATCCCGGATCAACATCAATATTATTCATGTCTGGGTGTGTTTCCTACCACCCATCTGGATTAGTAGGTATCTTCTCCCAAAGTTGAGTCCAGTTGGGTTTAACTCATTGTTGCAGCTCAACAATAACCAGGATGTACATGTCTTTCTCAAGCCTTCTCATTCTCTTGCCCAGCCAGCTTTGCTGCAGCACCATGAGTTTCCACTAAGTGTCCCGAGGAATGGTGGACACTACTGCCAGGCTTTCATGGTTGCTGGGCCGGGGGTCGGAGATGAGCCCCGTAGGTGAGAAGACTTCTTGGGATTTTTTTCTCAGTTCCCCAGCAAGAATCTGCCAGTGTTTTATAGAAATGTCTATTTTGATGATGACTCTGTTTTAAAAGTGTTCTTCCCTCCAAGGTTTTAATAAAGAGCAGATGTCTTCTATGGGGAGTGGTGCTGCTTTTATTACACAACTGTTCACCAATCTCATGGGACCTCAACACTCACTTTTTATTACCTTTAAATGGGCTGAAAACCCACGCGATCAGCCCAGGAATCTATAAGATTCCCTGGCAGGGCAGATCGAATCCCCCCCCCCCCCGGGGCATTTAAATTTGGGGATGCCTCGCTGTGTGAAACTCCCCAGGTCGCCCCACTCACCTCGTTTCCCGGTCCCACTGCGCGTCTAAGAGTCATGGCCGCATCCCGCTATCCCTATAGCAGGGTGCATGCCTGTGTCAGGGATTTGTGAATGGCTGGCGCGGGCACGCCTCCTGTTAGTGGGATGCGGCTGTCAGGACGCTCAGAGACACTGCTCTTAGACGGGCCGTGGGACCGGGAAGAGGTGAGCGTCCTGAGGGGGGTTCACACGGAAGAAAGGACCAAAACCCAGGAAAGTCAAAGTCCTGGGTTTTGGTCCACTTTAAATATAGTGGCGTGCAAAAGTTTTAGGACCCCCACCTGAAATTAAAGTGGAACAAAACCCGCAGCTAAAGATAAAAGATTCCAGGGCCGGCAGCTGACCTCCCCCCTGGGGGCATCCCCAATTGGTATGTCCCATTGTGTGAGTCCCCCTGGAGCACCGGTGATCACTCCAGCGGCGACCCCCACATCTTTGGGCTCTACGCGCACTGGTAGGGGTGCGTCCGCTCTCACTCGCCAAATGCGAGTGAAACAAATGCGACAAATGGCTCTAAATTAATGCGAGCTTGCACAGTCTGCGCTGCGCTGTTGAACTGAGGAGAGGTGAGTGAATACTGGCTATCTTGGGGAGTTTCACACAGTAGGGGACCACAAATTCGGGGCATGGAAAAAAACCTGCGGAATCAAATTCCCGGGTTTTGTTCCACTTTAATGTTACTGTAAACAATCAGGCAAGCTGAAAATGAAGCTTAACCCTCAACTACAAAAGCCATAAAGTTACAGAAAAATACCTTAAAAAATACAATGAGCCAAATGTCTGTTTATTTTTCTATTATTTTCTTTTGGGAATTATTTCATGTTCACAGTCGGGGCAGTTTTTAGGCAAAATAGTCCTCGGTGCAGGAAGGAAAAAAAATCTGCCCGCTCCTCACCCGTCCTATGGTGCTGCTGTTGCCCCATACAGGTATGTACCATGCTATGCTTCTACTTTAGCAACAGGCATTGCCCCATTCCCATGACTGAACCCAATATCGGGGAATGAGGGGCCTGAATTATAGCCTGACTCGTCTGCAAAAAATAGGATGGCTGGGATAAAAGTGCCCCAATGGGCTTGGCGTTCTGGAGTGATCACCCTGCTCGCTCTGCCCTAGAAACAGCCCTGTTCACAGTAACAGTAATTTTGACCTATGGTCGGCCTACCTTCAATACAGCGATGACTTTGGGACACCAGTACACATAGGGGCAGGTTTACGGGTTTATAATTTCTGGGCCCTATGCAAATTGTGTCTGGCGGCCCTAATGAAAGACAAGTTTTGCATAGCGAAATACATTACTGCACCTTGTCAGGGATGTATCTGTGACCTGCTCATGTGCTGTGGGAGCGCAAGCGAACCCAAGGGTATAACACAGAGGGGCAATCTGGCATTGTCTGTTCATGGCCTGGAGAGTTGTCCATATGGCCGTGCAATTTCTACTCCCTGTGGCATCCCAAACTAGGATGTCCCACTGTGTGACACCCCATTAAATGGCCGCACCCACTCGCCTAACCTCGTTCCAATGGCGCATGTGCATGTCATGGCCCCGATATACCTTTAACTAGATGCATACCCAGGGCAGCTATTCATGATTGGCCAGCCCAGGCACGCCCCCAGCTAGAGGTGAGCGGGGATGCAACCAGTGGCTGCTCTGCACCATTCAGCTCACTAGCTTCTATGATGTCATAGACCCTCCCACCCCTGTGTGTGATGTCACAGTAGCGCACATAACTGAATGGAGCTGAGCACTGATTCTGCAGCAGCCGGCTCACGTGAGTGTCCAGTGGCTTCCTATCTGCTCCTCACCCTTAAACCGGACCTTCAGCATGATTTAATGAAAAGGCCAAACCCTTAAAAACTTTTCCCCAGCATCGCAAAATTAATATATTTAACATTTTTAGTCACTTACCTCCTATTTTTTCCCCCACTGACCTGCAACTCTGTTCAGGACTCTAGGATACGCTGCTGTCTTTGCTCAGTAGCATCACATACTGAGGAGAGGAGAGGGGTCAAAAGTGAAGGGGAGCGGGGTTATAGCTGTGCTTTGCACAAACAGAGCAGAGCTGGGGTAAGGAAAAGGATGCAGAATGCAGAGCGACAGTCAGAAAACACTTCCTGTTTGCAGGCTGCCTGATGCTCCATGAGCTGCCATCTTGGATGTTTAAAGGCTCAAAACATGCAGTAGATGCAGGTAGGATGATTTTTAATGTGAGCAATCTGTATGTACGGGGGGGGGGGGGCATACAAGATAGGCTCTTATTCAGGGTGAAGGTCCAGATTAATGTGAGCAATCTGTATGTACAGGGGGGAAACATACAAGATAGGCTCTTATTCAGGGTGAAGGTCCGGATTTATGTGGGCAATCTGTATGTACAGGGGGGAAACATACAAGATAGGCTCTTATTCAGGGTGAAGGTCCGGATTTATGTGGCCAATCTGTATGTACAGGGGGGAAACACACAAGATAGACTTATATTCAGGGTGAGGGTCCGGATTAATGTGGCCAATCTGTATGTACAGGGTATAGGAAACATATAAGATAGGCTCTTATTCAGGATGAAGGTCCGCTTTAAATGGCACCCTGCTTGCCTAGTACCATTATTTATTTATAAAAAGTTGCCACTGATCTGACCCTGCCTCTGGGGCCCCCGATGCATTCCCACAGGACAGGCACATCTGAAACTGACCGCACCGATTGGCACGCGTTTCACTAGGCTCTGTTTGGCTCTCCTAGCCGCTCTGTGGCTAAGATGCTGCATGAAGCCGAACGTGACACAGGCGGCATCCTCCACATCCCGCTGTCGGTATGCCCTTGTCTTCCATTTAGAAAGGCCTGACATGGGTACGCGCACAGCTAGAGGTGAGTGGGGATGCAGCCGCAGCTCCAGGAGTGGGTGAGTGAAACAGGAGATCTGGAAGGTTTCACACAGCAGAGCATCCCAATTCGGGTTGGATGGGCTTTGAAGTATTTAGGCTCCAGGGCCTAGAAGATTCTCTTTAAGAGCTGGGGGGGGGGCTCTTTACATTGTTCGGGGGGTCCATGGACCATTCTTCTCTCACCTACAGGGCCGACACCAGCACAGGGCAAACCTGGGCCAATGCCAGGGCCCCTTGGCATCTTCTGGGGCCCACTCAGGCTCACATTGGCCATGGTATTATGTAACAGAGGACCCGAATGCCGGGTGCTGTGTGCAGACCTGCTCATGGCTGGCCTCAGCTACAGGGGATGGTCAGCAAAAATGGAGAAGATGACATGGAATGGAGGGCAACTGATGGAATCTCAGAAGGTGGCGAGAACCAGGTGACAGCTGACAAGGACTGGAGGGTGATCAGCAGCAGGAGATAACCCATTTGTGGCAGTGGAGCTGAAAGGTGACATCATGTGACTCACTACTTTGGGGCCCATTAAGACTCTCCTGCCCAAGGGTCCCCACAAACCTGGAGCCGGCCCTGGCCCTCTACAATTTGGAAGGATCTCAGCCCGTGTGACCTTGCTATGTCTCATTCCAGCTCTTTCCAGCCCGGGTCTGTTTCCTTTTATCCATGGTTGTCCTGCACATGTCTTTCCGGAGCGTCTTCTTCTGTCCGGTCACTTCCATGGCCATTGTCAGCATAGTGATTAACCCGATCTGTCTATAACCTGGGCAATTGCCAGGGTCTTTGGCATCTTTAGGGGCCCACTCAGGCTCACACTTGGCCATTGTATTATTTTACAGTGGACCTGAACCACCAAATGCCGGGTGTTGTGTGCAGACCTGCTCATGGCTGGCCTCAGCTACAGGAGATGATCAACAATAATGGAGAAGGTGGCCTGGAGTGGAGGCCAATTGATGGAAGCTCAGAAGGTGGCGAGAACTAGGTGACAACTGACAAGGAGTGAAGGGCGATCAGCAGCAGTAGATGACCCATTTGTGGCAGCGGAGCTGAAAGGTGACATCATGTGACTCACTGCTTTGGGGCCCATTAAGATTCTTCTGCCCAAGGACCCCCACAAACCTAGAGCCGGTCCTGGCCCTCTACACTTTGGAAGGATCTCGGCCCGTGTGACCTTGCTATGTCTCGTTCCAGCTCTTTCCACCCCGGGCCTGTTTCCTTTTATCCGTGGTCGTCCTGCGCGTGTCTCTCCAGGACGTATTCTTTTGTCCCGTCACTTCCATGGCCATTGTCGGCATAGCGATGAACCCGATTTGTCTATAACCTGGGCAATAGCCGGGCCTTTGGCATCTTCAGTGGCCCACGCAGACTCACATTGGCCATGGTGTTATCTAACAGAGGACCCAACCACCGAATGCCGGGTGTTGTGTGCCGACCTGCTCATGGCTGGCCTCAGCAACAGGGGATGGTCAGCAACGATGGAGAAGATGGCCTGGGATGGAGGGCAATTAATGGAAGTGCAAATGGTGGCAAGAACCAGGCGACAGCTGACAAGGACTGAAGGGCGATGAGCAGCAGGAGATAACCCATTTGTGGCAGCGGAGCTGAAAGGTGACATCATGTGACACTACTTTGGGGGCCCATTAAGACTTTCTTGCCCTAGGGCCCTCACAAACCTGGCCCTCTACATTTTGGAAGGATCTCAGCCCTTGTGACCTTGCTATATCTCGTTCCAGCTCCCTCCACCCCGGGCCTGTCTCCTTTTATCCGTGGTCGTCCTGCACGTGTCTTTCCGGAACGTCTTCTTCTGCCCCGTCACTTCCATGGCCATTGTCTGCATAGCGATGAACCCGATCTGTCTATAGCCGCGTTGTAGTAACCGCTGGCTGCACCTGTCTTCAGTCAGCTGTCCCTGTCTCATCTCGCGCTCTCGATGGTCTCTCTCTCTCTAGCTGTCTCTTCATCAGCTGTCTCTGCAGAGCCGGAGGATCTTTGTGTTCTTCCCCTTTCCACTTCTAAATCTACTTAACGTGGAGAAGTTATGCGCGGCATTCACCGCTCTCGTTGACCGCGGCCTCAGTCTAGCCGGCGAGGCTAATGAAAGTTGGCTCGGCATCAAAACTCCCTTTTATTTAGTTTAATTTAATGACGCTTTTTATTTGTTCAGGAGACGTATTTGCTGCAAATCCGTTGAAGAGTCCTTGTGGGGGACGCGTATGTGGCGACAGCTGCCATTGACAATCTTGCTCGCGGCATCTCCTGACCGTCATCATCACGTTTCTGTTTTCGGCTTTCCCAGCGGTGCTTCAAATGCGTGAAGCTGTGAAACTTTGCCTCTTAAAGTGGACCAAAACCCACCCTGGAGTCTGAGACTCCAGGGCAGGCATACTCCCTACCCCTGGGACATCCAGATTCGGGGTGCCCTGCTGTGTGATACCCCCCAAGTCGTCCAGGTCCAGCGGCGTATGCGCGAGCAGCAGCCTCATCCCCGCTGTCCCTTTAGCAGGGCGAGCGCCTGCGCCAGGTATTTGTGGATGGCTGTTGGGGGCATGCTCCCTGTTAGAGGGTAGCAGGGGATGTGACCCCCAGCACACTTGGATGCGCTTGCCTTAGACGAGCTATTAGATGAAGGGACGGTCTAACGGCGCATGCGCGAGCAGCAGCCTCATCCCTGCTGTCCCTTTAGCAGGGCGAGCACCTGCGCCAGGCATTTGTGGATGGCCGTCGGGGGCATGCTCCCTGTTAGAGGGAAGCAGGGGATGTGGCCCCCAGCACACTTGGATGCGCTTGCCTTAGGCGAGCTATTAGATGAAGGAGTGGTCCTACGGAGCATGTGCAGCCTCTCGTCCAATCAGTGCACCCCGATCCCCTCGAGCCTCTCCGTCCAGGAGCTCGTCTAATGCAAGCAGATCCGAGCGTGCTGATTGGTTGAGAGGCCGCGCATGCGCCATAGGACTGAGAGGTGAGTTCGTTCAGGTGACCTGGGGGGTTTCACACAGCAGGGTACCCCTGATTAGGGTGTCCGAGGGGCAAGTACCAAAACCCAGGATAGTCTAAATCCCTGTTTTTTTTAGCTATCCTGGGTTTTGGTCCTTGCCCTGCTGTGTGAAACCCCCAGGTCGCCCAATCTGACTTACCCTTCCCTGGTCCTACTGCGCATGCGCGGCTTCTCGTCCAATCAGTGCACTTAGATCCTCTCTCGCCCCTTCGTCTACGACGAGTGGATTTGAGCGCACTGGCGAGGGTGAGGGCACATGACGGCTGTAAAGGAGGGTGAGGGCACATGACGGCTGTAAAGGAGGATGAGGGCACACGACGGCTGTAAAGGAGGCTGAGGGCACACGACGGCTGTAAAGGAGGGTGAGGGCACACGGCGGCTGTAAAGGAGGCTGAGGGCACACGGCGGCTGTAAAGGAGGCTGAGGGCACACGGCGGCTGTAAAGGAGGCTGAGGGCACACGGCGGCTGTAAAGGAGGCTGAGGGCACACGGCGGCTGTAAAGGAGGGTGAGGGCACACGACGGCTGTAAAGGAGGGTGAGGGCACACGACGGCTGTAAAGGAGGGTGAGGGCACATGACGATTTTTGGAGTTGGGCTTATGTTTCACGTATTAGGTAAAGAAAATCTCCCTAGGCTTTGTTTTTGGGGTAGGTCTTATTTTGGGGGAACAGCGTTTACGTGATGTATGTCCCCTAGTTTGAACTGAGCTCCAGTATTCAGACTATATATGATGCCCAGCAGCAGTGTTCTGTGCAACTAACATTGAAGCCTATTTCCTGGGCAGACATTCTGATTGGGTGTCTGGGGCCCTGCAATTAGGATTATGTGGCCCCCGGTGATGTCACAATGCTCCAGCGCGGCCCCTCATTGGAGGAGACTCTCGGTCAGATACCGCTGCAGCCTGTGAATAATGGATGAGTGGTGACGAGATCAGAGAACTTTATGATGGAGATTATAAAGATTGCCGAGTTAATTGGCTGCGGAGCGGGATTAGCGAGCTAATAACGGGGGACAGGAAAATGCTAATGACATCACATTAAAGGAAGAGGGCAAGGAAGGCTGCGCTTTATCACCAACCTGCACAGTGATGCCGCTTTGGGCAGGAGCTAGAACTGGAAGCAAGGGAACGGACTGGAAACTAGAACTGGAAGCAAGGGACGGACTGAGAACTAGAACTGGAAGCAAGAGACGGACTGGAAACTAGAACTGGAAACAAGGGACCGACTGAGAACTAGAACTGGAAACAAAGGATGGACTCGAAACTAGAACTGGAAACAAGGGACGGAATGAGAACTAGAACTGGAAGCAAGGGACATACTGGAAACTAGAACTGGAAGCAAGGGATGGACCGGAAAATAGAACTGAAAGCAAGGGACGGACCGGGAACTAGAACTGGAAGCAAGGGACGGACCGGGAACTAGAACTGGAAGGAAGGGATGGACTGGGAACTAGAACTGGAAGCAAGGGATGGACTGGGAACTAGAACTGGAAGCAAGGGACGGACCGGAAAATAGAACTGAAAGCAAGGGACGGACCGGGAAATAGAACTGGAAGCAAGGGACGGACCGGGAAATAGAACTGGAAGCAAGGGACGGACCGGGAAATAGAACTGGAAGCAAGGGACGGACCGGGAACTAGAACTGGAAGCAAGGGACGGACCGGGAACTAGAACTGGAAGCAAGGGACGGACTGGGAACTAGAACTGGAAGCAAGGGACGGACTGGGAACTAGAACTGGAAGCAAGGGACGGACCGGGAACTAGAACTGGAAGCAAGGGACGGACCGGGAACTAGAACTGGAAGCAAGGGACGGACCGGGAACTAGAACTGGAAGCAAGGGACGGACCGGGAACTAGAACTGGAAGCAAGGGACGGACCGGGAACTAGAACTGGAAGCAAGGGACGGACCGGGAACTAGAACTGGGAGTGATGGGCGGAGCGGGAGCTAGAACCGGGAGCAAGGGGCGGACCTTGATCTAGCTCCCTCTTTCTACCTAGCTCCCTCTTTCTACCTTTCCATCTATCCCTTTATCTCACTCCCTACCTCGCTCTAGTTCTCTCTCTTTACCTCGCTCTATGTCTTTCTCTATCTCGCTCTCTCTCTTCCACGGTCTAACTCTCTTTCTCTTTAGCACTCTTTCTACCTCTCTTTCTATGTTTATCTATCCCTTTATCTCACTCTCTTTCTCTCTCTCTCTTTCTCTCTCCCACACTCTAGTTATCTTTCTACCTCACTCTTTACCTCTCTCCAGGTCTCTTTCTCTTTAGCTCTCTTTCTACCTTGCTCTAGCACTTTATCTAACTATCTGCCTCGCTCTATTTCTGTCTATCTCACTCTTTATCTGTCTCCATCTCTCTCTCTCGCTCTGTTTCTAACTTGCTCTAGCTCTCTTTCTATGTTTCTCTATCCCTTTATCTCTCTCGTTTCCCCGCTCTGATTCTTTCTCTGTCTTTCTCTCTCTTTACCTCTCACTAGCTCTATCTCTTTAGCTTTTCTACCTCGCTCTATGTCTCTCTCTCGCGCGCGCTCTGCCTCGCTCTAACTCTCTCTTTCTACCTTTCCATCTTGCTCTATCCCTGTATCTCAGTCTCTACCTCTCTCCGGTTCTCTCTTTAGCTCTCTCTCATATATATATATATATATATTAGAGATGAGGGAACTTTTGAAAAATTAGATTTGGACGATTTGCCGAATTTTCCGGGAAAAATCGTTTCGGTCTGAATTTATTCGCGACGAATTGCTATTAAAAATGGCTATTTCTTGGCATCCGAGAGCCTCCATAGGGTTGCAGAACGTTTTGCTTGCCTGTAACATGCATAGGATGCATGCTGGGTTAGTGAAATAATATTGTAAAGAAGTATGACATTCAGAGGCGTCGCTATTAGATTCGCTTTCGCAGAGCGGCACAATTTGAGAGCCTTGAGGTGGCATCAGCATGATGAGCCCATAAATTGCCTGAAAAACACACCCTAAATTTGGCAGCAGCAAAGGGAGCCCATATGATGCCTGAAAGACACATTGAAGTTGGCAGCAGCATAGGGAGCCCATATATTGCCTGAAAGAGACACTGGAGTTGGCAGCAGCATATGGAACCCATATATTGCCTGAAAAACACACCCTGGAGTTGGCAGCAGCATAGGGAGCCCATATATTGCCTGAAAAACGCACCCAGGAGTTGGCAGCAGCATTAGGAGCCCATATATTACCTGAAAAACACACCCTGGAGTTGGCAGCAGCATAGGGAGCCCATATATTGCCTGAAAAACACACCCAGGGGTTGGCAGAAGCATAGGGAGCCCGTATATTGCCTGAAAAACACACCCAGGAGTTGGCAGCAGCATAGGGAGCCCGTATATTGCCTGAAAAACACACCCTGGAGTTGGCAGCAGCATAGTGAGCCCGTATATTGCCTGAAAAACACACCCTGGAGTTGGCAGCAGCATAGGGAGCCCATATATTGCCTGAAAAGCACACTGGAGTTGGCATCAGCATAAGGAACTCATATATTGCCTGAAAAACACACCCAGGAGTTGGCAGCAGCATTAGGAGCCCATATATTGCCTGAAAGAGACACCCTGGAGTTGGCAGCAGCATTAGGAGCTCATATATTGCCTGAAAAACACATTGGAGTTGGCAGCAGTATTAGGAGCTTGTATATTGCCTGAAAAACACATTGGAGTTGGCAGCAGCATAGGGTGCCCATATATTGCCTGAAAGACACACCCAGGAGTTGGCAGCAGCATTAGGAGCCCATATATTGCCTGAAAGACACACTCTGGACTTGGCAGCAGCATAGAGAGCACATATATTGCATGAAAAACACACCCAGGAGTTTGCAGCAGCATAGGGAGCTCATATATTGCCTGAAAAACACATTGGAGTTGGCAGCAGTATTAGGAGCTCATATATTGCCTGAAAAACACACCCTGGAGTTGGCAGCAGCATTAGGAGCCCATATATTGCCTGAAAGACACACTCTGCCTTGGCAGCAGCATAGGGAGCCCATATATTGCCTGAAAGACACACAGTGGAGTTGGCAGCAGCATAGGGATCCCATATATTGCCTGAAAGAGACACCCTGGAGTTGGCAGCAGCATTAGGAGCTCATATATTGCCTGAAAAACACATTGGCGTTGGCAGCAGCATAGGGAGCCCATATATTGCCTGAAAGACACACAGTGGAGTTGGCAGCAGCATAGGGAGCCCATATATTGCCTGAAAAACACACCCGGGAGTTGGAAGCAGCATTAGGAGCCCATATATTGCCTGAAAAACACACCCTGGAGTTGGCAGCAGCATAGAGAGCCCATATATTGCCTGAAAGAGACACCCTGGAGTTGGCAGCAGCATTAGGAGCTCATATATTGCCTGAAAAACACATTGGCATTGGCAGAAGCATAGGGAGCCCATATATTGCCTGAAAGACACACACTGGATTTGGCAGCAGCATAGGAAGCCCATATATTGCCTGAAAAACACACCCTGGAGCTGGCAGCAGCATAGGGAGCCCATATGTTGCCTGAAAAACACACCCTGGAGTTGGCAGCAGCATAAGGAACCCATATATTGCCTGAAAGACACACTCTGGACTTGGCAGCAGCATAGGGAGCACATATATTGCATGAAAAACACACCCAGGAGTTGGCAGCAGCATAGGGAGCTCATATATTGCCTGAAAAACACATTGGAGTTGGCAGCAGTATTAGGAGCTCATATATTGCCTGAAAAACACTCAGGAGTTGGCAGCAGCATTAGGAGCCCATATATTGCCTGAAAAACACACAGTGGAGTTGGCGGCAGCATAGGGAGCCCATATATTGCCTGAAAGACACACCCAGGAGTTGGCAGCAGCAGCAGCATTAGGAGCCCATATATTGCCTGAAAGACACACTCTGGACTTGGCAGCAGCAGAGGGAGCACATATATTGCCTGAAAACACACCCTGGAGTTGGCAGCAGCATAGGGAGCCCATACATTGCCTGAAAAACACATTGGAGTTGGCAGCAGCATAGGGAGCCCATATATTGCCTGAAAGAGACACTGGAGTTGGCAGCAGCATTAGGAGCCCGTATATTGCCTGAAAAGCACACCCTGGAGTTGGCAGGAGCATAGGGAGCCCATATATTGCATGAAAGACACACCCTGGAGTTGGCAGCAGCATTAGGAGCCCATATATTGCCTGAAAAGCACATTGGGGTTGGCAGCAGTATTAGGAGCCCATATATTTCCTGAAAAACACATTGGAGTTGGCAGCAGTATTAGGAGCTCATATATTGCCTGAAAAACACATTGGAGTTGGCAGCAGTATAAGAAGCTCATATATTGCCTGAAAAACACATTGTAGTTGCCAGCAGTATTAGGAGCTTATATATTGCCTGAAAAACACACCCAGGCGTTGGCAGCAGCAGAAGGAGCTCATATATTGCCTGAAAGACACACCCTGGAGTTGGCAGCAGCAGAAGGAGCTACCATGCATCAGCTACTGGTGGATGAAAATCCAGGCTGATCCATGCCTGATTCATCTTCACAAAGGTGAGTCTCTCCACGTGGACAGACAAGTTCTCCTTGGCGTTACTATGGCCCCTGCAGCACTAAAGACCCGCTCAGATGGCACACTACTGGCCAGGCAGGACAGCTTTCCCAGGGCAACCTCTGCCAGTTGCGGCCACAAGTCAAGCTTGGCTGCCCAGAAGTCCAGCGGATCCTCAAGGTGCGTTGGCATGGTCATTTCAAGGTATGACGCTACCTGCTGGTTCAGGTCCTGCTCCAGGTCTTCCTGCTGCTCATGAGTAGACTCACTATGCGGGTGCAGAAAGCTACTCATTAGCGACTGAAGACTGAGGCTGCTGCTGATGGAGCTGCTGCTGCTCCTGCCACCCCCCGGCAGCCATGGCAGTGGAAGGTGAGTGCAGAGGTCCCCCCGAGTCAGACCTGCGAGAGTATGGACCATGGTGCAGATAGGCATCGGCCAGCTGACTACGTAGAATGTCTCTGTAGTAGGTCAGTTTGTCCTCCCTCTCAGTGGGTTTTAAAAAATGCCCCCATTTTGTGCCGGTAGCGAGGGTCCAATAAGGTGGAGAGCCAGAAGTCATCCCGCAGAAAAATGGAGACAAATGGCACGATGCATGCTCACGTGTGCATGCATCGTGCCATTTGTGCAAGTGACTCTGAGAGACTACCTGTCTCCATCTCCACTGCATACTGCCACGGTGCGTCTGGGTCCTCTGTCTCACCTTCCTCACAACCCTCTAGCTCCACTGGCTGCTCTTTTTTTTTTTTTTTTTATACTGACTGCTCCTGCTCCTCCTCTCCTGTCAGATGACTAGATAAACCACCCATTTCGCCAAAACTAAACTGCGCTTCACTGTGCTGCTCCTCCTCCTCCTCAGCTCCCAAGGGGTTTATGTGGCCGTGAAATGTATGCACCATGTCTCCAGTGCCCTGACCAGCCATGGTTTCCAATATGTGTTGTATTACATGAAGCAGCGGAATCATGTCGTTCATGCCGTAATCATGGCAACTGACAAAGTGGCTTCCTCAAAGGGCCTGAACAAACGGCATGTATCACGTATGAGCTGCCACTGGTTTACATTGAAGTTACACAGGGGAGTCCCCCTATCTGTTTGGATCATCAAGAAATCAGTGATGGCTTTTCTCTGTTCGTATAGTCGATCCAACATATGGAAGGTGGAATTCCAAATCAGACTATGTTGGGGGATACCATTCTGACGCTGTAGCTCAAGAAGGGTGTGCTTGGCGGTGTAGGAGTGGCTGAAGTGCATGCAAAGTTTCCTTCCTGTTAGGATGTCTTGCAGATGGGGGAAAGACTTCAAAAAACACTTGACAACTAGGTTGAACACGTGTGCAATACAGGGCGCATGGCTCAGGCTTCCTTGTCGCAGTGCAGACAAAATGTTACTCCCATTGTTAGTCACCATGGTTCCCATTTCCAATTTTGGCGGAGTAAGCCATGTTTTGATTTCTTGATGAATGAATTTCAGGAGCTCCTCCCCTGTGTGCCTCCGTTCGCCAAGGCAAACCATGTGAAGCACAGCGTGACATCGCCGTGCCCTGCACATATGGTAGGCTGAAGGGGCATTGAGAATTGACCGTACAGTGGAGGCTGAGGAGACGGCGGAGGATGAGGAGGCACACTGTGACAGGCAAAACGGCCTGGGAGTGTGGAGGCCGAAGCGGCGTGACCTGTCCAAGTTGCTGTGCAGGAACCACATTCACCCAGTGGGCCGTAAAGGACATGTATTGTCCCTGACCGTAGTTACAGCTCCAGATGTCGGCACTGCCATGCACTTTGGTGCACACCAACAGGCTCAAGGACTGGCCCACCTTCTGCTCAACAAATTTGTGCAGGGCTGGTACTGCCTTCTTTGCAAAGAAATGATGGCTTGGGACTCTCCACCTCGGCTCGGCACTAGCCATCAGCTCTCTGAAAGGTGCAGAGTCCACCACCGTAAAAGGGAGCGACTGCAGCACCAGCAACTTGGACCTGAGCACATTCAGCTTCTGCGCCATAGGATGAGTGGGTGCATACTGTTGTCTCTTTGACATGGCTTCGCTGATGGATTGCTGGCGGGATGACTGACTTTTAGTAGGAGGAGCAGGAGCATCTGGAGCTGCAGAGGATGGGTATGACGCACAGCTACCTTCGGCTGTGGTGCTGGAGCCTTGGCTGGGTGAAATTAGGAAGCGGAATGGCACTGGCTGACGCAGCAGGCTGGACCCCACTTGACGCTGGGCTGTGGTGCCAACATTGGGGCCCTGGCCACGCTTCACCTTCTGTCTACACATCTTGCATGTGGCCAGGTTACCCTCCTGCGGATGCTTGATGAAAAGGTGCCACACTGCAGAGTAGCTAATTTTCCCTCCAACAGACCGCACTAATTCACTGCTACTGCTGCCAACTCCAGGAACCCCTGCTCCACTACCTCCCGGGAAGGCAGCCTGCCGCGCAGCAAGTGCTCTACCACGCCCCCGGCCACGTGTGGCTCCATACATCCCAGTTCTGCCACCATGCTGACTGCCAACCCTACTACCACCTTGATGCCTCAGCTGCTGACTCTGGGGCAACCTGGGACCCTCTTCTCCTGATGATGATGAAGCCCGTTCTGCACCGGGTTCCCAAGTGCAATCGGCTTCATCATCATCATCATCGAGTTGTGTCTGCACGTCACTGATGTCCTCCTCGGTTTCCACAACAGCGTTTGCTGCAGGAGATGGAATGCTCGCCACACCACCTCCCAGGCCACTCTCCTCCTCAGTGTTTGTCTGCCTAGCAAAAGAAGTGGCGGATGTCTCCTCCATTTCTTGGCTGGGCAGTAGCTGCTGACTGTTCTCTAACACATCGTCCTCACTGAATAGTGGAGCTGAACCCAAAGCATAAGATACGTTGGCTGGAGGCACAGGACAGAGGCAATGGAAGGACAGGGGCTGCTCCCGGGCCATGCCAACTCAGGGTTGTGTCCGAGGAACCTACCGACTGTTGACTGGGGGTGTCAGATGTCACTTGTGATGAGGTCGATGACCGCGTTAACCAATCGATGACGGCAGATGCGTCAAGACACGACCGCTAGCAGATACCGGGAGATCAGGCCTCTCACCGTGACTCCTGCTGCCACTCGCCCCTAGTCTGCTGCGACCTCTGCCTGATGAATCTAGGCCTCTCCTCGGTGCACATCCTGGCACATCTCTGCCTGACATTTTTACTGCATTTATGAGGGGAAAACAATAAACTACACTACACCTACAACAGTATTTTTGTTAACAGCAGGTGTGTAGAAAAGCTAGATCAAAATAGGCAGACACTGTAGCTAAAAGCTAATGCAAAAAGACACTGTCAGATGGTCTTACACAGGATGTCCCTGGTCAGAGTTAAATGCACCACAGGCAGTTTTAAAATGTATTTTTTGTTAAAAAAGGGAAAAAAAGGTAAAGATGCAGGTACTCTTAAAAGCTAAGTGCTAGTATTCGGGTGCTTTAAACTGTCTATCTGTCTATCTATCTATCTATCTATCTATCTCATATCTATCTATCTATCTATCTATCTATCTATCTATCTATCTATCCCATATCTATCTATCTATCTATCTATCTATCTATCTATCTATCTCATATCTATCTATCTATCTATCTATCTATCTATCTATCTATCTATCCCATATCTATCTATCTATCTATCCCATATCTATCTATCTATCTATCTATCTATCTATGTATCTATCTCATATCTATCTATCTATCTATCTATCTATCTCATATCTATCTATCTCATATCTATCTATCTCATATCTATCTATCTCATATCTATCTATCTCATATCTATCTATCTCATATCTATCTATCTATCTATCTATCTATCTATCTATCTATCTCCTATCTATCTATCTCCTATCTATCTATCTCCTATCTATCTATCTCCTATCTATCTATCTCCTATCTATCTATCTCCTATCTATCTATCTCCTATCTATCTATCTCCTATCTATCTATCTCCTATCTATCTATCTCCTATCTATCTATCTCCTATCTATCTATCTCCTATCTATCTATCTCCTATCTATCTATCTATCTCCTATCTATCTATCTCCTATCTATCTATCTCCTATCTATCTATCTCCTATCTATCTATCTCCTATCTATCTATCTCCTATCTATCTATCTCCTATCTATCTATCTCCTATCTATCTATCTCCTATCTATCTATCTCCTATCTATCTATCTCCTATCTATCTATCTCCTATCTATCTATCTCCTATCTATCTATCTCCTATCTATCTATCTCCTATCTCTCCATCTATCTATCTATCTCTCCATCTATCTATCTATCTCTCCATCTATCTATCTATCTCTCCATCTATCTATCTATCTCTCCATCTATCTATCTATCTCTCCATCTATCTATCTATCTCTCCATCTATCTATCTATCTCTCCATCTATCTATCTATCTCTCCATCTATCTATCTATCTCTCCATCTATCTATCTATCTCTCCATCTATCTATCTATCTCTCCATCTATCTATCTATCTCTCCATCTATCTATCTATCTCTCCATCTATCTATCTATCTCTCCATCTATCTATCTATCTCTCCATCTATCTATCTCTCCATCTCTCCATCTATCTATCTCTCCATCTCTCCATCTATCTATCTCTCCATCTCTCCATCTATCTATCTCTCCATCTCTCCATCTATCTATCTCTCCATCTCTCCATCTATCTATCTCTCCATCTCTCCATCTATCTATCTCTCCATCTATCTATCTCTCCATCTCTCCATCTATCTATCTCTCCATCTCTCCATCTATCTATCTCTCCATCTCTCCATCTATCTATCTCTCCATCTCTCCATCTATCTATCTCTCCATCTCTCCATCTATCTATCTCTCCATCTCTCCATCTATCTATCTCTCCATCTCTCCATCTATCTATCTCTCCATCTCTCCATCTATCTCTCCATCTATCCATCTCTCCATCTCTCCATCTATCCATCTCTCCATCTATCTATCTCTCCATCTCTCCATCTATCTATCTCTCCATCTATCTATCTCTCCATCTCTCCATCTATCTATCTCTCCATCTCTCCATCTATCTATCTCTCCATCTCTCCATCTATCTATCTCTCCATCTCTCCATCTATCTATCTCTCCATCTCTCCATCTATCTCTCCATCTATCCATCTCTCCATCTCTCCATCTATCCATCTCTCCATCTATCTATCTCTCCATCTATCTATCTCTCCATCTCTCCATCTATCTATCTCTCCATCTCTCCATCTATCTATCTCTCCATCTCTCCATCTATCTATCTCTCCATCTCTCCATCTATCTATCTCTCCATCTCTCCATCTCTCCATCTATCTATCTCTCCATCTCTCCATCTATCTATCTCTCCATCTCTCCATCTATCTATCTCTCCATCTCTCCATCTATCTATCTCTCCATCTCTCCATCTATCTATCTCTCCATCTCTCCATCTATCTATCTCTCCATCTCTCCATCTATCTATCTCTCCATCTCTCCATCTATCTATCTCTCCATCTCTCCATCTATCTATCTCTCCATCTCTCCATCTATCTATCTCTCCATCTCTCCATCTCTCGCTCTCTCCCTGCCTGATCTGCTCTGGCCGCAATACAGTGTCAAAATGATCTTCCGCAAATTGGCCGCCGCTTATATGGGGCTGTGACATCATCGGTAATCTGCTGATAGGTAGCATGTGACACCTACCCAGGATTCCTTGCCCCATGGGACATGTCCTGCGATGTGGATCCACCATTTTAGATGGGCTGTATAGCAGTAAATGGAGTTTTAAGGAAGTGATTCGAGCGATTGAATCGCAGCGATATTCGGAATCGTAACGAATCAAATTTTTCCTGAAATTCGTGACGAATTTGAGTTCGTCAGAATCGATTCGCTCATCTCTAATATATATAGATAGATAGGTAGATAGATAGATAGATATGAGATAGATAGATATGGGATAGATAGATAGATAGATAGATAGATAGATAGATAGATATGAGATAGATAGATATGAGATAGATAGATAGATAGATAGATAGATAGATAGATAGATATGAGATAGATAGATATGGGATAGATAGATAGATAGATAGATAGATATGAGATAGATAGATAGATAGATAGATAGATAGATAGATAGATAGATAGATATAGAAATAGATAAAAAGTGTTTCTTACAGTGTTAGTAGCAGATGACCAGAGATTTCCAGCTTTGCCCCACTGCGCCTGAAGGTCACTTCCTAGTTGCCAATAATGTCCAGCATATTACTTGTACGTGGCCACAGAACATGACGGCTCAAAAGAGTGATTATGCCCCAATTCTGATTTATCTATTAAAGGGCCGGGAAAGCAACATCTCAAAGGGGCAAAGGGGACAATGTTATCCCTACTAATTTGAGGGGGAATACCTCCATCTCTCCTATGGAATAAAAACGGAAGTTGTACTGTGTGAGACATCATGGGCTTTATTCATGAAGCTCTAGCGCCAGGTAGCATCAGGTAGCGTCAGGTGAACGCCGGACACGGCAGCAATTACACATTTATGAAGCCGAATCTGGTGAGCGACTACAACAGCGCCATGTAGCATCCGATTCATCATTATCCCTGGCTCAGCGTACAGCGCCGGCGTTCAGCCTTGCAGAGCGCCACGTCTTACCTCTCGCTACCTGGCGCTCCCCCATACATTTCTATGGACGATCCTTAAATCTCTTTCCTGGTCCCAATTTTATTTTATTTTTTTATTTAAAAATCTCAAATCTTTCTGACCTAGAAAATGACATTTTTGAAAACTTTTTTGATTAATAATCTTTTTATGCAGAATTTTCCTCACATGTCTGGTATCAAAGTGTTCATGTTACAATGTAATAACAATGTCATTCCATGTGTTTTCGCTTTGTTACTAGTGGATATATGTTCAGAAACAGACTTTAATCACACAGCCTCTACGGCACTATGGGCTACAACTACCCGATTTTGAGCGCCGGCGCTGTTTGAGGCTGTTTTTTTTTATGAATATGGTGCGAGTTGGTCGCACTGAGCTGGCGCTACCGTTAGCTCCCATACAGCGTAGTACTGTGACTCACACATCATATTCATCAATGCCGGACAGCGACTGAGGCGCCCTGAAACAATGATCCATGGCCGGCCACAGCGACTGCCAGTGGTCTCTCTGAAATCCGCTCTACAGACGCTCATCTGTCGCTACCTGGCGTTAGTAATGAATCAGCCTGTAAGTATAATTCATAAGGTATTTATCCCTTTGTAATGAGATAAAAAACACTTTATTTTAGACAAATGTATAAGATAACATCATTAATGAATTATTTTTTACGAACACTATAGATATAGAAGATGATGACGCTATATAAATAAACAATAATAATAATGTGGAGATAAAAATAATAATAATTAATAAATAATAATAATAATAATAATAATAATAATAATATGAAGTAATGAAGAGCTGATACAACAATGTGAAGAATCATGTTTTCTTATGAAATGACGTTTTGTACATTATATACTCGCTTAGGAATCCACGAAATACAGGAAGAGAGTTTTGTGTAATATAAGTATATCAATATCTTTTAATAGAATTTAAATAATAAAGGGAATATTTTAATAATGATCAGGAGGGGCCTAATCCTGATAGAAAATGTAAAAAAAAATCTATAAATAAACAATAGTAAATATTCACTGATCTGGATTAAGTACAAAGCTGGCACCTGATTGGTCGGGTGGATAAATGGCGCTGTGCGCAGGATCGATATGCGGCCGATTTAAGCCCGAATCTTCCTGATAGCCGCCCGCTTTCTCGATGGATGTTCAGTCGGTGTCTCCCCGAGATATAAATCGCGGTGCCGCCGCCCCGGGGACGGGTAGTTGCCATATTTCTCCTTTATTTGGCGGGTGGAAGCGGGTTGCGCTCGGTCACATCTGGAGCTCTCGCAGGAAGCCATTACCAGCTGTGAGCGGCCCGACATGTTGGCCAATAAATGTGAATTGTGACAGACAAGCAGATGCTATTAGACGTCATTTTCCTTTACGGGGCCCATTTACATCTTGTGAGGCGCCTGGCGCCCCCCTGAAGAAGAGCCCAGGCCCCCCAGATGCTCCTCCGCCGCGACCCCGCCACGTTCACCGAACTCCTTCCCAGTCTTCAGAATCTCTCTACTGGGGACCATACGCCGCCCATCAATTCTGCTTCATACGGCGGCGGCGTTCATTGTTCGCGGAGGTCGGGGCCGGGTTTGGCGTTTAGGCTGCTCCTCTAATGCTCGTGCCCCACTGGCAAGGGTGAGGACAGGGCGCAAGGGCTTAGATTCAGACAGCTCGTGGGGGTGCAGGGTGCAGGGTGCAAGGGGTTAAACCGGACCTTCAGCATCATTTAATGAAAAGCCCAAACCCTTAAAAAAAACAATTCCCCAGCATCTAAAATTTATATATTTTAAGTTTTTAGTCACTTTTTATTCTTTCCCCCCGCTGGGCTGAAACTCTGTTCAGGACTCTAGGATACGGGCGCGGCCATCTTGGTTCAGTAGCATCACATACTGAGGGGTCATAAGTGCAGGGGGCAGAGCAGAGCCGGGGTCAGGAAAAGCGGCACAGTCAGAAGACACTTCCTGTTTGCAGGCAGCCTGTACCGCCGTGGGCCACCATCTTGGATGTTTAAAGGCTCAGAAAATTCAGTAGATGCAGGTAGAATGATTTGTAATGTGGGCAATCTGTATGTACAGGGTGGAAACATACAAGATAGGCTCTTATTCAGGGTGAGGGTCCAGATTAATGTGGGCAATCTGTATGTACAGGGGGGAAACATACAAGATAGGCTCTTATTCAGGGTGAGGGTCCAGATTAATGTGAGCAATATGTATGTACAGGGGGGAAATATACAAGATAGGCTCTTATTCAAGGTGAGGGTCCAGATTAATGTGGGCAATCTGTATGTACAGGGGGGAAACATACAAGATAGGCTCTTATTCAGGGTGAGGGTCCAGATTAATGTGGGCAATCTGTATGTACAGGGGGGAAACATACAAGATAGGCTCTTATTCAGGGTGAGGGTCCAGATTAATGTGAGCAATCTGTATGTACAGGGGGAAATATACAAGATAGGCTCTTATTCAAGGTGAGGGTCCAGATTAATGTGGGCAATCTGTATGTACAGTGGGGAAACATACAAGATAGGCTCTTATTCAGGGTGAGGGTCCAGATTAATGTGGGCAATCTGTATGTACAGGGGGAAAATATATAAGATAGGCTCTTATTCAGGGTGAGGGTCCGGATTAATGTGGGCAATCTGTATGTACAGGGGGGGTAAACATACAAGATAGGCTCTTATTCAGGGTGAAGGTCAGGATTAAAGGGCGAGTCATATACATCTAAAAGGCTTCCCGGATCCTGACATACTGGAGTCACATGACAACACAAATCGGGTAATGTCATCCTCTGGGAGTTACTCTCTTCTATAATTTGCATATTATTGCCCTGCATCAGGGCCGGCTCCAGGGCAATAGAGTGTCAGTGGGCCCCTTGCGGTGTGCTCTGATACTCCGTACATGTCGATAAAGTTGCATGCATGGCGAATATGGGCAAAGAATAGAAAGAAATAATATTAGAAGGAACGTAAAGTATAAGAGAGAAGTAAAGAATGAAAGATTAGAAGGTTAGAAGGAAGGACGGAAAAAAAAGGAATAAATGGAAATAAATAAATGTAACAAATAAACGGAAAGAAAGAACAAAAGAAAAGAATGAATGACATAAACAAATAGAATGAATGACAAAGAAAGAATAAAAGGAATGACAGAAATAAGAACAGGAAAGAAGGAGAGAGAAGGAATGGTAGAAAATGGAAGAGATGGAAGGAAAAATGAATAGAAGGGCTGACAGAAAAAAAAGTGAAGGAATGACAGAAAACAATAATAGAATGATAGAAAGAAAAGGAATGACAGAACAAACAGATATAAGAAAGAAACAAAGAATAGATGGAACAAAAAGACTAGAAGGAAATTAATAAAAAGAATGAATGGCATACAAAAAAGAATAAAAGAAATGACAGAAATGAAAGCAGGAAAGGGAGAGAGAGAAGGAATGGTAAAAAAAAGTAAGAATAGGAACGACAGAAAAAAAAGAATGTGAAGAAATGACAAAACAATAATAAAATGAAGAAATGGCAGAACAAACAGATGAATGAAAGAAACAAAGAATAGAAGGACTGACAGAAATAATAGAAACAATAGTAACTGAAAGAAGAAAAGAGAATGGTGGAAAGAACAGATGAAAGAAACAAAGAGGCTGATTCATCACTAGCGCCAGGTAGCGACAGATGAGCGTCTGTAGCAGGCATTTTCAGAGCGCCCGCTAGTAGTAGCAGTGCTCGGCTGTGGGTCGCTAGTTTATAGCGACTCAGTCGCTGTGCAGCAATGATGAATACATTGTGAGGAGTCGCTATTTGACCAGTACAGCGCTGTATGGGAGCGCATGTTAGCGACTGCTCATAGCGACCGACTCACACCATATTCAGGAAAAAAACAGCCTCACAAATCTCTGGCGCTGAAAAATGCTTCTCTGAAGCCCAGAGCGCAGGAGGCTGTGTGATTAAAGTCTGTTTTTCAGCATCTATCCACTAGTAACAAAGCGAAAACATATGGAATTACATTGTAACAACATTGTAACATGACACTTTAATGGCAGAGCTGTAATGTCATTTCTGAAGAAATATATAAAAAATTTGTCAAAAACTGCTTATTCAATGCCAGAAGAGGTCACAGAATTATTTGAGATTTAAAAAAAAAAAACCCGTTTAAAGAGAAGAAAAGGATCGTCCATTGAAATGTATGGAGAGCGACAGGTAGCGAGAGGTCATACCTGGCGCTGTGCAAGGCTGAACGCCGGCGCTGTTCGCTGAGGCTGTGAAAATGATGAATCAGACGCTACATGGCGCTATCCCAGTCGCTAAACAGATTCTGCTTGATGAATGTGTAATTGCTGCCGTGTCCGGCGTTCACCAGTCGCTACCTCTCATTAACCAGTTGCTACCTGACGCTATCCCTTCATGAATAAGGGCCTAAGACATTGGCCTCGATTCAATAAAGGTAGATAAAAATTCTCATGGTAGTAAAAGATTCAATTCATGAGAAAAAGCCTGAGAATGTCACTGTTACTGAATCACCAGATAAAAAGACAATGAAAGTCAATGGCACTTTTTTTACTCCTAAGAAAAGTAGAGAAGTGTTTCCTCCTTTCTACACTGTAGTAAAAGCTGCCATTGACTTTCATTGTCTCCTATCTAGTGATTCAGTAACAGTGACATTCTCAGGCTTTTTTCTCATGAATTGAATCTTTTACTACCATGAGAATTTTTTTCTCCCTTTATTGAATGGAGGCCAATGTCTTTGTTTGACTTCTGAATATAAATGTTTACATAACAGAGATACTTTGTATCTGAATCTTTAGCCATATTCTCACAATGTTACACTGTGGATACATTTTTTGTTACATTTTTCTACTGATCCCAGAGCAGCTGCTTTTTTATTTTCCTAAAACCACAGAGTCAGCTCACAACAGGAAGAGATGGGCCTCCATTCAATAAAGGTAGACACAAATTCTCATGGTAGTAAAAAATTCAATTCATGAGAAAAAAGCCTGAGAATGTCACTGTTGCTGAATCACTAGATAAAAAGACAATGAAAGTCAATGGCACTTTTTTTACTCCTAAGAAAAGTAGAGAAGTGTTTCCTCCTTTCTACACTGTAGTAAAAGCTGCCATTGACTTTCATTGTCTTTTTATCTAGTGATTCAGTAACAGCGACATTCTCAGGCTTTTTTCTCATGAATTGAATCTTTTACTACCATGAGAATTTTTTTCTACCTTTACTGAATGGAGGCCATTGTCTATAAGATTCCCGGGTTGATCGATTCTCTCACCTTGGGGCATCCAGAATCTGTGTGACACCCCCCAGGTCGCCCAGTATACTCACCTTCTTTCCCGGTCCAACGGCGCATGAGCGAGCCGCATCCCCGTTATCCCTTTAGCAGGGCGTGTGCTCGCCCCAGGCATTTGTGATTGGCCGGCGCGCTCTCTGTTAGAGGGTAGAAGGGGATGTGGCCATCTGAGCACTTGCCTCCCTGGAGCCTAGCTGAGTTCACGTCAGCGCAGTCGAGCGCGCTGATTGGACGGGAGGCTGAGCATGTGACGTAGGACCGGGAAGAGGTGAGTTAGCTTGGGCGACCTGAGGGGTTTCACACAGCGGGGCATCTCCGATCGGGGCAAGGACCAAACCCAAGATAGTCAAAATCCTGGGTTTTTGGTCCACTGTAATAATTAATAAGTCTTAATAATTAAGTCAAACATATATATATATATATATATATATATATATATATATATATAGTCACCCTTAAAAGGACATCCCAGGCAAAGGGTGCTCCTGCTTTCTCCTCCATGTTGACCCTCTGGAGCTCCATCTTTCATCCAGCCTGCTTTATATTTCTCAATAACTCCCAGTAAACTCTCTCTCCCTTCTGCGGAGCCTCCTCAGCAGCCGATGTTGACTCACACATGTCTGTTGCAATGTGAGAGTCCCCTCAGAAGTCCGTGTTATTTTCGATTAACCCTGAAAAATGAGCAGAAGGGAAATAGGTTCAATAGGGTTTATCAGGGAATGCAAAGGGCTGGTGAATACAAGATGCTGGTCCTGACTGCCAGCACGGGTCAAGCAGAACGCAGGATAGTGTCCCTTTAAAGTGGACCAACACCCACCGCTGATCGGCCTGGGAATCTATAAGATTCCCGGGCCGATCAGCTCCCTCCCCACGAAATCGGGATGCCCCGCTGTGTGAAACCCCCCCTCCGGACGCCCACAAACCTTACCTTCTCCTCGGTCCAACGGCGCATGCGCGGGCGGCCGCCACCGCCGCCTCTTGCGCGTCCCTCTAGCAGTTTGTGAATGGCCGGCGCGGGCGCGCTCCCTGTAAGAGGGACGCGTGAAAGGAGGACTCCAGCGGCCTCAGCTTGCCTCGCCGTTTGTCCGTCGGCGGTGAGGTGAGTTTTTTGGGGCTTTCTGGGGGGTTTCAGCAGCATCTCTCCCTCCTGCTGTGCAATGTAACAAGCAGGATGAGTCATCCTCTTACACCGTAATGGCCAGCCAGCTCCCTGCTGTGTAATGCGGCACATTGTAATCGCCAGGCTCTGGTTAAAATTATAAATGTGACCCTATTGTCATATAGTGTATATAGGACAGAGGGGCCTGCTATTAAAACGTAAAGAGCTCGCAGCTGGCTCCCAGCTTTCTGCCACATGTGAGTGATTTCTCCATCACAGAGCTGCGATAGAGAGCTCACAATGAAGAATGCTGCCGCCAGAGAGCTCTACACTGAACCCCGAGACCCAGGGCAGCTAATCCAGGGGCCCCTAATGCTGGCCCTGCGTGTAAGTCTATGGAGGGAGATTGGGGGGCACTGCTACCAGTTCTGGGAGTTACATGAAGCTGGCTTGGTCCTGGTGATGAAGATGGCATCTCTTTCCATCAGATTAGCGCCTCAGCCTCTTCCTCCCCCTCAGTCTATGGAAGCGATTCACCTGTAGGGAGAGGTATGCAGCGTTAGCAGGTGCCCATCACCCTAAACCAACTCCCACTCGTCGCATCACTTTCGCCCAGCCTGCAAATGATACAGCGGGCTCAGCATATCAAGAGGGACAACGCTCGGGACACAGGTGATGAGAGGTAAGTATAAAAGCAGCACCTCGCAGATGAGCACGTCCCCTCACCCTTAGAAGCGGCACGGGAGCCGCGTGCGCGGGTGTTCTGCCTCTCTTCCCCTTCTCCTGTGTATTGTGGACGGTTGATTCATCTTTAATATTCGCCTGGTAACTTTGCGCTGTGTCATTTGCACTTTTTGTGTCCTTTGATCGTCCAGTGGCGCTAATAGTTACTTTGTTTATTGCTTCAACTTGGATATTCTAAGCACATAGTGATGGTTTTTATTAAATATTTGTATTTATTACTTTATTCTTATTATTTGCTTGTATTTGACATTTTATTATTCTTATTAATGTGATGTGTGCTTGATACTTTAAACATGTTTCCACTGCAAATCATTGGGGGGGGGGGGGGGGGGCAATGGTCTTGGCTGGGGGCAATATGGAGGGAGGCAAAAGAGAACCAAGGGAATCCCGGCACAGGATCTGGGTGAGACACCAGCCAAATTGGCCACAAAGCAGTGCTGCCCACCAGGAATTCTCCCTGTGGCCCCTATGGCCGGTCCGCCCCTGCTGTGCATCATCCATACCTTTCAGCAGCACAGCGATGACATCATTGTGCATTACCCGTGAGGTCACTGCTTGGCGGTGGAAACATTTTTGCCAGTGGAGAGAAGAAAGGTGTTGGTGGGCGATGCAGTTTGGGGGTTAGAGCAGGGGGCGTACATACCATAGAGCAGCGCAGGCACCTGCCCCCCGGGCCCTTGGATAGAGGAGTAGCTGGGCTTACTGCCACCCGGGGCAAAGATTCAAAATGGCGCCCCCCCCTACCTGTGCTCAGGCCGCCCTTTGGCGCCTCCCTGACCTGCTGCACCCGGGGTAGGTGACCCCTCTGCCGCCCCCAGCTATGCCCCTGCATTGAAACAAGGGGTCCGGCGCAGCCTACCCACACTGCCTCCTCTGCATATATGCCCGCCCGGTGATACTTACCTACCTCCTTCCTCCACGCTGGCTTCTCCTGACCCCACCACTCGCCTCCATGCACCACCACCCCGCGCGCGCGCGCTGCACGCATCCCTCGACATGTCTTTGTGCGCTCCACGCACCATCCTTGCATCACATACCTTCAGGGCTGCATACCTTCCAAGTGTCCCTGATTTGGAGGGGCTGTCCCTCTTTTGAGTCCATGTCCCTCGTTGTTCTTCTCTGTCCCTCTTTGAGGTGTAACATGCAGATCTGCAGCAATAAATTATTAATTTGTCTATTTAAAGTGTTTCTATTGTAACTCTTACATCCTATCTCCTATCCATCCCTCAATGAGGGGGCGTGGCTTCATCCATCTCTCAATGAGGGGCGTGGCTTCATACATCCCTCAATGAGAGGGCGTGGCTTCATCCATCCCACAATCAGGGTGTGTGGCTTCATCCATCCCTCAATGGGGGCGTGGCCTAATTTAACAATTGTCCCTCTTTCCTACCCTGAAAAGTTGGAAGGCAGGGGTGGACTGGCCATTGGGAGACCCAGGACACTGCTTTGGGGCCAGTTGAGCTGCTGCTATTAACACCCACATCCAATCCCTGCCCCCTTTTAGTCTCCCTCTCAGCCTCACTGCACCCACAAGCCAGGTAACCCCACCCCCCAATGCTCTATCCCCGGCATCATGGTTGGGGGGGGGGGCTCAGCGATGATGTCTTGGGCTGGCCAGGGGCTGGTAAATTCCAGGGCTGTTTTTTTTGGCCCCAGTCCGCCATTGTTGGAAGCTATGGGGCTATGCCCCTGGGTAACAGAGCTCGTTTCTCGGCTCCTCTCATCCTCTCTGAGAAAGATGGTGACAGTTATTTGGAAAAGCTCCGGCTAAGCAGTAAAAATCTCCCAGCTGCCCTCGCGGGAGAGGTCAAGACGGGCCCATAACCCGGGGTTATCCTGGTCCATCTCCACTTCCCACACCAGACCTCACCTTCACCCTCCATGATGTTGGTTCGGGGGGGGGGGGGGGGGGCGGGCAACGCCGCATAGACTGAGGAAGAGGCCCGGCCCTAATCTGAAGGAAAGAGACGCCATCACCATCACCTGGACCAAGCCAGCTTCATGTAACTGGTAGCAGTGCCCCCCAATCTCCCTCCATAGACTCATACGCAGGGCCAGCATTAGGGGCCCCTGGATTAGCTGCCCTGGGTCTCGGGGGTTCAGTGTAGAGCTCTCTGACGGCAGCATTCTTCATTGTGAGCTCTGTATCGCAGCTCTGTGATGGAGAAATCACTCACACGTGGCAGAAAGCTGGGAGCCAGCTGCGAGCTGTTTACAGTTAACAATGGGCCGCTCAGGGTTTTTGACGGACCTAAAAGACTTTGGGGCATCCCAATTCAGCCAGCTCCCTGCTGTGTAATGCGGTATATTGTAACAGTCAGGCTGTGGTTGCAATTACAGCTGTAACAGGGACGTGGCCCTGCTGTGCTACATCATATATCAGCCAGGAGCTGATATAAATATAAAAGCGGAACGTTATATCAATAGGCTGTTATATCAATAGGCTGTCCCCGGAGTCTACAGCAAGTCCGGTTGCCTTGATTTATTTCCTACAGATGACGCCATGACCTGGATGGATAAGAATCTTTGCAGAAATACAGCAAGTGAAACAGGCAGGAAAATGAAAGTATATTCTATTATTAAAGAGGAACAAAAATCATTTTGAAAGACTCCAGGGCCCGCCAATACACCAGGACATTCGGATTTATATGTATGAAACTTTTCTTGCTGGCAATCCCACGGTGCATGCGCAGGCTTTGGCCGCTTTCCGGTTATTCAGTGATCTGGCACCGCGCCATTAAACCGGACCTTCAGCATAATTTAATGAAAAGCCCAAACCCAGCATCTAAAATTAATATATTTAAAGTTTTTAGTCACTTACTTATTATTCTTTCCCCCACTGGGCTGCAACTCTGTTCAGGACTTTAGGATACAGGCACCGCCATCTTGCTTCAGAAGCATCACATACTGAGGAGAGGAGAGTGGGATAAAGTACAGGGGGCGGGTTATAGTTGTGCTTTGCACAGACAGAGCAGAGATGGGGTCAGGGAAAGGACAACAATCCCAGAATGCAGAGTGACACAGTCAGAAGACACTTCCTGTTTGCAGGCTGCCTGATGACCCATGGTCCACCGTCTTGGATGGTCCCCCCAACCATGATGCCGGGGATAGAGCATTGGGTGTTGGGGTTACCTGGCTTTTGGGTGCAGTGGGGCTGAGAGGGAGACTAAAAACTTTAAATATATTAATTTTAGATGCTGGGTTTGGGCTTTTTATTAAATTATGCTGAAGGTCCGGTTTAATGGCGCGGCGCCAGATCACTGAATAACCGGAAAGCGGGCAAAGCCCGCGCATGCACTGTGGGATTGCCAGCAAGAAAAGTTTCATACATATAAATCCGAATGTCCTGGTGTATTGGCGGGCCCTGGAGTCTTTCAAAATGATTTTTGGTTTTCTTTAATAATAGAATATACTTTCATTTTCCTGCCTGTTTAAGCTTTAAAGTGGAAATAACCTGGAAATGTTACTTTCCTGGGTTTAGTCCCGTGCCCCCTGGGCATCCCGAATTGGTAAAACCCTCCAGTGCGCCCAGTAAAACTCACCTGGCTCCAGTGGCGCAGACGCGGGTTCTCATCCAATCAGAGCCGTTTGCTGTGTTTATAGCCTTTGGCAAAGGGCTCAGCTTGCCTTGAATGGGGAGCGCACACTGCCGCACTTCCCGCATCCCTGGTGGCGCACGCAGCCTATCTGAATGTCCAGGATGGGAGCGCGTGCATGATGCCCATTGTAAACAATCAGAGCCCGCACATGTGCCATTAGACCAGGGAAAGGTGAGATATTACTGCCGCCCGGGGGGTTTCACCCAGCGGGGCAGGGCATCCCGATTCGGGAAAGCTAGTGGCTGGCCCTGGAACCTTTCTAGGCCGGCCGCTGGTGGGGTTTAGTTCCGCTTTAATCAGTCACTTTTGTGCGCAATGGCTCCTCGGTGGAGTCTCTTGCAGCGAGCGGCCTCTCGGGGGTTAATGCGCAGTAAAAGCCGGCGGGATCGATGCCAGGTATGGATCATTGATTGTTTGAAAGAGTTGTAAATGGAGGAGCGGCATCAGCATCTCCCCGCGTCACGCACCAGAGCATCACCGTGATGAATCTGCGGCCGCAGCAATTAATCTCCACAGCTTCTAATGCACATTGCATGTAACCCCCCCCCGCCTGCCCCCCCCCTCGCCATGCCTGCGCTGACACAGGGCTGCTCCAACCCTAAAGGAAATGCATTCGCATATATTATACGGGACAGCCAATCACAGCCCAGCGCCAACTCCACTTGGGGACTTCACCTCGCGTTTTTTACTATGCTTAGGCCATTATTTAAGAAAGGATAGCGTCAGGTGGCGCCTGGTTAATGAGAGGTAGCGACAGGTAGCGACTGTTGAACGCCGGACACGGCAGCAATTACACATTTATCAAGCAGAATCTGTTTAGCGACTGGGATAGCGCCATGTAGCGTCCGATTCATCATTATCCCAGCCTCAGCGAACAGCGCCGGCGTTCAGCCTTGCACAGCGTCAGGTATGACCTCTCGCTACCTGTCGCTCTCCCATACATTTCAATGGACGATACTTTTCTTCTCTTTAAACTGGGTTTATATGTTTATTTTTTTTTTCCAAAAATCACAAATAATGTTGTGACCTCTTCTGACATTGAATAAGCAGTTTTTTCACATTTTTTTCATTTTTTATATACCGTATTTGCCAGCGTATAAGACGACTGGGTGTATAAGACGACCCCCCAACATTTCCACTCAAAATATAGAGTTTGTTATATACTCGCCGTATAAGACTACTCCCTCTTCCGCACACCGAATAAAACGTAAAAGAACATCAGACTACACTGCAGCTGCATCCCTGCTCGCCTTTAGTTTGGGATGTGCCCTATTCAGAATGTGTCCCAGCTAAAGGCAGAGTAGGGATGCAGCTGCAGTATAATGTGGTTTGGGCTCTGGGAAAAGGGCCAGATGGGGGTTTCACACAGTGGAGGATCACAATTTGGGATACCCCTGGAGTAGGGAACAAAACCCAGTGGGGCCTACCAAATTTGGAAGCCCCACTGTGTGAAATACCACCAACTGGCCTTTTTCCCAGAGCGCACATCCGATTACACTGCAGCTGCATCCCTGCTCGCCTTTAGTTGGGGACATGCCTGTGCTGACTATTCAGAATGTGTCCCAGCTAAAGGCATAGTAGGGATGCAGCTGCAGGGTAATGTGGTGTTGGCTCTGGGCCAATAGGGAGGGTTTTACAGTGGGGCATCCCGAATTGGAATGCCCCAGTGGGTTTGTTTTCGCTTTGTTACTAGTGGATAGATGCTGAAAAACAGACTTTAATCACACCGCCTCCTGCGCTCTGGGCTTCAGAGAAGCATTTTTCAGCGCCAGAGATTTGTGAGGCTGTTTTTTTCTTGAATATGTTGGGAGTCGGTCGCTATGAGCAGTCGCTAACATGCGCTCCCATACAGCGCTGTACTGGTCAAATAGCGACTCCTCACGATGTATTCATCATTGCTGCACAGCGACTGAGTCGCTATAAAGTAGCGACCCACGGCCAAGCACAGCAACTACTAGCGGGCGCTCTGAAAATGCCGCTACAGACGCTCATCTGTCGCTACCTGGCGTTAGTGATGATCAGCCTGCCCGTGGTGACGCTATATTAGCCTTGTCTGTCGCTCCTGTGGCGGATGAATCTTGTTACTGTGCTGATGTCATATGTGTCTCACTAAGTATTAAGCTATTTATGACTGTGGTGAAGTTTTTCTTGTATTTGAGCCTTTGCGAAGCTTTCTTTTCTGTATATAAGTATATTATAAATTCTTTTTATATCTCATTTAGAATAAAAGAACATTCTTTATTGGTTATGCTCTGATCTCTTTAAAACAATATAAAGAAGCTGCATTTATATTCGTAGCGCTGCCCTGGGCATTAATTAGTAAAATATCTGGTATCTGGGTGTGTGGCCACCACCAGCAAAACACCACAGAATCCCTTAGATGACCCAGGCGGAGGCTAGGGCCGGCTGCTTAGGGTTTTGTTCCACTTTAAAGGATTAGATTCAGGCTCGGACTGGCCCACAGGGTTACCATGGATGACCCAGGGGGAGGCTAGGGCCGGCTGCTTAGGGTTTTGTTCTACTTTAAAGGATTAGATTCAGGCTCGGACTGGCCCACAGGGTTACCATGGATGACCCAGGGGGAGGCTAGGGCCGGCTGCTTAGGGTTGTGTTCCACTTTAAAGGATTAGATTCAGGCTCGGACTGGCCCACAGGGTTACCATGGATGACCCAGGGGGAGGCTAGGGCCGGCTGCTTAGGGTTGTGTTCCACTTTAAAGGATTAGATTCAGGCTCGGACTGGCCCACAGGGTTACCATGGATGACCCAGGGGGAGGCTAGGGCCGGCTGCTTAGGGTTTTGTTCCACTTTAAAGGATTAGATTCAGGCTCGGACTGGCCCACAGGGTTACCATGGATGACCCAGGGGGAGGCTAGGGCCGGCTGCTTAGGGTTTTGTTCTACTTTAAAGGATTAGATTCAGGCTCGGACTGGCCCACAGGGTTACCATGGATGACCTGGGGGGAGGCTAGGGCCGGCTGCTTAGGGTTTTGTTCCACTTTAAAGGATTAGATTCAGGCTCGGACTGGCCCACAGGGTTACCATGGATGACCCAGGGGGAGGCTAGGGCCGGCTGCTTAGGGTTGTGTTCCACTTTAAAGGATTAGATTCAGGCTCGGACTGGCCCATAGGGTTACCATGGATGACCTGGGGGGAGGCTAGGGCCGGCTGCTTCGGATTGTGTTCCACTTTAAGAGATTAGATTCAGGCTTGGACTGGCCCACAGGGTTACCATGGATGACCTGGGGGGAGGCTAGGGCCGGCTGCTTCAGATTGTGTTCCACTTTAAAGGATTAGATTCAGGCTCGGACTGGCCCACAGGGTTACCATGGATGACCCAGGGGGAGGCTAGGGCCGGCTGCTTAGGGTTTTGTTCTACTTTAAAGGATTAGATTCAGGCTTGGACTGGCCCACAGGGTTATCATGGATTACCCAGGCGGAGGCTAGGGCTGGCTGCTTCGGATTGTGTTCCACTTTAAAGGATTAGATTCAGGCTTGGACTGGCCCACAGGGTTACCATGGATGACCCAGGGGGAGGCTAGGGCCGGCTGCTTAGGGTTTTGTTCCACTTTAAAGGATTAGATTCAGGCTCGGACTGGCCCACAGGGTTATCATGGATTACCCAGGCGGAGGCTAGGGCTGGCTGCTTCGGATTGTGTTCCACTTTAAGAGATTAGATTTAGGCTCGGACTGGGCCACAGGGTTACCATGGATGACCCGGGGGAGGCTAGGGCTGGCTGCTTCGGATTGTGTTCCACTTTAAAGTATTAAATTCAGGCTCGGACTGGGCCACAGGGTTACCATGGATGACCCAGGGGGAGGCTAGGGCCGGCTGCTTCGGATTGTGTTCCACTTTAAGAGATTAGATTTAGGCTCGGACTGGGCCACAGGGTTACCAGGGAATCCCCTGGATTCATCCCCAAAGCCTGAACTCATCTGAGGCGTCCCAAGCGCACACAGTGTGATAATAATGTGCTCATATGGCCAATGTGTGCTTGCGCATACAAAGGAATTCATGCTCGGCTTTTAATCCAACATAATCGCACACTAAACAGTTGCAACAGATGCTCTCTTACCATTATAATCCGGGCAGGTGCCACCAGAGCAATGTTATATTATGTCCATACAAGAATAAGGAGCATAATCCATAGGTGTGAGCAATCCATTGTCTATATATTAATCCAATGTTTCGGGGTGAACTGCACCCCATCATCAGGGATGGAGATAACTACACACTGGGGAACACACTAAGGGACAGTGAGCCGGAGTGGTGGGTCCCCCAGCCATGGGATGGGGCCCGGGGTACCTTGCCCAGTCATGTCCCATGGCCCCGAATATAACCTCGGGATACTGACATCTAAGTGTGGCTCAGGGCCCCCACAGTCACTTCTACTGGTGGGCATACCTCCAAAGTGTCCCTGATTTGGAGGGACTGTCCCTCTTTTGAGTCCATGTCCCTTGTTGTTCTCCTTTGCCCCTCTTTGAGGTGTAACATGCAGATCTGCAGCAATAGTTATTAAAGCAATATATTATTAATTAATGATTCATTTGTTTCTGTTGTTTCTATTGTTGTAACTGTTACAATGTATCTCCTATCCATCCCTCAATGAGGGGGCGTGGCTTCATCAATCTCTCAATGCGGGGCGTGGTTTCATTTGCATATTGATCATCTTTGCAGATCTGCAGCAATAATTATTATTAAAGCAATATGTTATTAATAAATTATTCATTTGTTTTTGTTTCTATTTTTGTAACTGTTACACCCAATCTCCTATCCATCCCTCAATGAGGGGGCGTGGCTTCACCCATCTCTCAATGTGGGGGCGTGGTTTCATTTGCATATTGATCATCTTTGCAGATCTGCAGCAATAACTATTATTAAAGCAATATGTTATTAATAAAGTATTCATTTGTTTCTGTTGTTTCTATTTTTGTAACTGTTGCAATGTATCTCCTATCTATCACTCAATGAGGGGGCGTGGCTTCATACAACCCTCAAAGCGGGGGCGTGGCTTCATTTACATATTGTCCCTCTTTGAGGTGTAACATGAAGATCTGCATCAATAAATGATTCATTTGCCTATTCAAAGTGTTTCTATTGTTGTGACTGTTACAATGTATCTCCTAGCCCCCCCTTAATGAGGGGGCGTGGTTTCATTCATCTCTCAATGAGGAGGTGTGGCTTCATTTACATATTGTCCTTCTTTGAGGTGTAACATGCAGATCTGCAGCAATAGTTATTAAAGCAATATATTATTAATACATGATTCATTTGTTTCTGTTGTTTCTATTGATGTAAGTGTTGCAACCTATCTCCTATCCCTCAATGAGGGGGCGTGGCTTCATTTGCATATTGATCATCTTTGAGGTGTAACATGCAGATCTGCAGCAATAAATGATTCATTTGCATATTGATCATCTTTGCAGATCTGCAGCAATAATTATTATTAAAGCAATATATTATTAAGAAATGATTCATTTGTCCCTGTTGTTTCTATTGTTGTAACTCCTATCCATCCCTTAATGAGAGGGCGTGGCTTAATGCATCTCTCAATGAGGAGGCGTGGCTTCATTTTACAATGGTCCCTCTTTCCCACCCTGAAAAGTTGGAAGGTATGCTAGTGGGCCCCATTGCTGCTTTGTTGGCGATCACCGCCTGGTAATTGTGTTACAGTCATATACTTATTTATGATATGTCACATGATTAATGTTCTATACTGTCATACTGTATGCGCTTGTTGTGCCTTTCTGGTATGATGCAGACATGTCTTACTGACCAGAATCATATGTTCTGATATACGTACCATATTGTATATATCGCCTATACTGGTCGGTACCTATGGATCCCCTACTCGTCAGGATGGTCACCCACCTCATAGACCCCTATGGTAACCTTTTACCTTATTATATAGCGACACTTACTGGTTAAAGCTATAGAGTTAAATATCCATATTTACATTTTCCTGAGCTCCAATGAATTCATTGTATAGTACAAATGACATCCTTTCACTTGAACTAATTGTACAGTGTCTTGTCCTATATTATGTGTAATAACACACATTTACTTGCATAACTAATATCTGTGTTTGATGCGCATTGATCCTCATCCTTTGTGTATGTTATGCTGATGGGCCCCAGGAACCTCAATCTGACCTTAATTACATTACATCCATTTCCCCTTCATCTCAGGGGGAATCCCAGACGGACGCTTTTCACTCACCTCTTCCTGTGGTCCAATGATGATGATGTCATACGGCAAACAGCGCTCATTGACTGCAATGGAAAGTGGGCGCTTTCTTTTTTTTTTCCTGGCATTCCTATTGTTCTTTCTTGGTTTCTGTCATTCATTCTATGCGTTTGCTCTTTCTAATTTCTTTTTCCTTCTTTCTTTGTTTCTTTCCATTTATTCTTTTTGTTCGCTCCTTTTTCATTTCTTCATTCTTTCGTTCTTTCTTTTCTTTTTGTTCGCCCCTTTTCCTTTTATTTCGTTCTTTCTTTCCATCTTTTCTTTTTATTCACCTTTCTTTCTTTCGTTCTCTCTTTCTTATCACTCTCTTTCTTTCTTTCTTTCTTATCACTCTCTTTCTTTCTTTCTTATCACTCTCTTTCTTTCTTTCTTTCTTATAACTCTCTTTCTTTCTTTCTTATCTCTTTCTTTCTTGCTTTCTTTCTTATCACTCTTTTTTCTTTCTTTCTTATCAATCCCTTTCTTTCTTTCTTATCACTCTCTTTCTATCTTTCTTTCTTATCTCTTTTTTTCTTTCTTTCTTTCTTTCTTTCTTATCACTCTCTTTCTTTCTTTCTTTCTTTCTTATCACTCTTTCTTTCTTATCACTTTCATTTCTTTCTTTCTTTCTTTCTTTCCACTCTCTTTCTTTCTTTCTTATCACTCACTTTCTTTCTTTCTTTCTTTCTTTCTTTCTTTCTTTCTTTCTTTCTTATCACTTTCTTTCTTATCACTTTCTTTCTTTCTTTCTTATCACTTTCTTTCTTTCTTTCTTTCTTTCTTTCTTTCTTTCTTTCTTATCACTTTCTTTCTTTCTCTCTTTCTTGTCACTCTCTTTCTTTCTTTCTTTCTTTCTTTCTTATCACTTTCTTTCTTTCTTTCTTTCTTTCTTTCTTTCTTTCTTTCTTTCTTTCTTTCTTTCTTATAACTCTCTTTCTTTCTTTCTTATCTCTTTCTTTCTTGCTTTCTTTCTTATCACTCTTTTTTCTTTCTTTCTTATCAATCCCTTTCTTTCTTTCTTATCACTCTCTTTCTATCTTTCCTTCTTATCTCTTTTTTTCTTTCATTCTTTCTTATCACTCTCTTTCTTTCTTTCTTTCTTATCACTCTTTCTTTCTTTCTTTCTTTCTTTCTTTCTTTCTTATCACTCTCTTTCTTTCTTATCACTTTCTTTCTTTCTTATCACTCACTCTCTTTCTTTCTTTCTTATCACTTTCTTCCTTTCTTTCTTTCTTATCTCTTTCTTTCTTTCTTTCTTATCACTTTCTTTTTCTTTCTTTCTTTCCACTTTCTTTCCACTTTCTTTCTTTCTTATCACTTTCTTTCTTATCTCTTTCTTTCTTTCTTTCTCTCTTTCTTATCACTCTCTTTCTTTCTTATCTCTTTCTTTCTTGCTTTCTTTCTTATCACTCTTTTTTCTTTCTTTCTTATCAATCCCTTTCTTTCTTTCTTATCACTCTGTTTCTATCTTTCTTTCTTATCTCTTTTTTTCTTTCTTTCTTATCTCTTTCTTTCTTTCTTTCTTATCACTCTCTTTCTTTCTTTCTTTCTTTCTTTCTTATCACTTTCTTTTTCTTTCTGTCTTTCCACTTTCTTTCTTTCTTATCACTTTCTTTCTTTCTTATCACTTTCTTTCTTTTTTTCTTTCTTTCTTATCTCTTTCTTTCTTTCTTTCTTTCTTATCACTCCCTTTCTCTTTATTACTTGTAGTGTCACACCACACCACAGGGCCCGCATAAACCCGGAGCCGGCATTTGTGAATGGCCGTCGCGGGCACGTTCCCTATTAGAGGGAAGCGGGGGATGCAGCCGTCAGTGCGCTGACAAGAGGCCGCGCATGCACCATAGGACCAGGCTTAGGACCAGGCTTCCGCCATCGGGGTGTTTAGGGGCGAGGACCAAAACCCAGGATTTTCACTATCCTTTCCCCCGATCGGAGATGCCCCACTGTGTGAAACCTCCCAAATCACCGAGCGCAACTCACCTCTTCCTGGTCCTACGGCGAATGCGCGGCCTCTCGTCCAATCAAATGCTCGGAGCCGCTGACGTCACGCCTAAGGCCAGCGGTTCCCTCTAACAGGGAGCGAGCCCGCGTCATCCATCCACAAATGCCTGGCGTGCGCCCTGCTAGAGATGTAGCCGGGATGCGTCCGCGGCTGGCGCTTGCGCCGTTGGACCGGGAAACAAGGTAAGTGTATGGGGCGACCTGCGGGGGAATCAATCAGCCGATCGCGCTGGGTTTTGGTCCACTTTAAGGGGGACCTCTAGCTTTTCATAGCTCTATGTTCCTCAGGTTCGGGGATCTTCCCATCATGCACTGTGCTGCTCTTCATAAACCCAAAAACACATCCCATAGACTTAAATGGAGTTCCCCAGAAATTCAGCCACTGGACTGAGCCATCATAAAGGGGGATTCCGCTGCCAGCTGCAAATGAATTATTATGTATATTATTATTATTATTATTGTTTATTTATATAGCGCCATCATCTTCCGTAGCGCTTTACAAAGTAGTAATTACAGACAGGTATATATAGTAAAGCGGGCTCTGGGCAGGGTTATGTGGCGGTAGGTGTGCGCGGAAGGGCGGCGGCGTTCCTGGAGCGTGTGTTTGTATATAAATATATATTCCGGAATTCTCTCACTTTGTCCGCCCATCTGCACAACTACTTGTCTGTCACCCGAGCGCAGCGCCGAATCCCCTCCACCCCCCCCCCCCCCACCGCGGGCTCCCCTACAAGTGACATCTGGAGGCTGGAGGCTGTCATCTGGAGAGCAGAACATGTTACAGTGTATCGGGTGACTGCAGCCTTTCGTCATCCCCCATCCCGGCTCATCCGCAATTAGCACCACGAAGGACTGGGCTCCCCTTCCCCAAGCTGGGAGGTGGTATGATCTAGAGAGGTGGTGGTTGGGGGGGGGGGACAGGTAAATGGAGAGGGGTGCGTGCCAGGGCTGAGGTGTTTATAGAACATTCCATTCTTCCCATTTCTAAAGGGGTATCCCGTTTCCTGTTACTTCAACAAGCTGGAATTAGCCTTAAAGGGGCAGCATCACAAGTTTTGACCACATATTAGTAAGCTTCTTCACCTCCTGTATCCTCCCTTATACCCTAATAGATTGTAAGCTCTTCTCCTCCTGTATCCTCCCTTATACCCTAATAGATTGTAAGCTCTTCTCCTCCTGTATCCTCCCTTATATCCTAATAGATTGTAAGCTCTTCTCCTCCTGTATCCTCCCTTATACCCTAATAGATTGTAAGCTCTTCTCCTCCTGTATCCTCCCTTATATCCTAATAGATTGTAAGCTCTTCTCCTCCTGTATCCTCCCTTATACCCTAATAGAGTGTAAGCTCTTCTCCTCCTGTATCCTCCCTTATACCTTAATAGAGTGTAAGCTCTTCTCCTTCTGTATCCTCCCTTATACCCTAATAGAGTGTAAGCTCTTCTCCTCCTGTATCCTCCCTTATACCTTAATAGAGTGTAAGCTCTTCTCCTCCTGTATCCTCCCTTATACCCTAATAGAGTGTAAGCTCTTCTCCTCCTGTATCCTCCCTTATATCCTAATAGATTGTAAGCTCTTCTCCTCCTGTATCCTCCCTTATACCCTAACAGAGTGTAAGCTCTTCTCCTTCTGTATCCTCCCTTATACCCTAATAGATTGTAAGCTCTTCTCCCCCTGTATCCTCCCTTATATCCTAATAGAGTGTAAGCTCTTCTCCTCCTGTATCCTCCCTTATATCCTAATAGAGTGTAAGCTGTTCTCCCTCTGTATCCTCCCTTATACCCTAATAGAGTGTAAGCTCTTCTCCTTCTGTATCCCCCCTTATACCCTAATAGAGTGTAAGCTCTTCTCCTTCTGTATCCCCCCTTATACCCCAATAGAGTGTAAGCTCTTCTCCTTCTGTAACCTACAGCAGAATATACAGCAGAATATACAGTCCATGATGTGTTATATATTTCTATGGAAGGAACTAAAAAGTTAAAGGGGGAGATAATTTAATAAAACATATTCAGTGCCCAATGGCTGGTGAGATTTCTGTGAGGCCCTGTAATCATAATTGAGCTAAAGAGATGCAGCACAGTGCGCCATCATGATCTGCTTCTGCGCTGTGTGATGTAGGAGTGCGCTCCCTCTAGTGGTCAGTGTGTGTATTACACCCGCTGTCATGCTGCACACTGACCACCAGAGGGAGCACACTGCCATCACAAGCTCCTTCTGCTTAGACTGTTGTAGGCATGTGCTCCCTCTAGTGTTCAGGGTGTGCTATTACATCCTATTTTAAGCTGCATATTGATAGCAGTGGTAAGTGCGCAGTATGGAAGCAGAAGTAATTCCACACGCTGAACACTAGATGGCGCACACTCCTAGAAAAGCTGAAAGCCATCACTAGCAAAAATAAAAGAAAACTCTTCTGTTCTAGTAAATCTTCCTCTGCAGCTGGAGCAGGTCTAACTTATGGGGAAGACTCTAGCGCCGGCCGACTTCCTGTGCTTCTCATGTTCCCCTCTGTAGCAGCTTCCTGGCTGGTTAATGGACAGGAGTCATGTTAGATCCTTTCCATACAAAGTGACCGGGTTTGGCTAGAGGAAGCAGAAGATTTGCCATATAAGTAAATGTTTGAAGGAGGTGCTTGATGGGGAAGTTGCGCTGGGAGTTGGGTGAGTATCTTTTATTTTACAACTCATTACAGCACAATGGGTGGAGCTGGCACTTAGGGCAAGGTGGGAGGAAAACTATAGGTGTTGTCCGGAGTTCCTCTTTAATCCATATTTAGCCTCCGGAGCTGCAGGCTGTTCACCCACCCGGCAGTGTGGCCCCCGGCAGCACCCGGCAGCGGCGTTGGCTGAGGAAAGGTCGGAAGCCGCCTCATAAGTGGGCAGCAAGTGGATCTGTGCAATTTAATTGGACGGATTAGTGCTCGGCTCCAGTATCTGCTGACCTGATGCCATGGGACCCCTGAAGGGCATCGCCCCCCCCCATCGCCCTGTCCCAAAACAAAGATGAGTGTCAACAGCATTCCCTGCGCCATCTGCTCCGGAGCCACCGAGGATCAGAGCCGGCAGGGGAGACAATACATATAGATGCCATTCCTGATACACGCTCCACCACAGGGGGCGCCACTGAGACAATCCAGACCCAGCACTGCCAGGCCTCCGAGGGACTCAATGCTCCCATCATCCCAAAGAAATAGGGATCACACAGTAAGAGCTTACAATCTATTAGGGTATAATGGAAGAAACAGAAGAAGAGCTTACACTCTATTAGGGTATAAGGGAGGATACAGAAGGAGAAGAGCTTACACTCTATTAGGGTATAATGAAGGATACAGGAGGAGAAGAGCTTACACTCTATTAGGGTGTAAGGGAGGATACAGGAGGAGAAGAGCTTACACTCTATTAGGGTATAAGAGAGGATACAGAGGGAGAAGAGCTTACACTCTATTAGGGTATAAGGGAGGATACATAGGGAGAAGAGCTTACACTCTATTAGGGTATAAGAGAGGATACAGAGGGAGAAGAGCTTACACTCTATTAGGGTATAAGGGAGGATACAGAGGGAGAAGAGCTTACACTCTATTAGGGTATAAGGGAGGATACAGAGGGAGAAGAGCTTACACTCTATTAGGGTATAATGAAGGATACAGGAGGAGAAGAGCTTACACTCAATTAGGGTGTAAGGGAGGATACAGAGGGAGAAGAGCTTACACTCTATTAGGGTATAAGGGAGGATACAGAAGGAGAAGAGCTTACACTCTATTAGGGTATAAGGGAGGATACAGAGGGAGAAGAGCTTACACTCTATTAGGGTGTAAGGGAGGATACAGAGGGAGAAGAGCTTACACTCTATTAGGGTATAAGGGAGGATACAGAGGGAGAAGAGCTTACACTCTATTAGGGTATAAGGGAGGATACAGAGGGAGAAGAGCTTACACTCTATTAGGGTATAAGGGAGGATACAGGAGGAGAAGAGCTTACACTCTATTAGGGTATAATGAAGGATACAGGAGGAGAAGAGCTTACACTCAATTAGGGTGTAAGGGAGGATACAGAGGGAGAAGAGCTTACACTCTATTAGGGTATAAGGGAGGATACAGAAGGAGAAGAGCTTACACTCTATTAGGGTATAAGGGAGGATACAGAGGGAGAAGAGCTTACACTCTATTAGGGTGTAAGGGAGGATACAGAGGGAGAAGAGCTTACACTCTATTAGGGTATAAGGGAGGATACAGAGGGAGAAGAGCTTACACTCTATTAGGGTATAAGGGAGGATACAGAGGGAGAAGAGCTTACACTCTATTAGGGTGTAAGGGAGGATACAGAGGGAGAAGAGCTTACACTCTATTAGGGTATAAGGGAGGATACAGAGGGAGAAGAGCTTACACTCTATTAGGGTATAAGGGAATTTTTATTGGTAAACAAACAAACAAAACTCAGCTAATCAGCATTAATACAGAATATAAAGATAACGTATACTTGTATACAATAAACATAACACAGCAGAATACTACATACTATACATTATCTATCGTGTCTATACTCTTAATGATTACTCAGTGAAGATACATCGGGTTACAGATCAGGGGTTAGGTGCCATCATTATGTAGAGCAGTAACACATTAAACACCATCATAGATCTGAATCATCAGAGTCGTCCTGCCTGCCAGTCACTTCCATATCGGAGTCTATCGGGTCTATAGCTGCTGGTGACTTTTTCTTAGTCGGTGGGTCCTCCTCTGACCCCGAGTCACATTCTCTGGCTATACGCTTTAACTCTTGCTCCAGCTCCATAGTATCGTGCCCAGAAATATCTGCACCTGACTCAGACAGTATGTTATATCGGTTGGATGTAACTGTCACTGCTGTATCTGTTCTGCCCTTGGGCTTTTTCCCTGGCTTTTGGACTAAGGACCATGCGCCCTATGGTCTGCGGGTGGACTTGTCTTTTTTTTTCCCTCTCTTATCACCAGGGACTTTACTATCTGCAGAAGAGGCTGGAGCAGGGCAATGGGCCATAGCAGGGGAAGGGGCTACAGGGGAAGATGGGCTATCAGCTTGCCCCGGTGCTGGCCGTGGGATGGCGGCCACAGGCTGTGGGGTTACATCTGTCTGATCTCTTATCTCAGTTGTCTCAGACCCTGGCCTTGTTACTATCTGCCCAGACATCAGAGCCTCCTCCTCTGTAACCTCACCTGATGCCTCCAGCTCCTCCGCAGCCTGGCTATAGAGGTTATGGAAGGCCTCCGAGCAGTCCTTATGGTAATGACCCATCTGGCCACACAAGTTACACCGGACATTTGTACACATGGCGCTGGTGTGACCAATCTCCCCGCACAGGTTACACTTCACTACAGTGCACACTCCGGCCACATGACCGGCCTTCCCACACTTAAAGCACAAGCGTGGCTGACCGGCATAGAAACACACACCCCTCTCACGGCCAATAAAGAAGGAGTTGGGCAAATGTAAAGTTACATTACTGTGCTGCCTGAGCTTCACCAGCACCCTCCAGCCTCCCGTCCAGATCCCATCATCATCAAGACACTTTGTCAGGTCAGACACCATATCACAATGTCTCCTCAGCCATATCACAATATCCTGCGGGGGGACGGACTCATTCCAGATCAAGATATTAACGCTCACAGTACCCGGCTTTGATACCGGGATAAGGATAAACTGGTCCCATCCCTCAGCGCCCCTAAACTTTGTCACACTTGCCCAGAACCTGTCCAGGCTGGCCATGAGCTTGAAGCTGATATCGTAGCCCTGCCTGTCCGGGAGGTTTATGACGGCCAAGATATCTGCGGGTGTGAACCCCATCTGGTTACACAGGAGCTCCCGGATCACATGTGTCCTGTCTGGCAGATCTTCCTTTGCCCCCTTATTCTTAAATCTTACCACGTTCCTCCTCTTAAATGCCTGACCGGTGTAATGTAAGCCGGGGCTAAAAGATGGGGCACCGCGGCTCCAGGCATTCTGAGGAGGAGCGTGGCCAGATGCATTGCCAGTATTATCATTGCGGGGTCTGGATTGCGGGGGACCCGCTACCTGTGGCTAAACACCTATGGGAGGAAAAACATTAGTACATGCAGACGATTCAGTCCCATTACTATCAGGGACCGCAGGCTGTTCATTGTCCCAAACAGATTGCAATGCATTGAGACTTGCTTGCTTGTTTCCTCGATCGATGTCCAACAATGTGGGGGACAGTTCAGAGGTGTCACTATGTCCCGGCTGTGACCCCAGGGTTGCAATTTGGGGGGTCTCACCAATTTCCATAGTGTCACTGGCTGCATCACATCCATTCTCAGGCTGGGGGAGGGTGCCTTGTGAGTCCATTGCTGGAACCTTTCAGGGATTGCTCACTTCTGCCCCCTGGGGGTGGTTGGCTTACTTGGCTGGCACCAGGAAAAGGGGCAGAATCTTGCAGCACTGGGGTCCTGTACAGCAGCTTCTGTGAGGATGTCTCCTGCTCTGATGGTGAGGGGGGGACTGAGCTGGGTTCAGGTATCTGTCTGTGTTTTAGGAGCTTCTGAGACTCCTCAAACTGATCCAGGTTCTTGTATCTCTCTGCCATGGGCCCCATTTGTTTCTCAAGTGTCTCAATGTCACTAACAATTTCAGCAAGCTATGTGCAGAAAGTCTCTATCAGCACATCATAGGCGGTTGCGCTATTGGGGTTTGCTGCTTTTTGTTTATTCACTTCATCTATTTGCCCTTGCATCTCTGTCCTGGTTGCTCTTAAGCTGTTCATGTTGTTGACTAAATCTGGAATTTTGTCTGCAAGCTGCAGTTCTGGTGCGCGCTCTGTCTCTTTTAGACTTGCCTTGCGCCTTGGCTTTTCTGCTGGGTGTTTGAATGTCTCTGCTGCCTCAGTCCTGGGAGACTTGTGGCCATTTGCCCCCAGCTCAGCATTTGCATTGTCTGATAACTTCCCAGATTTATGACTAGTGGCAGATTTAGCAGATTTCCCCCCAGTTATGGGGTCACCGGTGGCCGGCTGGGTCTTGGATCGCAGGGCTCGGGACTCTCGGCTCACACACACATTCTGCTGCAGGTTTTCCTGCATTGTCAGTCTTTCCAAAGATGTCCTCCTCAGCTTGTGCTGCTTCCCACTGCCGGCCTGAGCTGGCTGCTGAGTGTCCATCACAACAGGTTGTTGGATCTCCCTGCCTGGATCAGCACAGTCACTTTGCTGGGGCTGCCGCCCTCCCTCCATTACACGCTGCACACAGACACTGCTACACGGCCCATCATTATTATCCACCAAGACTCTTCCACCTTCATTGTAATCCACCGCGGTGAGCCGGTCAGCAGCATATTCAGTAGCCAGAGGGTCTCTAACATGGACTCCAGATTCAGACCCAGAAGCCTGGAGCTCACCTGGGGAGCGACCCCACCCAAGGCAGCCAGGCCCTGGGCTAGAGCCAGACATTCACAGCACCTGCAGAGCTCACTCACACACCTCCTCCCACCTTAACGATCTATTAGGGTATAAGGGAGGATACAGAAGGAGAAGAGCTTACACTCTATTAGGGTATAAGGGAGGATACAGAAGGAGAAGAGCTTACACTCTATTAGGGTATAAGGGAGGATAAGAGCTTACACTCTATTAGGGTATAAGGGAGGATACAGGAGGAGAAGAGCTTACACTCTATTAGGGTATAAGGGAGGATACAGAAGGAGAAGAGCTTACACTCTATTAGGGTATAACGGAGGATATAGGAGGAGAAGAGCTTACACTCTATTAGGGTATAAGGGAGAATACAGAAGGAGAAGAGCTTACAATCTATTAGGGTATAAGGGAGGATACAGGAGGAGAAGAGCTTACACTCTATTAGGGTATAAGGCAGGATACAGAGGGAGAAGAGCTTACACTCTATTAGCGTATGAGGCAGGATACAGAGGGAGAAGAGCTTACACTTCATTAGTGTATAAGGGACGATACAGAGGGAAAAGAGCTTACAATCTTTTAGAGTATTGGCCACTACCTGTAGCTCCCTATGTCCAGTCTATAGCACAAAGTCAGGCCTGGTATTCTGGATGGGGGTTGGGGGAGGCAAACTGGGCAGTTGTCCAGGGCCTCCATCATTAAGGCTCCCACAGCCAGGGGTGGCAGGGTTCAGTTCAAAGCTCACGGTGCCCATAGTAAAGATGTCTCCTTAAGTTATTGCACTAGCTTTGGCAGACATATTTTCAATGGGCATCAACGGCCCTGCCTCTTCTCTATACACTCTCTGCTGCGCTCTCACATTTTCCCTGGTGATTATTGGGGTGACAACACACTATGATGACCATATCCCCTAAGTGTCCCTGATTTGGAGGGACTGTCCCTCTTTGGAGTCCATGTCCCCCCCTTGGTTGTTCTCATTTTTCCCTCTTTGAAGTGTAACATGCAGATCTGCAGCAATAATTGATTCTTTGCCTATTCAAAGTGTTTCCATTGTATCCCTCAACGAGGGGGCGTGGCTTCATCTATCCCTCAATTGGGGGCGTGGCTTCATCTATCCCTCAATGGGGGCGTGGCTTCATTTAACTTGTCCCTCTTTACAACTCCCCAAGTTGGAAGGTATGTTCGTGACCGGTCCACAGCCCAAGAGTAAGCTTGTGACCCCTGGCTTACCGGCCCCTAAGCCTGGTGCCGACACTGATTGGCTCTTGGAGGGGGTGTGCACCATTTTTATTTTTTTAACTTAAAACTAGAAAAAAAAACCTATATCATTGCCAAGGCTCAGAGAACAGGGTCAGGGTCTGCAGGGCCCCTCGCTGGGCATCACTAGGGTCTTGCCATGTCTCCTGAAGGTGGCGGCGTCACAAGTAGATGCCGCTGCTGCCATCTGTTGAACGTCCAGGAGTAATGGCAGTGCCAAAGAGTGGGCAAAACCAAATTGACAAGGGTCATAAGAAAGGGGCACAGCTCCACAAATACCATAAAACAATAATATTTTATTAAGTGTTACACTATAGCAAAAATAAAAACACACATGCAACACGAAGACACTGTTAAAATCAATTCATCCACTATTCCTGTGATGCTAAAATACTTAGCAATCCATATTATAGAAGACCACAAGGTATCAAAAAGTACAAATAGAGATCAGTATTAAATAGCTCCACAAATTGCCCAAGAAAAAAAAATATTATGTATATATTTTTTATATATTTCAAATTACTCAAGTGAGTGTTCAGTTACTCCACTTTGTGCAAAAACTACAAGTATAAAAAGGTAATTACTACAAATAATTCAGAAAAACCATAAACCTGTGCAATCAATCAAATCTAAAGTGCAAATGCTAGATTAGAAGGCTATATTCACCAAATAAAGCAAGGGATGAGACCCCCAATGTAAACCCAATACACGAAAGTGCTGTTAGTGCCGGGCTGTATAAGGGAGCTGAGGTAGGAAGCAATCACTGGAAAGAAAAAATAAAGATCATACTGTCCTTGTGGTCAAACGTCACTAATCATCAGGCAGTGGATTGAAGGCAAGAGACCCCACGCGTTCCGCCGATCCGCTACGGCTTCTCCAGGGGTCAGTGGAGGAGGCGGAGCCTCTGAAGATCCCCACACTCCATGTGACTAAATACATCACTGGACGGGAGGGGCTTGGCGGGGATTCCCTGGGGTATCCCCCTCTGCCTCTCTAGTGTAAAATAGGTCTTGTGACATAAAGAACAATACATTATTGGTCCCAAAAAAACTTATACCAGTTGAAAGGGCAGAAGGACGGCAAACCACCTGGTGATTTGCTTGCTGACCCCGCCCCCGCCACGTTACCCGCACTCACCATGTATAGGGGCGTGCTGAGGAAGGGAAATACTGGATTTTTTTTTCCCTGAAACCGTACGAGAATGCATTAACGTCCAGAGCAGGGGCACTCAACCACTTCTTGTAAAGGTCCATTTTAAGGCATCTGGTGAGACGTGAAGGTCCAGGCAGAGGGCTGCTGCTGGGGGTGGATAGTTAGAAATCAGCACACGGCGGAGGGGCTATAGATTCCCAGGCAAAGCTAAATAAGGCTGTTTGCCCCCCACCCCAAAAATCCTATTGGGCAGTGGGAAGCTTTTTGTTTGGCCCCACAGAACCTATAGCTCTGGCCCGCTGCCCACTGGTTTAACCCCCCTACCCCTTGGAATCTGTGCAGGCAGGGCCAGCTCTAGGTTTCTGGGGGCCCTTGGGCAAGAGAGTCTTAGTGGGCCCCAAAGTAGTGATGTCACCTTTCAGCTCCGCTGCCACAAATGGGTCATCTTCTGCTGCTGATCGCCCTCCAGTCCTTGTTGACTTCGCTATAGCCACCATTGGTCTTCTAGTCCTTGTAACATTCTCTACTGCCACGTAGCAGCCCTTTATGCTTGCCCCGCTGCCGCTAAAGACTCCATGATTGCTGTCAGTTGTCGCCTGGTTCTCGCCACCTTCTGAGCTTCCATCAGTTGCCCCCCATTCCATGGCACCTTTTCCAGTGTTGCTGGTCATTCCCTGTTGCTGAGGCCATGAGCAGGTTTGAACACAACACCCAGCAATCGGTGGTTTGGGTCCACTGTAAAATAATACCATGTCCAAGTGTGAGCCTGAGTGGGCCCCTAAAGATGCCAGGGCCCTTGGCAATTGCCCCGGCCCTGTGTGCAGGCCATGTACAGGGGGGACTAGGGCCCAAAATATTGTTACTAGCAATAAGGTCTGGAAACAAGGATGGATAGATAGGGATCAGGGGAGAGGGTTGAATGGGAGAAGAGCTGTAAGTAAGAGACAGAACAGGAAGGGCAGAGAGGGATGGAGAGAGAGATGGAGAGAAGGGATGGAGAGAGAGATGGGAAAAGGGATGGAGAGAGAGAGATGGGAGAAGGGATGGAGAGAGAGATGGAGAGAAGGGATGGAGAGAGAGATGGAGAGAAGGGATGGAGAGAGAGCTGGGAGAAGGGATGAAGAGAGAGATGGAGAGAAGGGATGGATAGAGAGCTGGAGAAGGGATGGAGAGAAAGCTGGGAGAAGGGATGGAGAGATAGATGGAGAGAAGGGATGGAGAGAGCTGGGAGAAGGGATGGAGAGAGAGAGATGGGAGAAGGGATGGAGAGAGAGCTGGGAGAAGGGATGGAGAGAGAGATGGGAGAAGGGATGGAGAGAGAGATGGAGAGAAGGGATGGAGAGAGAGCTGGGAGAAGGGATGGAGAGAGAGATGGAGAGAAGGGATGGAGAGAGAGCTGGGAGAAGGGATGGAGAGAGAGATGGGAGAAGGGATGGAGAGAGAGATGGAGAGAAGGGATGGAGAGAGAGATGGGAGAAGGGATGGATAGAGAGATGGAGAGAAGGGATGGAGAGAGAGATGGAGAGAAGGGATGGAGAGAGAGATGGAGAGAGAGCTGGGAGAAGGGATGGAGAGAGAGCTGGGAGAAGGGATGGATAGAGAGATGGAGAGAAGGGATGGAGAGAGAGATGGGAGAAGAGATGGATAGAGAGATGGAGAGAAGGGATGGAGAGAGAGATGGAGAGAAGGGATGGAGAGAGAGATGGAGAGAGAGCTGGGAGAAGGGATGGAGAGAGAGATGGAGAGAAGGGATGGAGAGAGAGATGGAGAGAAGGGATGGAGAGAGCTGGGAGAAGGGATGGAGAGAGAGCTGGGAGAAGGGATGGAGAGAGAGCTGGGAGAAGGGATGGAGAGAGAGATGGAGAGAAGGGATGGAGAGAGAGCTGGGAGAAGGGATGGAGAGAGAGCTGGGAGAAGGGATGGATAGAGAGATGGAGAGAAGGGATGGAGAGAGAGCTGGGAGAAGGGATGGAGAGAGAGATGGGAGAAGGGATGGAGAGAGAGATGGAGAGAAGGGATGGAGAGAGAGCTGGGAGAAGGGATGGATAGAGAGATGGAGAGAAGGGATGGAGAGAGAGATGGGAGAAGAGATGGAGAGAGAGATGGAGAGAAGGGATGGAGAGAGAGCTGGGAGAAGGGATGGAGAGAGAGATGGGAGAAGGGATGGAGAGAGAGATGGGAGAAGGGATGGAGAGAGAGATGGGAGAAGGGATGGAGAGAGAGCTGGGAGAAGGAATGGAGAGAGAGATGGAGAGAAGGGATGGAGAGAGAGATGGGAGAAGGGATGGAGAGAGAGATGGGAGAAGGGATGGAGAGAGAGATGGAGAGAAGGGATGGAGAGAGAGATGGGAGAAGGGATGGAGAGAGAGATGGAGAGAAGGGATGGAGAGAGAGATGGGATAAGGGATGGAGAGAGAGATAGAGAGAAGGGATGGAGAGAGAGACGGAGAGAAGGGATGGAGAGAGAGATGGAGAAGGGATGGAGAGAGAGATGGAGAGAAGGGATGGAGAGAGAGATGGAGAGAAGGGATGGAGAGAGAGATGGGAGAAGGGATGGAGAGAGAGATGGGAGAAGGATGGAGAGAGAGACGGAGAGAAGGGATGGAGAGAGAGATGGGAGAAGGGATGGAGAGAGAGATGGAGAGAAGGGATGGAGAGAGAGATGGAGAGAAGGGATGGAGAGAGAGATGGGAGAAGGGATGGAGAGAGAGATGGGAGAAGGGATGGAGAGAGAGATGGAGAGAAGGGATGGAGAGAGAGATGGGAGAAGGGATGGAGAGAGAGATGGGAGAAGGGATGGAGAGAGAGATGGAGAGAAGGGATGGAGAGAGAGATGGAGAAGGGATGGAGAGAGAGATGGAGAGAAGGGATGGAGAGAGAGATGGGATAAGGGATGGAGAGAGAGATAGAGAGAAGGGATGGAGAGAGAGACGGAGAGAAGGGATGGAGAGAGAGATGGGAGAAGGGATGGAGAGAGAGATGGAGAGAAGGGAGGAGAGAGAGATGGAGAGAAGGGATGAGAGAGAGATGGAGAAGGGATGGAGAGAGAGATGGGAGAAGGGATGGAGAGAGATCTGGGAGAAGGGATGGAGAGAGAGCTGGGAGAAGGGATGGAGAGATAGATGGGAGAAGGGATGGAGAGAGAGATGGAGAGAAGGGATGGAGAGAGAGATGGGAGAAGGGATGGAGAGAGAGATGGAGAGAAGGGATGGAGAGAGAGATGGAGAGAAGGGATGAGAGAGAGATGGGAGAAGGGATGGAGAGAGAGATGGAGAGAAGGGATGGAGAGAGAGCTGGGAGAAGGGATGGAGAGAGAGATGGAGAGAAGGGATGGAGAGAGAGATGGGAGAAGGGATGGAGAGAGAGATGGGAGAAGGGATGGAGAGAGATCTGGGAGAAGGATGGAGAGATAGATGGGAGAAGGATGGAGAGAGAGCTGGAGAAGGAATGGAGAGAGAGATGGAGAGAAGGGATGGAGAGAGAGATGGAGAGGATGAGAGAGATGGAGAGAAGGGATGGAGAGAGAGATGAGAGAAGGATGGAGAGAGAGATGGGAGAAGGGATGGAGAGAGAGCTGGAGAAGGGATGGAGAGATAGATGGGAGAAGGGATGGAGAGAGAGCTGGGAGAAGGAATGGAGAGAGAGATGGAGAGAAGGGATGGAGAGAGAGATGGGAGAAGGGATGGAGAGAGAGATGGAGAGAAGGGATGGAGAGAGAGATGGAGAGAAGGGATGGAGAGAGAGGATGGACGAGGATGGAGAGAGATGGAGAAGGGATGGAGAGAGTGGAGAGAAGGGATGGAGAGAGATCTGGAGAGAGGAGAGAGAGAGCTGGAGAAGGGATGGAGTGAGAGATGGGAGAAGGGATGGTGAGAGAGATGGAGAAGATGGAGAGAGATGAGAAGGATGAGAGAGAGATGGGAGAGGGATGGAGAGAGAGATGGAGAGAAGGGATGGAGAGAGAGATGGAGAGATGGGATGGTGAGTGAGTGGGAGAGGATGGAGAGTGTGTGGGAGAAAGGGAGAAGGATGAGAGAGATGGAGAAGGGATGGGAGAGAGAGATAGAGTGAAGGGATGGAGAGAGAGATGGAGAAGGGATGGAGAGTGAGATGGGGAGAAGGGTTGGAGAGTGAGATGGGTGGGGATGAGAGAGAGCTGGAGAAGGGATGGAGAGATCTGGGAGAAGGGATAGAGAGAGATGGAGAGAAGGATGGCGAGAGAGATCTGGGAGAAGGGATGGAGAGAGAGCGGGAGAAGGGTGGTGAGAGAGATGGGAGTAGGGATGGAGAGTTAGATGGGAGAAGGGATGGAGATGAGATGGAGAGAAGGATGGAGAGAGAGCTGGGGAAGGGATGGAGAGAGAGATGGGAGAAGGATGGAGAGAAGGGATGAGAGAGAGATGGAGAGA